>OZ017741.1:201174785-201774785 GCA_963969285.1 Odontomyia ornata
AAAATGACCTTGAAGATGTAGAAGGTGAACGACAGCCCATTAAAGCTTGCTTTTAGTTGTTATCCTGCCGTTTTACTTCATCATACTGACGCAAGTTCGGTGCAAGGAATAGAGGTTCCTGCTTATTCAGCGTCTCGAATTTCTTTTCGATTTTTCCCATCAAAAAATATAATCACGTGCTAATCTCCTTTTTGTTTATTACCTTAAGGAGATGCTGCCATGCCTTGAATTTTCATACCGAAAATCGATACGGGCTGGAGAGGCAAAGATGTGACGCGCTGAGGGATTAGTTAGACTTGAAAGGAAGGTGAGGTGGCATTAAAACCGATTAGATCTTTCCAGAACTTGGTTTGATGGTGAATTTAAATTTTTTTTATTACTACTGGGACTATTTCATTTCTTTGTGATTTGAATACGCACGGAACAATTTCGTGACTTGACTGGAAGAATGGATGAAGATTGTCGGTAATGAAAAGTGTAAGGAGGTATTCATCGTAATAATCCGTAAATGTGTATTCCTTGTGCAGCTCCCACGTAAGAACTCAATTTGAACGGCAAATTGAGCTTTCAGAAACTGATGAGGTGATAACAATTGGTGGGCAAATGCTTTTAGCTGTAGGTAGGTTTATGCAAGGAAACATATCTTCTCAGTTTTTTTGTTATTTCTGGGATTTACGAAAAATTTAATCTTAATAATTATAGACGGTATTTGTGTGTACATGTAAACGCAAATTATGTATAACTTATGTATGATACTTGTAGGCGCATGAAAGTTTTTTGGTCAAATATTTTCTCAACTGTGAGGCAAGTCTCTTTATGTAATGTTACGGTCTCATAAACACTTTTGCTCATCAAAAGTAACACCAAGGGCCACCAGATATATAGCTTTGACAAGGACTTTTCATTTCAAGTCTTTAAAACTACGATAAAAATGATTGTAGTACTGCATAACATGAAAGAGCTATTCGAAAAACCTATGGAAGCCGTATGAAAACTTTCGTTTAAAATAAACTTGGCAAGATGTCTACTCCTCCATGGCAAAGTGAGGTTTTAAATACAACGAGCTGGCAGTGGAAATCTTCAACACATACTATTAGCATTTATGCTAGCAATCTTACCAACAGTGCCTAGGACTTTGTAATAGTCAGGTAACAGGCATGCCGCATAAGGGCCCCGCTGAAAAAATTACATTACATCCGAGCATGAATGTATTTTAAGCCATGCGTTCTCATCTTCTACATATGATTGCAATTCTTACCAAGAAGATTTCTGCTTAGGAACAGTTTGGGCAAGCCCCATCACTGCCTAAATTAGGAATTTTTCACGCCTAAATTAGGAATTTTTCAGGCAAGCGCCATCATCACCTACTCGTGCATTGAAATTTTTCATGAAGTGAAGGAAATGGTAAATTTTTAAACTCTTACCAAGAATTTTTGGTTGGTTTGTTGTTTACACCTAAAAAAATTTTTGATTGGGAAGAGCTTATGTAAGGGCTAACTAGGGATGGCAGCTTTCGGTAAAAGAACCGGTTCCTCGGTTCTCCGATCTTTTCATCTTCGGTTCAACAGAGCGATTCTTTTACAGCTAAAGAAACCTTTTTTTCTGTTGGAAAACCTGTTTTTGGTTTTTCCGTAGCAAATGTTTTAATAAAAATTATGTATCAAAATTGAATGTATATTTTTATGTCCATTGATATACTTTAGGTATAAATTGTTTTTCGACTTTTACTCAAAAAATTAATCAAATCAAAATGAGCTGAAGGATATTTCACCTTTTCTTTAAAAATAAGAGACTAACGCATTAAATTCCAAGCCGACTGCTCATTGTTAAGCTAAATCATTCACTTGTAGTATAAGGAACAAAAATCCTTCACTTCAGTCCCTCAGCATTCCGCAATTATTCATCATGTGCTAGTTTCATTTCGCACTCTACGTAAAGTCATCCGCATTCACACGACACATAAACAACTAATAACAAGAACTAAGCAAACATAGAAATTTGCTTTGCTCTTATGGCTGTGGCCATTCATGCTGCCTAGATAGTGTAGTGAATTGGCTAGTTGATAACTGTCCGTACAGAACTGCAGCGATGATCTCCTGCCTCGCCGAAAGAGGATGTTGAGATCCGCCGAGATTGGCTTTGTCTGGGGACGCGTGAATACGCTGGCAGGCTAGCGTTGTGGTATCGTGGGGTGGGTTTTTTTTCCCTAGCACAAAGGCCCACTGCAAAAAAATCTCGCATTCACGAATTAAATATGGTAACATTCCGATCGACTGGTGTCGAGGCCGAGGTAACCTACTAAGGGTTGAAACGCTTGTTCGAAGAACAAATTGGGTTGGGCAAAAACCGACGGACTTACAGACGATACTTATGACCTACAAATAAGAGTGGGGCACCCAGATGGAAGCGGCGCCCCCTCGTACCTTCCCAACCGGACCAAGATCCAAACGTAGTGTGGCCTTATATTTCCCATTTGAGTGGAAAACTCATACAGACTAATTTGCATGACTCTTTCCCTCAATCAAGGAATATAAATGTAACCAATTTATGCAATGAAATCACATAACCCTATATCATTAAAGGGCACGCGAGCAGAAGGCGACTCCACCCGGCAAGAGCCCCTGTTGAGCATAAAGAGGGAAGAGCGCGCCCAATAGCTAGCCCATGTTAGCGGAGAAGCCTGCCATTGTTGCGGGTCCTATAAGGATAGTTATCAACTACCTAATTCACTACAAAATAGCACCCAACGTAGGGCCCAAAAAGCCCGGCTGTGAGTTGTCTTGGACATCAATATCGCTTGGAACTGCTTTTGATTTATACATTGGTGGTTTAACACCATTGTATGACTAGCAAGGCCAAATGATATTAGAGTCTTTCCGCCTATTCGGAAGTTGTTACCCAACATCACTGTTGCGGCAAATTCTGATCTGCACCCCAAACCAAGCGGTGCCTAAGTGTCTTCCATTACATGGATTCTGACTACACGTGATTGGCTGCTTAGCTAGTCGGTGACTATCCATGATAAGACACGCGCTGCTTGCGGGTCATAATCAATCCAGGGGCTGACCAATTGTACCTAGTTAAAACTTGCAAACAAAAGAGCACTTCTAAACCCTGATTCTTATGATGCCTCGTGTACGTGCCCGCTCTGTAGTCAGCCTCTGGAGCAGACATCTATATCGGCAGAACGACCTCAGTCCTCCATCGCTAGTGGAGCTGTGCCCAAGAGCGGACATCCTCCACCAACTACAATGGGTACGCATGGTGATACCAGTGGATCCGGAGCCCTACTACCAGGCTGACCCAGTACTGAAACCTCATCTTCAGCTTCACCCAAAATGTCTCAGCTGCTGCTGGTCAGGCAAAGTATAGCTGCAAGTATGGGACAGATGAGACAACAACTACAATGACTGGCTGTTCCACAACCACCTACCCAGCCTTCTATATCATCGGCACGAGCGGATAACGCAGAGATCGCAGAACCACTCTTAACAGTAGCTGATGACCCAGTACTTCCTAGGCTCAGTGGAGTCCTGAACCCCATGGAAAAAAAACCTGTAGTAATCAAGCAGTCACTGAAGCAAACTGCTCGAAAACCTTTCTGGCACATCTGAAATTTTAAATTACAGATTTGAAAATAATTTCGTTACTTCCATTCATAGTTACAAATTATAAAATATTTTTTAGGTCTTTGTAAAAAATTTTTTTACAAAGACCTACTAGTTCCGCGACCTGCCTGTCCGTCTGTCTGTCCGTCTGTCCGTACATCCGTCTGTCCGTCTGTCCGTACGTCACAGCTAATTTCCTCAGAAACTATAGAAGCTAGAATGCTCAAACTTTGTGAAAGGGTCAGAAGTGATGGTCTCTTAAAAGTTAAGGCCTTATTTAGGGGGTCCAGGGGAAGGCAAAATGTACCTGAAATTTGTGTCCCCCCTCGCGATTGGACACGTCTAAACTGAAAAATCTGAAAATTATCACGAATGTGGGCCTTTATGAGTACAAGGGCAACAAATACCTCAGAAATCTAAATTCGCTCAACTTTTTTAATAATAGTATGATTTGTAGATTTCACATTTTTGCCCATAAAATCAAAACGGTACCTTTAAGCTTCTTGAAATTTTGCAATTATATAGACTAACATAAGATATATATGTTCACAAAATTTAGTTGAGATCGAATCATAATCAAGTGAGTTATAGCCATTTCAATTGCATGGAATTACAACAACAATAACACGTATTTATGGTTCATATAGGGTTTTCCAATAAGAGGTGTAATTTTGATATTAAAGGAAAAATGCCATTTTTGAATATAAATGATCGAATGTTTATAACATTATAAACAAGAAGATATCCCGTTGATAGGGAAAATTATAATCAGGAAAATAGCTACTACGACACGCTTACACGACCATATTCTCTTCATGAAATTTTCCAAAACCAAATCGCCAAGTGGCTGCCCTATGTCCTCGAATTTCACCTTGAATCGACGCTGGGCTATTGGTGTAGGCCTTCTCTAACACGTGGTTCCAAAGAAAGAAGTCGTAAGATGTTAAATCACAAGATCTATTCAAAATAACACCTCTTATTGGAAAACCTTATATATATTTACTTATATTTTCTTTCAGTTTTCATGAAAATTTAAGGAATAGTGTTTAACTTGAACATGTTCAATGGGCTGAGTATTCAGAAAAATCACTTAAGCTAGATTAAAATCGCGGCTGCACTGTGCTTATGAAATAAATTGTGCATCTTTTGTATAAATTTGAACGATTTCGTATCCAAGTATTGGATGAATAATTCAAGTTATCGATTTACGCCATTAGAAAACTTTTTTCTAACCCTAGGATGGTTACAAAGACCTTCTGGTAGGAGCACTCTCCTGCTTACTCAACTTGTTTATTATTGTTATTATATGTAAATTTTATATCATTTTTCTTTATATTAAACTTAAACGTTCCCCTTTAATTATATTCTTCATGATATTTAACTTTTATTATTATTAAAAATCTTTTTCATTTTTCATTTTTTGAAAAATTCTAAATCTGCAAATTAAAATTTCGGACATGAGAACACTGGTTTAGTGCATCCCAGCTATGTCTTGCGTTGCCGCATGCAATTGAACTCGGCTAAGCAAGCAGCTGTATTCAAGGTACAGTTGCGACACGGAAAAAAGAAGTAGCGATTTGAACAAATTGAGGAAGTCCACGGAAGATCGCAAAATTGCAAGAACGCTAGCGATTAAAAGTAAAGTTTGGACTGTTTGATTGTGCTTGCTGACATATCGTGTCGTGTTTATCTGTTCTAAATACAAAGCAAAACATATTTACACGATATTAAGATCGTGAAGTGTAATTTCCAATCGTGAGATATGAGGGCTAAATCACAATACAAATGAAGTGGTTTCGGATTCACTTTCTGCCACACGGGAATGTTTCGAGAATAATGTTAATGTCAAGGTCTTATTACACTGCATGTTTTGCGACCCCGAAAAGCTTCTGAAAGGTTCTACTTTCGGGTTTTGCTCGCACGACGTGACACTATCCGAGTCCATTTTGAGTACTCATAATCATCGATCCGCGAGTGGAGAAAAAGAATTTATAGAAATGAACGAGGCTTAGTGCGTGCAAAGCGCAGTGAAATTTACACCAACAAATTGCCCCATAATATATTTTCTTGTGTACAAGTGGCGTATTATAGAATTTCTTTTGTGTAATTCACGGAGCTCAGATGACAGCCTTTGCCGCGAATCAGTAATATGCAGCCCAACCGAATATAACCGTTCAAGAGTGCCCAGAGTATAAAGAAGTGCCCTTGTGCTAGAGTAATCCATCTGATTTTCATCCCACTCTACACCAAATGCGGTAGCTTATCCACAACAGCTAGTGCTAGTCACAAATGTTTTAGATTGGACGAAGTTTGTATCTAGCGTAAAGTGGACGTTATCATTACTGTCGTATTTCACCCGCTCGTGCAGTCGATGTAGTAGAATTCGTATCAAATTTTCCTAAGCAAGAACTGTAGACGAGTTGTTAAAAAGGAACCGCAAATTAACGAATGCACCTGTGCTGTATATTTCCGATTCTTGGCGGCCTATTGTTCCATCACACTTTTCACTTCCTTATATTTCAAAGCCAATGATTATTTAAGCATTAGAGATATCTTCTTCAAAACACGTTGCGTTTTTGCTGTTGGTGATAATCTGTTACACTTTATATTTTAAGTAAGAAAAATGTTTTTCTTATTGTACATAACCAGGATATATTTGACATTTACATAATTCATTTTTTTTTTTGAGTATGTAAAAACAAAGACAACAAAAAAACCTCAAACAAAAAAATTTTTTTTAAATTTCTAGATCTGATGTTTGAATTTGTCTTCCGAAGTGGAGAAAATGAAGATACGGAACGACATGCTTTTGATTTTATTTAATTTTTTTTTTATACAACGAAAACGAAAAACACACAATTATGTATTTTTGTTCAACATTCACATATTGTCAGTTTTCAATATATATTTACACAACAGCAAAAATAAATTTACAATGAATTGTTAAAACTTGAAGATTCGGTCTTTTCATTTCTTTCCACTTGACCGAGTATAGGACCCGCAACGATGGCAGGCTCCTTCCCTTTTTTTGCTCAACTTGGGCTCTTGCCGGGTAGAGTGGCCTTCCGCTCGCACGCCTTTTTATTATATAGAGTCATGTGATTCCATTGCATAACGCTATAACATAAATTGGTAACGTTTGTATTCCTGATTTGATGGAAGGAGTCATGCAAAGTTCTTTTGTATGAGTTTTTCACTCAAATGGGAATGCATGGCCACGTCTATGTTTTGATCTTGATCTGGTTGGGAGGGTGCGAGGAGGCACCGATTCCACCTGGATGCCCCACTCTTATTTGTGGGCCATAAGTATTATTGGCAACGACGAAGTCTCTGTAAGTCCGTCCGTTTCCTCTGGGCCCAATTTTTCCTCTGAACCAGCAATTTCCTAACTCTTAGTAGGTTACCTCGGCCTCGACACCAGTCGATTGGCATGTTACCATGTTTAATTCGTGAATGCGAAATTCTTTTGCAGTGGGTCTTTGTGCTAGGGGAAAGAACCCGCCCCATGACACCGCAACGCCAGCCTGCCAGCGCATTCACGCGTCCCCAGATAAGGCAATTATCAGCGGATCTTACCATCCTTTTTTGCTGGCCAGTAAACCATCACTGCAGTCTTGAACGGACTTTTAATTTACCTAGTTCACTACAATAGGGATGGCAAAAAATCTGTTTTCTGGTTGTTTGTCTACGGTGTTTACCTTTTCCTATGTATCCGGCTTTTAAGCAGTTTTTGGATAAAAAAAAAACAGTTTAAACTAGAATGTAAAAACCTCCAAAAAATATGGTTTTTCAAATTACAAAAACCATTTTTCGGTTAAACTGATGCTAATTTTCCACTCCCCAGTGTTATCACTGTCTACACTAGGAAATGTTGGGGCTTGCCCCATCACTGACTAAATTAGGAACTATTTAGGCAAGCCCGATCACCGTCCAAATTAAGAACTGTTTAGTCAAGCTCTTCAAAGCCTAAATTGGAATTTTACTTGTAAAATGAAGAAATGGTTGCCTTGGAAACGGATTTTTCCTTACCAAACAATATAACGATCATAAAACTCTCATGAAGCTATCGTAACATAATTAAAGATATCGTAAAACTTTCACAAAACGGTCGCAACACCATCATAAAACTATCTTAAAATTATCATAAAACGTTCGTACGACTATCGTCGAACTATCGCAAAACTATCGTCGAACTATCGCGAAACCATTTTAAAAATATGGTACAACTATCGTGATAATATCGTCAAACTTTCGTTAAACTATGATAAAACTATCGCAAAATCATCTTAGGACTATCATACAACCATCATACAAAACTTTCGCAAAACTATTGTAAAACTATCGCTTTGTACGAACGATCGTAAAATGCTTAGACTTTCCTTAGAAACTTTAATATTGCTTACATTTTCCACAACAAAGATTTTTCTGTTTAGGAATTGTTTACCAAAACCCCATTTGCCCTAACCCGTGCCTAAAGAAGTTTTGTTTGGGAATTGATGGAGTAGGCATTACGTTCGGCTTTCGGGTCTTATGTAGTTTTTCTAAATAAATGCCTAAACGGACAAAAACTGAAAAATCGCTTTTTTCGCTTTAACTTGCAAAACTTTCATTTTATAATTTTTGTCTTTTTCCGCGTTTACTAAAACACGAAATTTTAAAAATAACTCAATTTAGGCATACCTAATTAGGCCCACATTAGGCATGCCTAACCTAGGTATGCCCAATTAGACTCGGATTAGTAATGTCTAAACTGACATAATGTGAAAAATTCATACTTTCAATTGCAAAATTTTTATTTGAATACTTTTTCACTTTCCAGATTGCAATAAAACCCGAAATTTCCAAAATTGCTTAAGCTGAATATGTTTGATAAGGCCCCATTAGGCCTACATTAGGTATGCCTAACATACGTAAGCCCCATTGTTTCCGCATTAAAACTGATTTCTATCTGGGTAGAAGTCCAAAGCTGGCTTCGTTGCGTGGTGAAAACCTATAAAAAATATAAGACGAATGATCGACATTGAATGCCTGTCAAATCTTGCCCAAAACATATGTCTTTGGTATAATTTGAAGCAAATCTGATGTTTGGATCCCAAATGAAATTTCAAGCTTCAAAAGTAAAATTATTATATTAATGTTTTGAATTTTTTGTTGGGGAAATTTTACGAAAAAATATTGAAACTGGAAAAATGTTCGCCGAAAGTCTGACCATTAGAAAAATGGAGCTAGAAATATGATTCTCATATTACCCATTAGTCCAATGCCTTTTATTTTTAAAACACCGCGCACGCTTTAGGCATACTCGTATATTTGGAAAAGATTTTTGAATAAATACCATTATATATTTCTTAAATAGGCCTACAGGTACCATCAACAGTGATGTATACTGTTGAGCACTCAATTCATCAACAGAAATACAGATCTCTATAATGTCCATACTTAAATATGTTAGTAAAAAATTACTAACAGTCACGTAATTATATACATAACAAGGGTACAGATCAGTTTAATATACAGGGTTATCCATTTCGTGGTAGGAAAGGATAACCCTGCCATTTGACATTTGTTAGAATTAAATGCATTCCAAAGCGTGTTTTTTTTAGTTGAAGGTTTGCCATTCAGAAATATGGATCGTTTAATAGCCGAAGAATGCGTTAAAATTATTAAATTTTATTATAAAAATGGGGATTCTGCTGTATCAACATTTAACTTTACGAGACGATTCCGGTTGACATATCGACGTACAGCAAACAATTTCGGACACGGTGAGAAAATTTGAAAAGAAATTTGACATTGCAAGGCCTGTGCATCATCGCAATATTCGTTCTGCTGAAAATATCGCTGTCGTTGCTCAAAATGTGGAGGAAGACCCGAATTTGTCGATTTCTCGAAGTGCTCAATATTTGGGTTTGTCTTACGGCTCATTGTGGCGGATTTTGCATTTGGATTTGCCTCAAGACCATACACAACGCAGAATGTATGCGAATCGGGTGATTGAACAACAAGCCATTGATAACGATTTTTCGAACAAAATTTTCTTTAGGGCTCATTTTTCGCTCAGTGGTTACGTAAATAAACCGAATTGCCACATATGGGGCTCTCAAAATCCTCAGGTGATCGTAGATTGGCCTTTGCATACGGAAAAAGTGACCGTTTGGTGTGCATTATGGTCTGGTGGTGTAATTGGCCCGTATTTTTTTGAAAACGATCAAGGAAGAGCCCTTACAGTCAATTCTGACCGCTATGAACGGATTTTTACCGATTATTTTTGTAGAAAAATTGAAGATTATGATCTGGAGCACATGCGGTTCCAAAAGGATGGAGCCACAAGCCACACAACACAGGCTAATCGAGCACGTTTGCAAGAGAAATTTCCAGGATGCGTAGTTTCGAGATTGAGTGACGTCAATTGGCCCGCTAGATCCTGCGACCTAACACCTTTGGATTTCTCTTTTTGTGGCTTTGCGAAAGATTGTGTTTACGCAAACAATCTTGAGCAATTGAAAACCAATATTCGTGACGTTATGGCCGAGATATTGCCGGAAATGTGCCGAAAAGTCATTGAAAAATACCTCAAAAGGATTGAGGCCTGTAAGAGGTCCCGTGGAAGACATTTGAATGATGTTGTGTTTTACGTATAATGGTAAGGTTCAATTTTTATATTGTATGAAACATTTTGTTTCTATCTGAATATTTTATGTGTTATTTAGCTTTATCCCAGGCGTAAAATGGATAATCCTATACCTCCTACTCTGGACGTTATTACTGCATATAACCACTCCCCATTTCATTGGGGTTACTCTGGCTGAGTCTACCTGACCCCGATCAACTCATCCGAAGACCTGGCCAACTCAGCCGAAGGAACAGCCAACTCATCTGAATGAGAAACCGCCGACCAGAATATAATTGGCATACAAAATATAATCAGCATTCAAGAAAACCTAAAGGTGATGGCCACCTTTGCATTACTTGCGCCCCTCCCACGTAATTTACAAATCTCTGGGCCTCTCTTCCTACTTATCATCGCCACTTTGTTAAATAGGAGCCCAAGCACTACCGCTTTCTACCACTGAAAGTGAAGAAATTATAAAATCTAAATATCTTCACTTCTCCGAACACTACTACTTCACTCAATAAATTCTTTTTTGACTCTTTCACAAATAAAATGAGGGCCAACTTACTTTAGCCTAATCCCTATGCTAATAAGGAACCCCTTTTTCTGCCAGTCTTTCCCTGCTGCAGGACGTTCTCCAATGGTACCACATTCAATTTACAAAATTACTCCCAATTATCCACTCACTGGCACGTTCCCTTAATTTCAGTTGTTTACCATTCGTCAATGTAAACTTCCACACTTTAATTCGTCGAAATTAAACTCCAATGCTAATTCACGAAATCGCTTCCCATTGTCCGCTCACTAGCAAGTTCCTTTAATTTCAATTGGTTAGCTCTCATCAACATATACTTCCACACTTCAATTCATTGAAAGAAAACTCCAATGATCACAGCTAATCTGTTCTAACCTTCACGGCTTTAACTAGCCTCACTTAGCGACTACTCTTTATCTACCAGGAAATTTTATGCCAAGGGTTCAGCACCCTCCATGAGTGGTTTTACCCATTAGTGGCAGTAGTTCCCCTCGCTACGGTTTAAGTCAAAATAGATTCCACTCGGCGACGTCTCTGGTGGAAATAGAGCCAACTTCGAGCTGATTGTGTTGAATACGGTTTAATGACAGTTTGAACTGTCAGTAGTGTTTTTTGTATATCGACGCAAACTAATAATAATGATAATAAATCATCGGGTACTAGTGCAATTTGAACCTTGTCGTTGAGATTTGCTGGGGAGTCTCGGCATCGACAGGAATTGAAACAGAGTTTGTTGTTTTTTCTTCTGGTCAACCGTGATTAGGACTTGCGCTGATTTATTCTTGAGGTTTACAGTTCTCCATTTGATATTGCGAAAGTGTCACGAGTACAAGTATTCATACCTGTCGTGGCAAATAACCATCTAAGTGAGTCAGAAATTATATACAGCGGCACGATCTTGTCTCTAAGCTAGAAAGTGAGGTAAGATTTCCAAATTCCTTTTATTGCAGATTGAATTCAATACCTTTCCAAACTAATGTGAATGTGAGTTAAATATGTAAACACTGCAATCTTCATGCTTTGAAATATGAAAACTTCGTGTCTGTATTCTAACTTAGTAGCACGGACTTGAAGTGTCCAGTTTGTCACGGGACACTTTCACACGCGATTCTACAAGCAAGATAAGCTAAAGATAATATTTATCACGCCAGCCAGACTGAAGAAGAATTGGTAACATATTTTTTTGGAATTAAATATTTTCAATTGTAATTTTCTTGGCACATGTAATGACTAGACTAAGTAGATTCTAAGTGGAATGCCAAATCATAGTGCCTCTATAAAACGGCGCGTACAAAAGCTTTGAACACTAATGGAGGACTCCGATTTGAATTTGAAATACTTGGCACTGGCAAAAGGACTGTGAAAACTGAAGAAATATTGAGAAAATATTTAAAGGAAGCTGATTCGGAGATGAAACCTATTCCACAATTCAGAGAAAATCTCGACTGGTTTAATGTAACTGAGCCATAAACATTTACGGAATCGTTTAAAGGCAAAGTAGTTGTTCTGGACTTCTTCACATATTGCTGTATCAATTGTATGCATATACTACCGGATTTTAAGAAACTCAGGAAAAAGTACAGCATTGAAGATGGTTTGGTGGCTGTAGGTGTTCACAGTGCTTCGACAATGGAAAAGATAGTACCAACATTCTATCTGCAGTCCAAAAGAAACGTTGGCAAAATACACACACGACACTTATATAGGGTTATCCATTTTACGCTTGGGAAAGTAAAGCTAAAAAAACACATAAAATATTCAGATGGAAACAAAACTTTTCATTCAATATAAAGATTGAACCTTGCCATTATACGTAAAACACAACATCATTCAAATGTCTTCCACGGGACCTCTTAGAGACCTCAAACCTTTTGAGGTTATTTTCAATGACTTTTCGGCACATTTCCGGCAATATCTCGGCCATAACTTCACAAATATTGGTTTTCAATTGCTCAAGATTGTTTACGTTAACATGATCTTTCGCATAATCCCATAAAAAGAAATCCAAAGGTGTCACGTCGCAGGATCTTGTGGGACAATTGACATCACTCAATCTTGAAATTATGCATCCTGGAAATTTCTCTTGCAAAAGTGCTCAATTAGCCTATATTGTGTGGCTTGTGGCTCCGTCTTAATGGAACCACATTTTCTCCAGATCAAAATCTATAAATTTCTCTCCAAAAATAATCGATTAACATCCGTCCATAGCGATCAGAATTGACTGTAATGGCTCTTCCTTGATAGTTTTCACAAAAATACTGACCAATAACACCACCAGACCATAATGCACACCAAACGGTCACTTTTACCGGATGCAAAGGCCTTTTTGCGATCACCTGAGAGCCCCATGTGTGGCTATTCTGTTTATTTACGTAGCCACTGAGCGAAAAATGAGCCTCATCACTAAAGAAAATTTTGTTCAATCACCCAATTTACATACATTCTGCGTTGTGTATGGTCTTGAGGCTTAAGTTCTTGAGTGAGTTGGATTTTGTACGGATGGAGGTGCAAATCCAAATGCAAAATCCGCCACAATGAGCCGTAAGACAAGCCCAAATGTTGAACACTTCGAGGAATCGACAAATTCGGGTCTTCCTCCACATTTTGAGCAACGACAGCGATATTTTCAGCAGAACGAATATTGCGATGATGCACAGGCCTTGCAATATCAATAACCGATCGAGTCTCTTCAAATCTTCTCACTGTGTTCGAAATTGTGTGCTGTGTAGGTCGATTATGTCGACCGTAATCGGCTCGTAAAACCCTAAATGTTGATACAGCAGAATCACCATTTTTATAATAAAATTTAATAATTTTAACGCGTTTTTTGACTGCTGAACGATCCATATTTCTAAATGGCAAGCCTTCAACTAAAAAAAACACGCTTTGGATGACATTTAATTCTGACAGATGTAAAATGGCAGGGTTATCCTTTCCTACCACAAAATAAACGAAACTACGATCGAGGCTTTATTAGCCCTTAAAATCATTCAATTGCATAGAATAAGTGCATTGAGTGGAATGCGTTGTGGATTTGAACAATATTTCTCTCATGAATCCGATTTTCTCTCAATGAGTGTATAGTTCCACTCCCAATGAATGTGCTCAAGTCAACACATGTTATTTAAATGATCACATTTTGATGAATTTAAATTTCGTGCGTTGTGCAGAGTAGCAAAGCAAGTAAATGATGATAGTAGTCAAATGAGTTGCCCAATGGTAGATGTGGAAGCTATAGGGCGGTAATGTAGTCGGGCATTGCCACATTGTCAGTTTCCAAGCTCAAGAAACATTCGGAAGCGTGTTGCACGATAGGGCGCCGTGTCTCCCCGTGGCTATAAAAGACCCCAGAGTACGAGGAAACGCTCTCTTCGCTCGCATTGATTTGGAGAAATTTGACAAGGAAACAAACTGACGGGAAGCCGAATCATTGAAGAAAGGAAGGAAAGGCATGGTACGAGCTGGACAGGTGAACGACGAGCAGTTTGTGCTATGACTTTCAACTCGCCGAGGAACGAGCAACCAAAACCAGCTAACGAAAAAAATTGGGGTCCCCCACCACGTGGGAACAAGGGTGGTGATATGTAGTAAGTAGTTAATGTTCTTTTTGAATTTTAGAAATATTTACAATTTATATAGTGACCGGCAATAAATTTGATGGAATAATTGGAAAAAAAGTTGCCTGAAAGTGAAAAGCATAAAGTCTGGCTCGCGAATTTACTTGTAGTGTTGTTGTGACAGTGGCCTAATTTTGGGGTGGTTTATGACCGCCATGTGGAAGTGCCCCGAGTACAACCTTGGAGGTAAAAGCACGAAGCGTGCTACAGTACGGGGCGAAGCTAGAAACTTTATCCAAGGTTAAGTATGAATTGGTTTTCCGGGCAATTAAATTGAAGGCTAGGCCGGTGCGAACCTCTCGACGCCGTCGCGTTCTCAATTGGTGACCTCATTCGGGGCCCACTAGCAAAGCGAGTGGTGCACGACCCCTCTTCGGTGGGCTTGCCGGGTCCAAGGGCCCTAGTCGGAGATTTTTGACGGAGCACCGCGAAATAGCGAGAGTATCAAGCTCGGAAATTGTTCACACAATTTCGATGAGGATGTTTCAAAAAGTGTTTCGAAGAAAACTATCCATCTTACCACACAAGATGTAGAATTGTTTTGTTTTTGTCATCCGTTGCTATGATATCAACACTTATTTTCATATGTTTGTCTAGCAATCACGAATGAGCTTTATAGTTGGACCGGTGCGTCAGCGATTTATTTCAAATCTGAAGATAAATTTAAACGCTTGTCAAGTTTTTATTGATTGCTGTATTATTTCATTTTCTTGCTGTTGTGTTACACATGACCATGACGTGTTTTGCCATATAATTATTGTATCGACTGTCAAGCAAACTGTAGCTGCAAATTTAAGGAAATCGTAGGAATTTTCAGTTATTAATTTTGTCAGTTGTATTTTTTCTAAGGGCACTGCGTGTAGTTAATTTGGAGACATATGATTTTTATTCAATGTTTGATGCCGACATGCCAATCAATGTTTTAAAGCCCTATTTATTATAAAAACAAGCATCAGGTCAACTTAAAATTAACGATTTCAGGCAACGAGCGCTGGTCGAAGGAGTGTTTCCTTTTAATTAATAATTTATGAAATTTAGAAAAACCTTAAATATTTGATTTGTTGTGGTTTTACCCTTCACCTTATTCCGGTTTAAAATTGAATTGGAGCAAATAATTGTTTTTTTTTTTGTTGAAATCTGCATGAAAAATATTTTTTTTTAAATTTCAAACTATAAATTTATTGGGCAAAGACATTCTGAGTCAGCAATCTGTAAAGAAAAATGTTGTAATAATTTTTTGATTGAAGTAATTGAAAATATTAATTGAACGTAAAAATTCGGTCTTTCTATTTTCAAACTCCGACTGGGTATGGGACCCGTCACGTTATCTGGCCCCTCCAATTATGAGTTAGCCATCGGATGGACTCTCCCCATTTTTCGTTGTTACAGGTGCTTAGGCAGGGCTGCTTGTCCTTCAACAGCCGATATCGGCCGAGGCAGCATTTTTCTATTTTGATCCAATTAGGAGGGGTGCCAGGGGGCACCAACACCACCTGAATGCCCCACTCTTATTTGTGGGCCGTGATCGTCTTCCGCAAGGACGAAATCGTTTCGAATATCGCCCGCAGCTAACTGGTTATTCGATGTCACGTTTTTTCTTTGTGATACCTTTTGGCAGGTTACCTCGGCGATTGGCACCTTTATCACCAGCCAATCGGTATTGCCTTTTGAATTCCGATCACCAAATAAACCGTTAGTGCGAAAATATTTTGTAGTGGGCCCTTGTGCTGTGGGAGCAGAGCCCACCCCATTACACTACAAAGCTAGCTTGTCAGTGCACTAACGTTCTTCAAACAAGACCATTTCCAATGTAGCATTGATTCTACTCGCTGAGGTAGCAGAATACCGCTGCAGTCTGTAGCAACCACGGAAGTCACCGCAGTTGCAGACATTAAGAATTAGCAGAGGGGTGTGTAGCCCGGGGTGGCATACTGAGGCCGGCTACCGCTCAGTCGTGTCGTGGGTCTTTCGGGACACCCTCTGCTCGTGCTGAGCCACCTTACATATGAATACTAGCACATAGGGAAAAGGACGGGAAAGGGGAGATCATTTCAAGAAATGACAAATATGGTTTCTAATAGGACATGGACGTTTATTTAATTCAAACAAAAACAAAAGAAAAAAATTCTAAAAGTGAAATTTACAAATTTTAACTCCCCGTTTTACAATTTATGTAAGCAAAATACAATTTACATACAATTTATTAACAAGAAAAAATAAGAAAATTATTAATTTGAGACAAAAACTAACAGTATATTTATACAAAAAAAAATTCAAATAGTTACTTACACTTTCCTTGTTGAACTCCGAGCACTCGGAGAAGAACAAAAGAAAGAAATTCGGGGCACCTGAAACTCAAACTTCAATTTAAAAATTAATGTGAACAAAGTCCAGAAATTAAAGCACTGAACGGCCACTTTTCGCAAGACGCTGATTCCACTTTCTTCACCAATTCACTACCCTTCATCCAATAGGATACTTTTGAATTCAACAAATTGAATGTTTTTTCACAAAGTGCTTCACGCAAACTTTACTCTTCCTTTTTTTTTCGTTTTTCTTCTCGTTTTTTTTTTATTAAATCAAATTAGGACACTTTTATACTTTACTTTTAAATGCCCAATACTACAGTTAAAATTATAATCCACAGTATAAGTTTTTTCCTTTCTTATTTTTTGATTTTATTTTCTACACAATTTCGGATTTGAGCCGTTTTGGACCATTTTTATTCCCGATTCACTCCACAAACTAAGTTTTTATTTCCTCTTAAATTCACACTTAGCTCCACTTGCATACGCCACAAGCAAAATTTATCAGTTTTTATCTTGAATTTCCCACGTTTATAATTGAATTCAAATTCAAAATCACACGTCTTCACAAAATCAAAATTTAGTCCTCTTCTTCTTTGTAAACTACAAAACCGAATCTTTTTCTCCTCGAATTCCCAATTCCGCACCGCCAAACACAATTCCTCTTATCTCCTAGTCAAACAGACTAACTTCTTTTTCCCCAATTTTTAACACCTCCAAAAATCAACTTTACCGCGCACCGGAAACACCCTTCTCTTCTCCGAATCAAAATCTGACTCCCCCATTCCAGCCACTTAATTTTCATATTTTCTCCTTCATCCGATTCGATCCCGCAATCCCTTTTCCCAATTACCACTGCCGCATCTGAGTAACGTAATCGAAGTTCATTACACTTCGATTCCGCTACCCACACATTTTTTTGTTCCCGTATCGACAATCACAATAGTATCCATTGACTTGCATATATGGCAATTTACATCCCCAAGAATCGCTTGATTGAATGTAAAGTGTCACATATACATTACGAAAACTATTGATTTTGCCGATACCCCAAAAAGAATACTTCCGTGCGCCCGAGGGAACTTGAACCCAGAGTTCCAGTAGACCCTCGATCGGGAACTCACGACGCAGCTAATGGCGCGATGGATTGTCGATCTCCCATTCATCTCAAAAGCAAATTCAACGATGCATTTGGGCATGAGATTGAATTTTGTTAATGAATTAGTGAATTCATTTTTGTTAGTATAAAAAAAAATAAAATTTGGTAGTGGAAATAGAATTAGTTAGTATTAAGGAAGGAATTAGGTTTTGTTAGGGAAAATGAATAGAATGAAATTTTGTTAGTGGGAATTAATTAATGGAACGTTGTTAGTGGGAAAATTGAAATTATTAGTATGTTTTATTTTTTTGTAGTTGTTAATAAGGAAAAAGGGAAGTATCGTGATGATGGGGGAGTAAAAATTAAAGGGAAAATGGAAGAATGTAAAAAAATAAATAAATTTATAGAGGAAAAGGTAGAATTGCCCAAAGGAAGGTGGAAGTGTTACGGCGGCAATTTGAAGTTGCGAATGGGAGAAAGTCGGTACGCCGGAATTCGCAACAAGTCCTTAACGGACTTCTTAAAATCTTAAAAATTACTACAAACTGTGGCAAGTTTTTTAAACAAAACTCACTAGGTCGCAGAAAACTTCAGGCTTGGAGGCTACGTTATTATACGCTCAGCTCATACGAATGCTCTAATGTGCTTCTCAAATATTGCATCCCGGATCGCACTTAGACTGAAAAACTGAAATGCTAGCTAACCAAGCTATGCTAATAAAGTGCGATCCCAGATTACTTTCCAAAAACTGATCACGACGTTGACTGAATATGCAAGATTAAAATTGAGCTGATAATTGGAATTAAAACAAGGAAATACTATGGCGAACAATTGAGAAGCATTGATGAAAGTCTAATGAGCAAAATCACCAGACAAGCGTACAAAGTAGTGAAAAGCCTGACACACATAACTCACGAACATCAGAGCCTAGAGATATTCTCGGATAGCTTCCATTGGCCCCACCAACCCTGCATGAAATTTGTTCCACCATCAAGGCCTTAAAACAATAAAGCGTTAGGTTTCGATGTAATTCTAGGGAAACTAATTAAAGATAGTGGCAGCGGTGTTCAAACAGCCATCCAACACGTTGAGCAACAGGAAAAAATATCAAGTGAGTTATAGGCTACAGTGCGGAAACTGTCGAGGCATATCACTATTTTGCACGGCGTACAAAGTATTTCCAAAGATCATGGCAAATAAAATAAAATCAGTTCATAGAACAACAGAATTATTGGGGAGTATCAACGTCGCGTTAGAGTAGGTAGATCGATGAAAGACCAATTGCCTACAGTAAACGGGTACCTGGGAGATGCTGGGAGTTTAACATGAACGTATATTAAATTTTCGTTGACTTTAAGCAAGTACACGATTTATTGCAACGTAGAGAGCTATGCTAATTACGAGTAGTCCATCTTTCTAAAATGACTGTAGCGTAAGTGACCTTCCAAATCCGCACCAATAGCCAACTCACTGACGCTTTTGATACAAATACAGGACTAAAGCACCCGATTGCTATTCAATTTGGCTCTAGACTACGTCAATAGAAAACTACCTGTCAATACAAGTGGTACGTTACTATACAAGTCAAGCCAAGTTGTGGCCTATGTGAATAACATCAACATTTTGTCATGGTTGTTAAAATGCCAAAGAACTTTTCCTGAAGCTCGACAGCGAAGCAAAACTAGAAGAACTACCAATTGATGAGAATAGAACGAATCTCATATAGTGTTCTATGTAATGTGATTGATATTGAAAAGTGAACAAAGTGTCACGACACTTAGTTTTTCATTAAATCTAAAACATTTTTTTCGGTCCTTTTATTATCTTAATACATATTGTGTCATAGAATGTGTGCATGCCACTGTACCCACTATCAACTAGTGGAGCCAGACACCTCGGGACAGTGATCCGCTCTCGTCAGGCGCCAGGTAAATGTTTGGAGCAGGTGCTCCAGTCAGAACCCTGAGTCGAGCCATGGCTGATTACCAGGGAGGAGTACCACAGGAAGTTGAAGGTGTTCCTGAGCACCACGGCCCGCACCACCAAACCGAAACTTACACGCGGAGGCCAACGGGAGCATATGAGGCAGGAGCTGTATGAAATAAAGCGGCTAGCCCGCCTGTCCGTCACACTCACGGAGTGGGTCTTTTTCCGTCGGCAAGTGAAGGAGCTGCGCTGGAGTATCCAGGGGAAGATCGCGGACCATTGCCACGCTAAGGCACGTCCTCAGCCCTCAATAATTAACAATTTGAGTGAAACTGTCCACAATATTGTAAACCGCTGCAGAACTAATAATAAAACGAAGTAAAAGTATAGGGTTATCCATTTTACGCTTGGGAAAGTAAAGCTTAAAAAACACATAAAATATTCAGATGGAAACAAAATCTTTTATTTAATATAAAGATTGAACTTTGTCATTATAGGTGAAATACAACATCATTCAAATGTCTTCCGCGGGACCTTTTACAAGCCTCAATCCTTTTGAAGTAATTTTCAATGACTTTTCGGCACATTTCCGACAATATCTCGGCCATAACTTCACGAATATTGGTTTTCAATTGCTCAAGATTTTGAGGATTGTTCGCATAAACGCGATCTTTCGCATTGCCCCATAAAAGGAATCCAAAGGTGTTAGGTCACAGGATCTTGCGGCCCGATTGACATCACTCAATCTCGAAATTACGCATCCTGGAAATTTGTCTTGCAAAAGTGCTCGATTATCCTGTGTTGTGTGGCTTGTAGCTCCGTCCTGTTGGCTCCACATGTTCTCCAAATCAAAATTTTCAATTTCTCTCCAAAAATAATTGGTTAACATCCGTCCATAGCGGTCAGAATTGACTGTAATGGCTCTTCCTTGATCGCTTTCAAAAAAATACAGGCCAATAACACCACCAGACCATAATGCACACCAAACGGTCACTTTTTCCGGGTGCAAAGGCCTTTCTGCGATCACCTGAGTATTTTGAGAGCCCCATATACGGCAATTCTGTGTATTTACGTAACCACTGAGCGAAAAATGAGCCTCATCACTAAAGAAAATATTTTGTTCGAAAAATCGTTATCAATGGCTTGTTGTTCAATCACCCAATTCGTATACATTCTGCGTTGTGTATGGTCTTGAGACTTAAGTTCTTAAGTGAGTTGGATTTTATCCGGATGAAGATGCAAATCCAAATGCAAAATCCGCCACAATGAGCCGTAAGACAAGCCCAAATGTTGAGCACGACGAGGAATTGACAAATTCGGGTCTTCCTCCACGCTTTGAGCAACGACAGCGATATTTTCAGCAAAACGAATGTTGTGATGATGCACAGGCCTTGCAATATCAACAACCGATCCAGTCTCTTCAAATTTTCTCACTGTGTTCGAAATTGTTTGCTGTGTAGGTCGATTATGTCGACCGTAATCGGCTCGTAAAGCCCTAATTATTGATACAGCAGAAACACCATTTTTATAATAAAATTTAATAATCTTAACGTGTTCTGCGACTGTTAAACAAAATGGCAAATCTTTGACTAAAAAGACACGCTTTGGATGACATTTAATTTTGACAGATATCAAATGGCAGGGTTATACTTTCCTACCACAAAATGGATAAACCTGTATTAACTCTGCGTTTTGCTACAATTTTCAGAAGGTGCGTAGGTGAGTGAAGCTGGCAAAAACACCGCGGGGCTCCCCGAAAGCGGCCGGCAGGACCCAGTAGAAGTAATTTATAACTATCAAGCGTGCATTTTCCTCAAAAATTATTAATAGCAAATTTTGGTAGCATTATTTTCGCGCCTATGCAGTATAATTTGTTTAATTTTAGCTGATAATTTGTATTAAACAATTAAAACACATGAAGAAAATAAAAAGGATTTTGTATAACAATAAGGGAATTTTATTTCAATATCGTCCAATAATGTAAATTTTTTCAATGAATGATTGCATAAATTGCATATCCTCAGTTATTGCTTTCAATATACTACAACTCTGTTTTTTTTTTCAAACTGCAGGCAACCAATAGTAAGGAAATGAGAACTCACCACAACTCTACTCACTTCAATCAATGCCAGCATCGGCACTGTAGGGAATATGGAACGACGAAAGAAAAGTAAAGGAAGGAAGAAATTTATCTGGAAATATTTTCTGGGGCGTAAATTCATGCAGCTGTGGATTGTAGAAAGGCAAAAGAGCGTCTGACAGAAAGTAACCATGACATCACCGTTTGAAATCTGAATAGAAAGTTCATTTGCATGCAAATGAGAATTAGGAGCACCAGCGAAAATTACGTTTGCAATCCGGAACCCAGAGGCGGTCTTCGACTACGGTGTACGAGTATGCTAATCGCTACTTTTTTCCATTCTCTAAACTACAAAGTTCTGCCGGAACCAAAAGACAAGTGGACCTTCGATACGATGACACCCCAAAAAATCACCAGGGGGTGAGCAGGCGGTCGACGAAAGTGTGAAGTATATGTATGTGAAAATTTGGCCGCTCTCAGTGAATTTGTTTAATCTCGCTGCTGCTCTTGTTATTGAGATTATGGCAAACCAGAAGGATCTTTATTCTTTACACGTTCGCCTTCTACCAATTGGTGTTGCTAGGGCATAGCGTTTACACAGGATTTCCTATTCCCTTTAGTGATTTGTTCGTCTAAAGCTTGGGAGTAGTTGCTCATTACTGGTGAAGATGGTTCGTGGAAAAGAGTATGAATTCCGGTATAGTAGCGTGATTTGTTACATAATGTGTGTATCATGACCAGAAGGAATATTTGCCTTTCATACGGAAACGCTTTTTCTTTTTGAATGTTGTAAAGGGAGTCAAAATTTAAATGCTAGTCACTTGCAAACCATTGGCAAGGGCTGTTTATTTTGAGTTAGATTTTCTTTTTCACTCAGTCATGGTTATTTGACCGCAATTTGCCAATATGCCATTTTTCATTCCCATATGACTTGTTTGCACTGAACTGTGGTAACTTTATTTTGGTGATTTTAAGCAGAAACTGTGATTCAGGGATTAAATTCTATAAAGTTTTTAAGTATCCCAAAGGAGCTCTCAGAATTGGCCTTTTTTTTCAAACGTTAATACGAAACTAATTTTCTTATTATCATATCATCTAAACCATTTATTCGGACAGTTTATAATTTCTTAATTTTACTTCAACAATTGAAAAAAAACAAAGTGAATAACTCCAAGAAGCCCAACGAAAGAATAACCAATGAATGAGGTCATACACTTTAGCTTGCTGCCGTCCTCAAACAGGTAAATCCAGTTTTCTTAGACAGGAAGGACGCAACGTCGAGAGGGAGAAAACAAGACGCATGAGCCCTGAAAATTTTCTATCGACCTGACTGCAAGCACTACTACGAATGGGAGACTCAGAAAATTTTCGAAGTCTCAAAGCAATCATTCATCTATCGATAGTTCAAGGGTAAAGATCTCGTATGGAAGATTGAAAATGCGTTCTTGGTCTCAGGATGAAACCGATCAGGATGCACATCTTATGTATGTTACTCGTGTTCACTTTTCGATGGCTGGCAATTCAATGGGCTCAGTGATACAAATACATTGAAAAAATGTGTAATGTTGGACCATGTAGACCTCAGACAGGTTTTACCGCTGTGCTACAATCAACATAACACAAAATAAGGAACGTCAAGTAACGTAGCGCGCACATAGTTCGCCTACATACGATTCGCGCTTATGTGATCTTGACAGATACGAAAAAGTGTCATTGCGGCAAAAGTAATTGAAGAAAATGGATGATTATGAATTTTTATGTTTTTGACAATGTGTTATAATTTTGTTGATGAAAGTCTTCAACGGTGAAGAAGAAATATTAATTTAAATTTCAATACCAGAGTCGAATTGTGCTTAACAGGTGAGAACACCTGTTTTCTGCATAATTCCTACAGCTGGATAAAATTTAACTCACCCTTTCAAATGGCGAACAACAATGTATCATTGTCACTTAAAGTAAACAATGTATTTGTCATACTGACATAAAAAGTTCGTTCGATTTGAACTTTTCATGTTGCGTATGTCAGCTTTATGTCAAATGTACTCAATGCCCTATAAAATATTCGGGTTCAACTTTTTTGAAATTTGCTTTATGTCTGGTTATGTTGATTGTAGCTCAGCCTTTAAGCTAACCTGAATATTGAAATAGGACGCAATCCTGTTCACGACTACGTCTAGCCTGGCCTGGTGATCAGACGGTTATGATATTGAAAAGAAAATTCAATCAGGAGTCCTCCGCAGATGATGCAGGAAAACCGAAGATAATAATCAACAATAACGAGTGAGAAAAAGTAAAGAAAGAAATTGAGGTGCTGAAATTGCACGTCTTGCCCCTCAATGAAATCATCAAGAGAGGAATAAAGAATCAAAAATCAAACTTTTTAAAACAAGACAAACAATAAACGAAGATGAAAACTGAAATCAACCAAAAAGAAAAGTATGAAGTGAACGACTGCAGAAGATCCCTTAAACGCTGATGGCACTCATGAAAGTAGAAATTATATCTAGTGGTGGAAGCAATGATAGAAGATATTGAAATGATAGAAAATAGTGACGGTGTAATAATGATAAAGATTTTGATAATGAAGTAAATTTTATTGGATGCTTAAACAGAAATAAAGGCAAGGAGATGTAATGAACTTGCAAGTCTGTTGGTTCCTCGGATAAAACCAAAAAACAAGATAGAAAAAATTCCACCTCTAAATGCAGTCAGGTAACACGGAGGGCAGATGATTTGGCTTTTGGCAGTGAAAACAAACTAAGCAATTTCAAAGTTTAGGGGACGCATGTAGACGAAATAAAATGTGAAAAAAATTACTAGCTGATTTTAAGTCATCCAAAGATACATTCAATTCTGGGGAGGTTTCACACATCCACCCCTAAAAATGATAAATATATGACCTTTCTATTGGAAACACTGGCCCATAAAGAAGATACGATTTATATCCTTCGGATGCTAAAAAAAGCTGCACCAGTAGTTGATTTCTTTTCCATTGAAAATTTTACATACGAAGCTCAACCATAAAAAAAAAAATACTGCTTCAGTTAGCTAAAACTACTAATCAGAGCAATCCAAGTGATCTTCAACAGATAAGGAACTTGAACTTTGGAGTAATGAGGTGGGAGTTTTCCCAGAAAAGAGCCGTAAACAAGTACTATTTACGTTGAATATTTTTTTTTCAGTTGCCGACTGCAACATGCACTATTCTTGCGTTTATTGCAAATAAATTCATGCCCCTGGTGATTTGCCATGGATTTTCCCAAACCCGGCGGAGAAAGAAGCAGGTATCCCCTTGTTTCCCCCCTACACTAGCTTCCGTGATTCCTTATCCTAAACCTCATGGCCAGATGGTTCTCCAATGGTAGACGCTAAATGCCGTTAAATGCTAATAACTGAAAATACACCTGCAGCTCTGCTACAAAATCCTACTTACATCCACTTCCTTCGGAGTGACTTAAGAAGGTTAAGGTGAGTCTTTTGGGCTTGTTAACGGAATCGAAAGTAATAACCTTGCCACGTGAATGGAAGCAGGGAGATGGACTGACTCCCCGTCCCTGCAAAATACTACATCGTTTTGAAATCTGCAACAGAGCCCCGGAATGGATTGAATCTCTGGCAATGACCATGCAACCGAAAAATTGACTATGGAATTGGATCCTAGAATATCAGATCACTTAACTACGCAGGGGCTTTTAAAGACCATTTACATTAGGTCAGTCGATATAAATCAAACATACTGGCAATCCAGGAAAAGAATTAGACTGGAAGTGATAATCAAGATATGAGACGGCACACAATATTCAAAAGTGGGATGGGTGCTATAAAGCGAGAATTCGGAGGGGCTTTCATTGTGGAAGGGAGTTTAAATCACACTTTATTGATTTTATGGCAATCAATGCGTGGTTGTGTGTAATCTGTATAAAAGCCAAGTTCTTCAAAATTGACTGATAAACGTACATGTCCCGGCCGTGAAAAAACTAGTTGACTCATTGTCGTTAGACGACACAAACATGGTTCTGGGTGGCTTCAACGTTAAGGTTGACAATGTGCTACCTCATCAGGGAACGACTGGAGGATGTAGCCTCCACGATGAAACAAATGACAACGGCCAGCGCCTGATTGACTTTGTATGTAGCAGAAATCTAGTCATACATTCAGCTTGCTTCCCACATTGATGCATAAATAAAATGACCTGGGTATCATCAGATGGCAGCACACAAAATCAGATCGACGATGTTCTGATCCAACATCGTTGGGCCCTACGCAAACTTGACATCCGTACATACCTAGGAGCTAAGTGAAGCTCGGATCATTACTTGATCAAATTAACAAATCGGTTTCACACGTCGAATGTGTATTCAGTGAGCACCAATCCCTCCGTTTGAAGCCTTACATCAAAAGGCTTCAAACGACATCGGTCGTAAAAAATTTCATGGAGACCCTTGACAATCAGCTAGTTTCCATCCTATCAGATCCATAGCTAAAAATATGCAACGATTTTTCGATGGCAATGAATGCGGCAATCAAGACCATAGCAGAACAGATGATTAGACAAAAAGCCCGGCACAAAAGAAATGATTGGTTTGATGATGAGTGCTAAATACGTTGGACAAAATAATTTGGCGTACAAAGAATAAAAAGGTAGGATACATAGGATAAAAAGAGAAAATTATGAAGCTTTCATTAGAATTGAAAGAACAGATAAAACTACGACGACTAATTGGGAAATATTCATGAAATTCTAGCTAGCAGCAACACAAGATAAGCGACAACGTAGTGAAAAGCTTGAAACAAGGTTATCAGCTCAAAATCATGCTCTGTTCTCCTCACAGCCCTATAACTCCAGAGCTGATGAATATTCTCGCAGAGCCTTCACTGGCTTCACCAACCCTAAATGAAGTTTTTTCCACCATCAAGGCCCAAAAGAATACTAAAGTGCTGGCCATCGACGAGATCCCAGTGGAGCTCAGTAAATATGGTGGGAGCTGTGTTCAGTAGCCCATCCAGCTACCAGCGCATTTGGCTAGAATAATATATATGCCGAACAAGAAAAGCCAATCAATTACAGGATTTTCCAATGAGAGGTGTTATTTTGATATTAAAAGCAAAATACCATTTTTCAATGCAAATGATTAGATGTTTATTTCATTATAAAGAAAATCGTATGCCATTTATAGTAAAAAATAACATCAGGTAAATGAACGCCACGACAACGCTCACAGAACCATACAGTCACACATTGAGAGTAGAGAGGCTTTTCAACAATAATTCTTGGGTTTTCCGAGCCCCAGATGTGACAATTTTGCTTGTTGATGAAGTCGCCAAGGTGGAAATGGGCCTGATCACTCAAGATGATTTTTCGATGGAATTCCGGATCATTTTCATGCATTTCAAGCACCCAATCAGCAAAGACACGACATTGTTGATGATCGACCAGCTTAAGTTCTTTGTTAACTGAACTTTTTAAGCCTTAAGACCCAAATCTTTATGCAAAATACGGTGTAATGACGTTTGTGGAATGCCTAATTCCAAAGTACGACGAGGAATGGACAAACCTGGGTTTTCTTCAACACTTTCGGCTACAGCAGCAATATTCTCAGCTGTTCTTGAGTGAAGTGCACGGGTTTTATTCTCACTAAGTTATCCCAACAGTTCGGATTTTTCCATCAATTTCTCTATTGCAGTCCGAAAAGGTGCTTCACGGCAACCCAAAAATGTTGGAGTTTTACGAACCGTCTCTCCCAAATGCTCACCATTTTTATAGTGAGTTTTAATAATTTCAATGCGTTGTTGAAGCGTGTCTTGTTCCATTTTCATTAATAACGTAGTTTTAAACTATCAAATATTAATAAATGACAGCTTCAAAAGTGAGATTTAAGGGAATAGCGGGCTATTGAAAATAACACGTCTTATTGGAAAACCCTTAATATTCACTACCCACAAAAAAGGGAGCAACTACAGTGCAAAAACTTTAAGAGGCATATTATCGCTTTGCGCGGCGTTTGCAATATATTCAAAGATCTTAGGAAACAAAATCAGATAAAAGGACAGAGTATTTTTGGCCAGTATCAAGGCGGTTTTAGTGCAGGTGGATCGACGATAGATCAACGGTTTTCAGTCAAGCAGGTACTTGAAAAAATTCTGGGAGCTCAACATAAACGTGCACCAAATTTTCGTTGACTTTAAGCAAGCATATGGCAGTATTGATGGTAAGGTGCCGTACCAAAAATTGCTTTGCTTTGGTATTCCAGCCAAATTAGTCTGTATTGCCAAAATAACAATAACTTTGGCAAACTCCCAAGTTTGCATCAATAACCAACTCACCAATGCCTTTGACACAAATATTGGACTAAAGCAGGGTGATGAGCTGCCTCCATTGCTATTCAATTTGACTCTGGAATACGTCATAAGAAAGCTGCCTGTCGATACAAATGGTAGCCTATGCGGATGACGTCAAAATGTTTTTTTCATGGTTGTTAACAACCGCTAAAGAACTTTTCTTGCAGCTCGACAGCGAAGTGAAATATTAGGGCTGTAAATCAATGAGAATCCTACTAAATTCATGACGTAGTCAAGGAAAAATACTTCAAATGCCCAAAATATCCCACTTGGTGATTACAATATCAAAAATGTGGGTGAATTCGTGTATCTAGATTCCAAAATAACGAGGACCGGTAATGAAAGGTATGAAATAAAGAGAAGAATACAGCTCAAAAAAAAAAAGAATTTTATTCAGATCGTTAAATTTTAAAGATCAGCTGCGTCATCTGCAGAGTATTTGATCAACCTGCATCATATTGAGGATGCCCCCCAATATCAAGTTGCAAAAGTTAAACCCACTACAAAATAAACACAAGTATCTCGTAACATGGTGGCTTCTAGTTTTTGAAGCCCGGGTATCATTTGCACTCACTGCCGGAGGGTCAGCGAGCAAAAATGTGAATAATGTCAATAATGCAAGTAACAATAATAAGCTGCCCGCTCAAAATTAATCAATTACTTTTATCTCTATCGGAAGGACTAATTTTGTATTTCAATGTTAAGTTCAACAGCCAAGCTCTGTCAATTTTTGCCGAGTCATTAAAGTTGTGTGTGGTCTGGCATTGTCATGATGGAAGACAACACCCTTTCTATTGATCAATTCTGGCCAGTTTTTTTTAATTGCTTGTTGCAATCAAGTTAATTGCTGACAGTACAAAGCCAAATTGAGTGTTTGGCCAGGCTCTAGCACCTCATAATAAACAATTCCCTTCCAATCCCACCACACACACAGCATAACCTTATTTGGTATCAGTCCTGGTTTGTGATGATTCACCTTTTTTGACCATGATTTTTTTCAAACTGCATTCTCATTTCTTACCCATTTTTCATCGTCCGTAATGATTTGCTTCAAAAATTGCTCGATTTCTTTGCGTTTTATTAGCATTCCGTAAATGGAAATTCGGTCGATCAAATTTTTTTGTGTTAATTCATGCGGCACCAAACGTCGAGCTTTTTTGTGTATTCAGCCTTATTAAAATGATTCAAAACTGCTTGGTGATAGATATTGATATCCTTAACAATATTATGGCTACTTATGTGTCGGTCTTCAATTTTTTGTAAGATTTCATCGACTTTTTCAGTGATTGGTCGACCTGAGCGAGATGCATCTTTGACATCAACATTTCCAGAACGAAAGCGAGCGAACCATCGCTTGGCCGTGGCTTTTGATAATGTATCTTGACCGTAGACACTACCAACTTTTTAACGAGCCTGAGATGCATTTTCACCTTGATCGTAGGGCTATTGTAAAACATAACGAATTTTTTCAGCAATTTCACTCATTTTTAAATGGATACAACTTTTGATGCGAATGAATAAATACAAAACTGTCCGTGTGAAAATTATAGACTGGAATGTCACCTTTCAAACGCTTGTCAGTTTGATTCAATCTGATTAGTATTGCTCGATATATGGCAACGAACCTCAGAGCAATAAGGAATGGAGAGCCAGTCACATGAAAAGTATATGGGGAGATTGGAAAGCCACTTTTCGTGTCGTGCTGTCAAACTGGTACAGTATTTGACAGCCGAAATGGACGCTATTTCTCTCAGAGCAATAAGAATTATTGCTATGAGGGCAGCCATCTTAAAGTCTTTGCTGGTAACTGTGCTCTCTCCATCGGAGGGGGTGTTTTTAGGAAGTTATCTTGCCTGTAGCCCCTCTATGGCTTATTGCTCTGAGCAACAAACACCATCTGTTTAGGGCTCGATTTTTATGAAGCTTTCTGAAAACATGCATTACGCATCAAAAAATGTACATACACATTGTAGAAAAGTTTAACGTTCCCCTTTCTTTTTTATAGATGAAAACGTAAAATTCGTAAAATGTACAGTTATTAATAAATTTGATAGATTTTAATTTCTGAGGTGTTTGTAGCCCTTGTACCGGTATAGACCTACTTCCATGATTTTTTTCAGATTTTTTCACCTGAACCTGTCCAATCGCGAAGGGGAGACACACGTTTTTCGTACATATTTCCTCTCCCTGCACGTTCTGAAGTGAAAAGTGCCAGCTTAAGGCCTGTTTTGTAAAGTTGTTATTAAGACCTTTGATTTGATAATCATATCGACTACCTTTGGTAAAAACAATCTTTTTAAAAGTGACCCCCCCTATATGGAGAGATCTCCCTCTAAACCTTATAAAATTATTTTACACTGAAACTTTTAAGAGGTCACTACTTTCCATCTATTTACCGAATCTCATATTTCTAGATTAACTAGTTTGCGAGAAAACTTGCTGTGACGCACAGAAAGACGAACAGAAAGGTCACGATTTTGATAAGCTATTGTAAAATTTTTTTTTACAATGCCCTAAAAGCAAAAATAGGAGTTAAACTGATGAATCTACTTTCATATAAATTTAGATAGTAATGCCGTCAGCCTTAAGCCCGCCTACTTCAGATTTGAAAGCAAAACGCTGCAGTTGTGTATGACTTTGGTATCCAAACTTTACTTTTTCAAGATAATTACCAAGCTTTCAGCTTATAAGTGATCGAAGACATAGTTTAAAAGTTTTGGATAGGCCTTAAGCAAGGCGATGACCTTGTTAGACATGACTACTTTTGAACCAATCAGAAACTAAAATGTAGCGTATCGATATACGCAACGATTTGCCTTCTTACTCAAAGTTGAAGTCAAAAGCGCTTTATTCAATACTAATCGGTATAAATTTTCAAAGAATATAAAGCAAATTCCAAACAATAACCTTCTTACTCAGGCCCATAAGGAAATCAATTAACGGCTGCTCAGTAGCCCTAAATTTCCGAATACAGCTGGCAAGGAATTTGACAGCAGCATCTCAGTAGGCCAAAAGTAGAATTTCGAGATTGTCAAGTACGACATTTCTCATATGAAATCTAGCCGAAATGATTGATACAAACGAGAAGGAAATGCATATATTTGTGTGCTAATGTCTTCGACCCTTAATATCTAAAATAGATCGTTGACATATTACTGATAAAACTTCAAACGTACAGCAAAATGAACTGTAAAAAATTTGTGGAAAATTTGTTTGATTAGAACAGCACTGGCACTGATGAGGCTACTCTATGGCAACTAGTGGTGACAATCGTAATTTCGACCATTGAAATGACAACGGATCGGTGGAGTAAAACCATTTTGACGTTCCTTGTTGCTTAAAGTCAAAGTCAACAGTGCTTTATTTCATACTAATCGCTATAAATTGTAAAAGAATATAAAGCAAATTCCAAACAATAACAATCAAAAACTTAATGGCCCAAATGGCTCTCTAAATTTAAACGTTATCATTAACACATTTCATCAAAAAAAAACTATAGCAAATTCAATTAATTACGATTATCATATGTTTTTAAAATTTCATTGGAAAAAGGAGGAAAAACCAACCAACACTATCCTAAAATTATTTATAATTAAGACACAACATTGAAACTTTGATCCTATACCTAATATGTTGTAACTTATTTCTAATAAAATACAATCAAAAACTTTATCTTTTACTAAAAAAATTCTGTAACAATGCTCCTAACCTAAGTGTTTAATCTTATCTCTAACGGAATATAGTAAACATTACATATACCTAACCTATACCTAATTCTTAACAAAAATAAACAATAACACTAAATGTAGCAATAATGAGCTGAAATTCAAAAAAAAATGAAATAACGAAAAACACCAGAACTGAAAAATAAACACGAATAATTTAGACATTGTCATTCAGCCACCAATACCTGGATTACGCCATCTCAACTCTCAACTCTCTCCATTGAAATCGCTGGTCTCGTGAACTCAAATTAGGAGGATATTTTATCTTCTTATCAGTGGCCCGTCGATATATGTGATATATGAATGGGACGCCGTCAGAATCAAAAACATATCGATTCATGTCCAAATACACGAATGCTTCTGGAGGAATGAAGCCAGTAGCGAGGCAAGTCGCTATATACCCGTCTGTAGGAGGGAACGGCTGTGAAATCCAAGGGTTTTCACTCATAGTCACAGATCTTGCGATATGATTCCGAAGAAGTTTCAATATGAAGATATCGACCCTCGTCACTGCAGCAGTTTGATAAATTCTTCTATTCGATATATAATGTTTCCAATCCGTCTCAGGCTTTCTGTAGAAACCAGTACATGCACGAAGACATTTCCTTTCGAAAACTCTTAATCTTTCCACAGTACTAGCGCTCTGGTTGTACCAGATCTGACATCCATATGTCAAAACTGGTCTAACCAGTGTCTTGTAACAAATAACTTTGACCTTTTGATCAATTTATCTGGAATGAAAGAGTTTTCGAAGGGCCATGACTACTTTTAGTGCCTTACTGAGCATGATTTTCACATGTTCAGTATAGTACAGACACTGATCGAGATAAACACCGAGGTATCGAACACAGGATTTATGTGGAACCCGTTCTAGACTTCTCTCACCAGCCATGATGTGGAAATCTTTCGAATTACGTTTCAGGTCTTGACTGACCCCCGCAGCGTTGTCCGAAACAAAATTGTTACACACTTCTGCGCATTGATTTTCATTCGCCAATTGTCAGCGTACAGCTGCACATCATTGAACATTTTTTGGAGATTGCTCTGAACTATTGTAACTTTTCGGTCTGCCGTATAGATGATCAGATCATCAGCAAACGCTACCAATGATCGCGTTGGCGAGACGTTAAAATCAAAGCCGTTTAATAGCTTGCGAATGAAGATTGAGAAGAGCAGAGGCGCAGTAACTGTTCCCTGCTGTAGACCATTCAAGACCTTGAACTCGCGTATTGTTGTCAGATTTCCATTAGTTACAACAAACGATTTCCCGTATAAAATATTACACGTCATGGTGTCAAGGTGTCTGGGGAACTTGTCCTGAAGGAGTTTAAAAATTAGTCCATCTAACCATACCGTATCAAAGGCTTTCTCCATATCAATGAGACATGCTCCAACACATTGTCTATCATTTAGTTTCCAACAGATGTCTGAGGTTACTTTCGTTATTGCATGTGTGGTCGAATGCCTGGCACGAAAACCAAATTGGCAATTCGGCATCAACTCATTTTCCTTAATGTGGGCGTTTAATGCTCTGTTGAGTACCACTTCAAACACCTTGCTGATGTTAGGCAGCAAGCTGATTGGGCGATAGCTATTGGGGCATGAAGATTCTTTTCCTTTCTTCAAGATTGGAAATACCTTAGCTTTTTTCCACTCATTTGGGAAATATGAATTGCTCAACATGTTGTTGAACAATACGCAATAATTCCTAATAGCAACCTCAGGCAAATGTCGGAGAACTATATTTGGAATACCATCAGTACCACATGATTTCTTGTTGTTTATCCTGCGAAATATGAAACACAAGTCTTCATAGCTGACAAAATAATCAATAAGATTCAAGCTCGGTATGAGGTCAGATGTTAATGTTTCATTGAAATGAAGAATTGATTGGCCGTTCAGGCTTGATTTGAAGTCGGAAACTTTTGCTTCAACGACCTCTGAAAATATTTCGTTCCCTCTCTCAGGGTTTGGTAGATGAACCAATTCAAAATGTGTTCCAATCAGGGCAAGTTTATCCAATCCTTCACAAATAATCCTGTTTCCATTTCTATCCGGAGTCGTACTATCAATTTCGATACCAGCCCTATCGAGAAGATTTATCTGACTTCAAGATACCTTCACTCGAGACTTCTTGCGGAATATGCTATTCACTTTGGCGAACACGCCGTCTGGGTCCTGTGGGCTAATACCCCTCGATTTTTCCGCCCATTGATTGCTGACCTCACTCTTGAAGTATGACCGGATTAAGTTCCGGACATTCTTCAGATGTAATTTCAACAAAGACAATGAGGGATGGTTGTAGTCCAAAAATCGTCGATAAATATTGTTGACGCGTGTGAGAAGGAGGCTTTTCAATCTTTTCAACCCTGTGATGGTTGGTGTTTCATATCCTTCCAAATTGTTACGATGTTTAATCTTGGGAACTACTTTCTCAATCGTTTCCAACGTCAGCTTCTCTAACTTCGACAAACAGACACCTATTTCATCGTTAGTTAGATTCCTGTCATAAGGAACCATTGAGCAAGAGTTGCCACCATTAGAAGGGGGATATTGCTTCTGGTACTCCCGATTAAACTTCTTTTGAAACTTTCCCCAGTTTGTTTTTTTGAAATTCAACCGATGATTTTCATGTTGACCTGGAATGAGGAAGAAATCATCCCTGTGATGATTGATTTCCATTACGATTGCGTTATGGTCGCTATCATAAGGAAGCACCTGCAGTTTCCATTGAGGACTATGAAAGCTGAATTCAAGTCTTGCGTCAGCAATGCAGAGGTCCGAATATGAATTTGTCCTAGGGTATGTTGGGAACTCCGACCCATATAGGTTACACCTGTATTCAATTTGGTTCTCTGTTATCCTCGATTTTAGAAATACACCTCTTGGATTATTGGTGGCGTTCAGCCATGATATGCTTGGCGTTCAGGTCGCCAGCAAGAATATAATAGTTATGCAGCCTGTTCAATTCGAGTATTTCGAACAAGGAGTTGAGCTCCTCCTTGAGCTTGAGAACAGTTCCACCAGTTGCATAGGCAGAGATAACGAAGAGGTTATCCCCACCTGGCAGCGAGATTTTGATAACGGACACTTCGAGAGATTCAAAGCTTTTGAATTCGACTTTTTCAATATTTTGGAAACGATAGGGTCTTTGAACCAATATCCCGGTGCCACCTCCCCCATCACCTGTTACCCTATCGTTTCTTACGAACTCAAAATCCTTGAATCTCATGGAGTGCCATGAGCTGAGGTGGGTTTCGGTGAGAAGCACTATCTCAGGCTTTTGTCTGGCAATGAATTCAAGGAGATAATCACGCCGATGTAAAGTAACAATGGAGTTGACGTTGATCGAGATGAGACGAATCCTATCCGTGGGAATGTGGCTGGATGACAACTTACTTTGAGGCATTTGAAAGCCCTGAACGCTGAAAAACAATGTTAATTTTTGAATCTTGTTTATCGATTCGCTCCGATAAGGAATTTAATTGCTGATAAATTCTAAGGAGCAGCTCATTATTGCCACTTGCATTATTTATTTTATTTACATTGTCTGCAGGTCCTCTCGCAGCAAGTGCAAATGACACCCCGGGCTTGACGAAGTTGGTAGGTATCACACTGCGCTGTGCTTGACTTTGTTTCAGAGTGACTTTAACCTTTGCATCTTGATACCGGGGGCATCCTAGATATGATGCTGGATGACCAAAGGTACCGCAGTTCACACAATATAGTTTTTCTTTTGGCTCCGCCTGAGCCAATTTGCACTCGCCGGGAGCATGAATGTCTTTGCATTTAACACACCTATATTTCATGGCGCAATTGGCAGCCGAATGCCCGAATCTTTGACACCTGTAGCACTGGTTGACTTCACTTTTCTGGAGGCGTTCCCACCTCACGACGCGGAAGCTCAAGTACCGTATTTTCTGCAGAGCACTCGAACTACTTTTGCTAGAAATCTGGACTAAGTAGTGAGGCAAGTTTTTGCGCTCCACAATCGATCTTCTCGTTGAAAAGTTTTTAACTGAAATAAATTGTATTTCTGGTGCAGCTTCTTGGAGCACCTGAAGGAGATCGACTGTGTCCTCACCACAGTCTAGACCCTTCAATAAAAAGGTTTGGTTCTTTTCGCTTTTCGGGGTGTACAAGAAATGCGGAACATCTCCAGAATTTAAGGCATTTTTTGTTGCCTGGAAATCAACCAGCGACTTAGTCCTTATTGTCAAGTTATCGGCATTGACTCTTTTTATCTGAAAATCTTCTAACCTATTTTCGGCTGCCAAAAGCCGAACCATATCTTTGCCCGTTTGCCCAAATACATTGATTGGTGGGACTTTTTCTTTTTTTTTTCATTAATCTTAACGGACGGACCAGCAGACAAACCTTTTGGTTTTTTATCCCGATTTTTAATTTTAAGGTATTCAATGAAATCATTATCTAACTTAGCCGTTTTACCTGTATCCTCTTCAATGTTCATCGTTTCTTCAAGACCAGCTAGCGCTGCATAGTAATTTCTGCTGTCGTTTGCGCCTCCTGCGCTGAGGACATCCTCTTGATTAGCTTCTTCCTCTGGCTTTTTAGTTTTCTTGTCTTCAGATTTTGAGTTTGCTTGTCGGCCTTTCTTGCTTTCTTTATCTTTGTTGAACGTTAACGTTCCAACAAGTGCTTCTAACGATTTAACTCGAAGCTTGAGGTCTTCATTTTTTTTCGATTTTTTCAGCTTTCTCTTTTTCTTGAATCAGCTGCTCGATTTCGATAACCGACAGGATTGTCGGTTATCTGCTTTATTCTCGTAACTTCTTTTAGTTTTTTTTTCGCCCGTCATCATTGGCGATGGGCATGATCCTTCTGATTGATGGCAGAAGCCATCGGGCTCCTCCATCTCGTTGCTTTTGCAGCGAGACTAGAGGGAATGTTCTCAAACCGGGACTTCCCTTGAACGCATTTCCACTTTTGATATTTCTGCAGGAAATGAATTTCAGGTATTCGATACATGCTCGAAATAAAATCAAAACTTGCTTTTGACTGGCTCGTAAAAAAATATTGCAATTGTTTGAAACTGGCTTTTGCAAAAAATTAATTAATTTTTAAAATTAATGAATGAATTAATTAATTTTTAAAATTAATGATGAATCGTAAAATTGTACTCGTTTATTGCGCGCTCTAGGAGTTCTTCAAGAGATCGAGGTGTTAGTTGCTGTTTCAAGCAACGCATGATGCGTTTTATAAACATGATCCGGAATTTCGGTTTGATCAGGTCGAAGCCACTTTCCACACACATCAAATCACCCAGGATGAAACAAAATTTCGGAATATCATCCAGTATACTGAGACCAAGATACTCCCACATGTCATTTCTCTGGCAAGGAATCCACCGATGGAAAATAGATATGAAGCAGCTAAGCAACGAATTTTAACGGCATTTGCGGGATCCACGGAATCAAAGCTTAGGCACTTATTCCAAGGCCAAAATTTGGGAGGCAAGAAACTATCGCATTATCTGCAGGAACTTTGCAATACAGGAGGAGAGCAGGTAACCGAAACCATGCTTAATTAACTTTGTAAGAGCAACACCCCGAAAACATATGGGTGGAATTAGCCATATCAAGCGAGCTTGACGTCGAGCAACTGGACAAGATGGCCGATTTAATGTTGGAATAACAAAATCCACCTGGAGTTATGGCAGTTCAGCAGCAACCAGACAACCAATTATCGCAAAGCTTGAAGACTTGAACGATTGGTTATTTGAACGTGAAATCGAACAAATTTCAAACCACGCAGCAGGCCGAATAAGCGGTCACGATCGAGAAGGAAATTTTGCTTCTTACACACACGGTTTGGAAAACAGGCAAAAAATTGCAAAGCATCCTGCCAATGAAGAAATAATGAGACGGCACCGGGTAACTGAATTGGGCACCCCGTATTTTGGCAGCTGAAGACAACTCAATTCACCAACGCCGACTTACGAGTATGAGAGCCGATAAAAAGTCTCGTTTGCGGTTTTAAGTGGATACCCGTGCTGATGTGTCAGTTCTTCCAAAAACGAAGCATCACATTGTTCCCTCGAAATTTAAATCATACGCTGCCAACTACACACCTGTACCTCCATATGCCGGACAATTTTTATTGCTGGACTCCAGTTTAAAAAGACCATTTCTTTGGAGATTCATTATCGCGAATGTTCAACAGCCCGTCATTGGAGCAGACTTGTTACAGCATTTCAGTTTGTTGGTTGATCTCCAAAGAAAGGTGATCGCGGAGCGCAAAACAAACCTCAAAACCATCGGAGATATTACAAAAAATGCCAGCTGTAAATTGTCAATCGTTTCATCATGTGAACCATATATCATCTTCTAGAATAATATAATGATGTGACTCTCCCTGGCAATATTAAAAAGGCCATAAATAACGGCATCTACCACCACATATTGACGAATGGACCACCAGTAGCTGAGCGGGCATAGAGACTACCACCGGTAGAATTGCGCAAAGCTAAGGCAGAATTCAATCTGATGCTTAGACTCGGAATTTGTCAGCCTTCAAGCAGTCCATGGGCAAGTCCACTACATCTTGCCATGAAGAAAAGTGGCCATACGCGCCCGTGCGCTAATTACCACCACCTGAATGCTGGCACTATTCCGGATAAAGATCCGATCGTGCATTTGAGCGATCTTACGCATAATCTGCATTGATGCAAAATATTTACCACGTTGGATTTGGCACGTGCATACCATCAGATTGCCGTAACGCCTGAAGATGTTCCCAAAAATGCCATCAAAACATCATTTGGGATTTTTGAGTTTAAGGTGATACCATTTGGACTCTGTAATGCTGCTCAAACATTCCAACGCTAAATCAACTCAGCGTTACGAAGATTAAGATTTTATTACGCTTACATCGCTGATATCTTGATAGCATCGAAATCGCATCTACAAATTAATTTTGAACGGCTTCAAGAATACGGATTGTCGATTAACGTCTCGAAATGCGTTTTCGGAGCCTCATCTGTGGAATATCTTGGATACCTAATTGATGAAAAGAGCATCAGTCCCCTTCCTGCTCGTGTGCAAAGCATTCTGGAATTCACGAAACCGTCAACGATTGAGGAGCTACGAAGATTTCTTGGTGTCATCAATTTTTATCGGAAATCGGTACAGAACGCAGTCAAAATTCACACTACATTGATTTCTAATTGGCGCTAAGAAAAAAAGATAAGTCATTAATAATATCTAATCCTGAAGCTGAGGCAGCATTTAAACAATGCAAAGAACAAATTGCAAATGCAAAGCTGCTCCGACACCACATTGAAAATGCACAATCGGCACTTAAATGTGACGCATCGAACACTGCCACGGGAGCTGTATTGGAACAAAGAAATAACAACGAGTGGGAACCGCTTGGGTTCTTCTATAAAAAGTTCACCGCCACTCAAACCCTATACATCACTTATGACCGAGAATTGCAAGCCTTATACAGCGCCGTGAAGAACTTCCGCAGTGTGATAGAAAGACGGCCATTGATTATCAAAACGGACCATAAACCCCTTACGTTTGCTTTCAATCAAAAGGTCGATAAAGCTTCACCACGACAGCTGCGGCAATTAGACTTCATTAGTCAATTTTTGACGATTTTAGTCCACATCGCCGGAAATGAGAACATCACGGCAGGTGCATTATCTCGATCCAACTCGATAACAATGTCGATAGCAATCACCAGCCAGGACTTGGCAGCAGCTCAAAAAGAGGATGACGAACTTAGTCAATTACTTCGAGCGGGTACAGTATTACAGTTACGTAAACTTTGTATCGATGACACTGATACAACTGTCTACTGTGATGTATCTACTGCGAAAATCCGGCCATACATTCCGAAAATACTGTGAAGGAAAATATTTGATATGACCCATGGTCTGTCTTATCATGGTGGACGAGCAACGAAGAAAATTATTGGTGGGCATGTCCAAAGATATCCTCAAATGGGCCAGATCATGTCTCGCGTGTCAGCGAAGCAAAACGGGCCGGCACACAAAACCACTTCAAGGCCATATCGAAATGCCCGACGCAAGGTTTAGCCATGTCTATATAGACATAGTTGGCCCCTTGAATACTTCGAGAGGTTTCCCATATGCACTGACCATCATTGATCGTTATACGAGATGGCCCGAAGCAATCCCCATCAAAACAAATACGGCTGATGAACTTGCAACCGCATTCTACAGCAATTGGATAGCACGCTTTGGAGCGCCAAGCATTTTGACTTCAGATTAAGGATCGCAGTTCAAGTCACTCATTTTTCAATCACTGACACATTTACTTGGCTGCAGGAAGATCCGGACAACAACATATCATCCTGCAGTGAATAGAATGATTGAACGATAGCACCGATCATTGAAAGCGGCAATAATGCGTCACAACAATAATGAGTGGGTCAACATCCTTCCAACCGTCTTGCTTGATCTTTGTACGAGTATCAAGGATGATATTGGCGCAACATCTGGGAAGCTGGTCTATTTTACAACAATCCGAATGCCGGGGGAATTCTTTTACAATGAAGATATGCCGCCAGACCCAAAACTATTCGTACAAAAGTTCCGAGAACACATAAAGGGGATAAAAGCAACTCCAGCATCACGCCATGATAAACGAAAGATTTTCATCCATACGGACCTTTCGTCATGCTCGCACGTTTTTCTGCCCATCGACCGTGTAAGGAAGCCGTCGGAACCGCCATACGAAGGATCCTACAAAGTAATTGAGAGGATATCAGCAAACATTTTAAAACTCGAAATCAATGGAAAGCTGATGAACATCAGCGTTGATCGTCTGAAACCTGCCTACTTTGAATACCCTGCGGGTCCAGCGATGCAACCATCTACTACTTATCAAGGTCTGGCGCAACGAACGTATTCTGGTCCGAAATCGAAACGTATTGTTCAGTAACGTGTGATATGTATTCTACTATAAATAACTGTCAAACGTCAAATGCATCAAGAAGGGAGTACTATGGCGACTAGCGGTAACAATCATTATTTCGACCATCGAAATGACAACGGATCGGTGGAGTAAAATTATTTTGAAGTTCCTTGTTATCTCTTTCTTGCTATCTAACCGCCTTTGTGTGATGTTATGATCTTTTCACTGCGAAATATATATCTGCAAATTAAGAGGACTTGGTTTTTATTTTTTAGACTTAAGTGGAGTGAATCCCCATAATTCAAAGAGGTTAATTCGCGGCGTGACGTAGTGTTCCCGTTTTCGGGGCTGAGTAAGAATGTATTCAAATTTTCGTCTACATAAATATTTGGATTCAATTCATTTCTATTCGATTCCAAATTTTTGTCAGACTGTACCTAAGAAAATTTCAAATTAATTTCCTACACCAAACCTAGGAAAATTGACTTCCACACATGTTTCAACTAATTCTACGAATAAATGGTTTTGATGCGTTATTAAATTGATTTTATACCAGCAGTAAGCCACACAAAATCAACAACAGTAGCAGTTGCAACAGCATCACGTCGAATCCAGACGCTTGGTCCACTTTCAGAGCAGTCATTTCTCTTCTAATGACTATAAATCTGTAGCGAATATTGCAACATCTACTGGAAACGAGATATTTTCACACCTCGTGCAAGCAGGCAATGAAATGGATAATCTCATTGCACAATTCACTAGATTTCAACAATAGGGGAGAGAACCTTTCACCCTGCTTGCTTGGCACCCAGCTGTGGGTCGAGCCGACAATGTTACGAATTGCTTTATGAATTGGAAACTTTTATCTGTATCGGTGACAAGAATTTCAATTCAATGGTTACATCTTAATAGGAAAAATATAATTCGTGATAATATAGGGGAGTTTGAAGGACGTTGTGGGCGTTTGCTGAACAATTGGGGGAAATAACCGTGGGTTGAAGATTAAGGTTGTTTTGCTCCTCACAATGGTGCGTGGGTTCCATAACCACAAATCTGCAATATTTCATATTAAGGCCATTTGAAAAAAATTTACTTGAACAAATTGCCTTGAAACGTATTTCTCCACACTTTTTTCATTTGCAAAATTCAGGAGATCATCCTAATAATTACAGTCAACTCTGAGCCTTAATTTTATATAACTCATTTACAAGCATTCTCAATACGTGAGTTCAAAATGAACCGCCCAAGTAAATAATTACACCCATCGAATGCACTACAATATCGATTTCACTTGGTTAAAATCATAAACATTCCCATTTTTCGCCGTTAAGTTCAACATAATCATACTCCCCCACGTTACATTCATTATTACCGAACTAATTAAAGTTGAATTAAAGCCACGAATATAACTGTGTAGTAAACTCGACTACCTCGCATTAATATCTGACAACGTGAGCTACGGTAGATACAAGGATACTTCCCTTCCTTCCTTCATACTTTATGTTAGCGTACAAATTAGTCAAAGCGTAACTTATTTATTATTCGTTCGCTTTTAATTGTTCGTAAAGGAGAGACGTGGGATTAGCGTGAGAAATGCTAAACAACAAAATACACACCTTAGCATGTATCCACGAATAATTGCTACTAAGCAAAATTTTCAAGCGAAAATTAACCACAACACAGAGAATTTGATTTGCTTTGATGTTTGGAATGATAGGGAGGAAAGTTTTAATAATGTTGCCATTATCAGTCGATTTATTTAAAAGGATTTTGTTAATGCATTTTATTTTTGGGTCTCAACCTGAAAAGCTTTTGATAGAAAATGCGAAAATCTGAATATATTACGCCCGTAAGACTTGATGATCTATTTTTGTTAGCCATTTAATCTATACGAGGTATGTTCAAAAAGTATCACGAATTTTGAATTTTCGCGGGTTACGTATATTCGAATTTCGATTTTTTTGTGGCGTTATGTTGGTACTCATGTCTGTCACTTATGCCGACAAGCTCGGCCGTGTTCTCAATCGTCTTCGATTTTTACTTATTCAAAAAAATGGATCAAAGAACGTGTATCAAATTTTGTGTGAAAAACGAAATTAAGTGCGCGGATGCATTCCGAATGTTGACTGTGGCATACGGAGAAGCTACCTTGGACCGAAGCAACGTTTATCGGTGGTACGAAATGTTTTTAGAAGGCCGAGAAGATGTGAACGACGAAGAGCGTGCCGGACGCCCGAGCACTTCAACAACAGACGAAAAAATTAATGAAGTGGAGAAAATGGTATTGGCCAATCGTCGAATCACCGTTAGAGAAGTTGCTGAGGACCTAAACATATCGATTGGCTCGTGCCATTCGATTTTTATCAACGATTTGGGCATGAGACGGGTCGCCGCGAAATTCGTACCAAAATTGCTCAATTGCGACCAAAAACAGCAACGCATGAACATTGCTAATGAGATGTTAAACTCTGTCCGCGACGAACCAAATTTGCTCCAGAGGGTCATAACTGGTGACGAATCGTGGGTTTATGGTTATGACGTGGAAACTAAAGCTCAATCATCTCAATGGAAGCTGCCGCATGAACCAAGACCGAAAAAAGCGCGCCAAGTTCGGTCGAATGTGAAAGTTTTGCTGACAGTTTTCTTCGATTGCAGGGGCGTGGTGCATCATGAGTTCTTGCCACAGGGAAGAACGGCCAATGAGGAATATTACCTGCAAGTTATGCGCAATTTGCGTGAAGCAATCCGCCAGAAACGCCCGGATTTGTGGGAGAACAAAAATTGGCTTTTGCACCACGATAACGCCCCTGCTCACACATCGTTGCTTGTGCGCGACCTTTTGGCCAAAAACAACACACTAATGATGCCGCAGCCACCGTATTCCTCAGATCTGGCCCCCTGTGACTTTTTCTTGTTTCCTAAACTGAAGAGGCCCATGAAAGGACGACGTTACGCTACGCTTGACGAGATAAAGACGGCATCGAAGGAGGAGCTGAACAAGATTAAAAAAAATGATTTTTTGAAGTGCTTCGAAGATTGGAAAAACCGTTGGCACAAGTGTATAATATCTCATGGGGATTACTTTGAAGGGGACAAAATAGATATTCATGAATATGTATAGTGTCGGAATTTTTTGCTGCGGTACGTACAAACGTTAAAATAAAATCGATTTTACCTTAAACCACAGAATTTATTTAATAAAAAGGTAAATGTACGTTTCGGAAACAATAGTGTTCCTTCTTCAGTACCAACTGACTTTTTTGTCTAAAACATCAACCTTATATACAAACAATATTCAATGAACGAGAAAACCTATTAAATAGTAATTACAAAAGACAGTCATAAAAAAACCTAATTGCTGAGGATATACTCAAATGAACTTGAATAGGGGTGATGACGCGTTACCTGTATCATGATTCATTCGCTGTTGTTGTGGGATTTTTTGAATCTCAATACTTTCGATGATATCTAGCTTCCGTATGTCGCTTACCTGACTTATGACCTTCAAATTGTCCGTCTTGATCATATGTCCTGATTCGACAATGTGTTGCGCGACTGCCGATCGTATGTCGTTATTCCCTCTTCGCTTTTTAATAGCATTTTCCGCCTCGCTCAGATGTTCTTTGCACCGTGTAGTTGCTGGACGTCTTGTTGAATAACGACATACAATCGGCAGTCGCGCAACACATTGTCGAATCAGGACATATGATCAATCCATCCTACGACTATATAAAGTCGCTCCCTTCAACACATCCTTTAGACACTGAAGATGACTCAAAGTAGTCGAAACGCGTCTGCTCACACAACTAAGCAAGGCCCGACGGCTTTTAAAGAAAAAAGAGGATTGGCCTGCGGATATCAAATAAACAAAGTTATTGACTACAACACTGCCAGCCAGGCAAAACTGTTGCGTTCATTCCAATACCTTACCTTAAAACTTCATCAAACAATAGCAAACATATGGTTCAACAAACAGTGCTTGAAAAACAACATTACACCAGCATTTGCAAGAATCGTTATAAAACAAAACACAATCGCTGCACGTAACACACAACGTAGCGCACAGATGCTCCGCATTAAAAACGAAATAAGAACACTGTACATAAAAAAGGACGAAATCAACCGACAACTACTACACTAACACTTACAATTAACTAACACTATACAAACTGAAAACTTTCTACAGTTTTATAATGACGTGAGGCAAAACATTGATATTCAGCTCAAAACTAAATATGAGACCATGACGAAAAAACTTGACAAATTGATGAAAAAACAAAACAAAATGACCACACCAGCGAACAGAACTTTCTATCCACGGACTGTAAACCTATCAGATACGCCTTTTACGACACAAGAAATGGAGCTATTAAATAAGGGACTGAAACACAACTTACATAATACAAACCGCAACAAAGACCTAGAACAACTAGTAATCGACACTGAACTAGCCATTAACAAACTGCCGCAGGAACAACAGACACATGCAAGACATACTGCAGTAGACATACTACAAAAAATACGCACTAGCATAAACAAAACGGATTTCCACGAAGACCATAAGATATTAAGACACATTCAGACAAAGCTAACGGATAACCTACTAACAGTGACGAAGGCTGACAAAGGACATACAACGGTGATCCTAAAAACAACGGACTATGTACAAAAAACAATAGACTTCATTAACGCCAACGGCTACAAACTGGTAAACAAAGACCCCACCAATAGGTTCCAAGCGGACTTACGTACCGCCATTATACAATCCCCACTAATTATTCCTCCTAATACTAAGCAACGCTACATAAACCCAAATCCATGCACACCACCCGTTAAAGCACAACCTAAGCTCCACAAACCCAATATTCCTATCCGTCCTGTCGTCAACTACCGCCCAGCTCCTGCATACCAATTAGCACGGTACTTGGCAACGATAATGGCTGATGTCGTGCACCTTGACGACAAATACGCATTAAAGAACAGCCGCGAGCTAGCAAATTCTACCACTTCTTTAAAATTGACTGAAAAATTGTCAACTTTTATCATTAGACATCACCAACCTCTATACGTCTATCCCTCTCGATGAAATACTGGCCATACTAAAAGAAAAACTTTCATTCAACAACAGCCGACGATTCACAGATCAAATACTCAATCTCATAAAGACCACAATCAAACAGAACTATTTTAAGTTCAATAGCAACACATACATTGCCAAAGACGGTCTGGGTATGGGACATCCAATGTCCTCAATAATGTCAGAAATATTCTTACAATCTTTGGAAGAAGTCTTTATACCCAAAGTTGTCAAAAGATTCAATGTAATATTTTACAGACGATATGTGGATGACTGTTTCATTGTTATTGACTCACAAGAAAATAAACAAGACGAACTACTTGCCTATATGAATAAAATTCACCCGAATATAAAGTTCACTATGGAAAAAGAAACAAACGGACAACTCAACTATATGGACCTAACTGTGGCACGTGAACAAACACGATTGGACTACAAAATATACAGAAAACCAACCACAACTGATCATACCATACATGAAACATCTAACCTGCCCGCACAACATAAGCTAGCAGCGTACAGATCAATGGTGCAGAGGCTTCACTCCATCCCCATGACTCCTACTAACTACTCCAACGAACTAAACAACATTTACAGAATAGCTAATAATAACGGATACAAACAATGCGACATTGACAAACTAGTCACACAGTACAAACAGAAACAGGAACGCCAACCGACGGAAACTCATAAGAACGACCAACAGTGGGTATCGTTAACATACGTAGGCAAAGAGACATACAAACTATCAAACTTCCTTAGGAAATACAAATTGCAAACTGCATTCAAAACGAACAACAACATTGGAAACAAACTGAAGCCAAAACTGAATGACACATCGATATACGAAGGCAGCGGCATATACAAACTGACATGCAAGGACTGCGACATGGTATATATAGGAAGGACAACACGAAAACTAACGACAAGATACAAAGAGCACCTACGATCTTTCTTATACAACAAGGCAGACTCCAATTATGCGACGCACCTTCAAAACCACGCACATGAGCCTGATGCTATGACAAACTCTATGAAATTGCTACACAAACAAAACAAAGGACCAAGACTTGACATCCTAGAAAGGCTTGAAATTTATAAACATAGAAAGACAGACGGTGACATTATCAACGAACAACTTGTTACCAATTCCGACGCAATTTTCTCAGTCCTAGACCACACTCTTAGACGAAAACGGAAACGAGATGAAACAGAACAAACGGACAGCCAACAAGCAAAAAAAACAAAAACATAATATCCCCCTACGTGGCATAATTGAGTAATTTACTTCCTGACCTCATTACCCATCCACTAATTACCCATCCGCTAATTACCCATCCGCTAATTACCCATCCGCTAATTACCTATTCGCTAATTACCCATCCTACGACTATATAAAGTCGCTCCCTTCAACACATCCTTTAGACACTGAAGATGACTCAAAGTAGTCGAAACGCGTCTGCTCACACAACTAAGCAAGGCCCGACGGCTTTTAAAGAAAAAAAAAAAAAAAAAATCATACTATTACTAACAAAGTTTATTTATTTATTTAAGTATCAACAAACAGACAGAAGTCCAATTACATGTTGTGTATAATATTAATTAAAGGAAATATACATAAGAAATTAATGGAAATATACATATGAAGGAAAGTGAAAAAAAAGGAATCCAAGGAAAAGGAAATAAAAGAAAATTGTGCAATTACTTAACTACTAACTAATACATGAAGAGAGAGCAGTTATAAAGATGACCAAGATTAATAATTGTAGTTGTAAATTTTGCTTTTAAGGCAAGTTTTAAAGGCGGCAAGCGGCTGGTTATGCAAACATAGCTGGTTATGCAAACGGGGCAAGCGTAGTAAGGGAGAGTGGAAGAAGGTGTTAGTGCGTGCAAAGGGAACAAGGAATTGATCGGAAGATCTATTAGGGCGACTAGTGTTCAATGTTTGAATGTAACTGCATAGAGTTTGGGGTAAGTGACCGTGATAAAGCTTGTACAAGATGCATTCATCAAGAAAGCATCGTCTAGATTCAAGGGAAGGGAGTTTCAAAGTACGAAGACGGTCACTATAGGGGACATAAGGGAGGTTGAATTTGACAAAAAGAGACCGTGTGAACCTGCGTTGAGCCGACTCAATAACATCAATATGATTCCTGTGGTAAGGGCTCCATATTTGGGAGCAGTATTCTAGGTTACTGCGAACAACTGAAAGGTAAAGGCACACACAGGAGGCGATATGCTGAAACGAGGAAGCGGATCTTAAAATGAACCCTGAAAGGCGGGAGGCTTTGTTAATGACTTGGGCTATGTGGCGGTCAAAATTTAATTTACAATCAAACACCACACCAAGATCCTTAAAAGAAGTTATACTGCACAAAGGGGTTCCAACAAGGCTGTAGGTGGAGAGAAAAGGATTTTTTTTACAGGAGGATGTCATCTGGTGGCATTTGGAAACATTCAAGGAGAGATGGTTTGATTTGCACCATTCACTTAGACGCAGTAGGTCACTTTGCAAGGTATCAACATCACAATGTGAGTCAATTGCTCGCAAGATCTTAAAGTCGTCAGCATAAAGCAGGCAGAGAGAAGTGATAACAGAGGGAAGATCATTGCCAAATATTAAGAATAAAATTGGGCCAATTATGGATCCTTGCGATACACCTGAGCTGGGGCAAAATGTAGAGGAGAAGCAGGAGTTAACAGTGACAAAACAACGATGATCCCAAACATAGGATAGAAGCCAGGAGTACAGGAAATCAGGAATTTGGAAATTTTTAAATTCTGAAATAAAAGTGCATGATCTACAGAATCAAACGCTTTAGCCAAATCCGTGAAAATAACATCTATTTGTTGCTGACGGCCAAGGGTTGCAGCAATGTGGTGTGTAAAAGAAAGCAAGTTAGTGAGAGTAGATCTACTTCTGACAAAACCATGTTGTTGTTCTGCTAAGGATGGAAGTATAAGGGGAAACAGAGTATCGAGAACGATCTTTTCAAGGATTTTCCCAAAACAGGGTAGGAGAGATATCGGACGAAAGTTACAAACAGAATTGCGATCCCCAGATTTGAAGATAGGAAGAATATGGGCAATTTTTCACTGGGAGGGGAAAATTCCAGTAGCTAAGCTCAAATTATTAATAATTGAAAGAGGAACACAAAGAGACGAGGATGTTAATTATGCAAGGAAGTTTGGAATGCCGTCTGGGCCACCACCGGTACTAGTATCAAGACTCCTTAAGAGCAGTTCAACCTGCAAGGGATTGGTACGAAGCGCGGGAGAAGAAAAGGAAGAAGAAGAAGAGTAGAAAGAAGGAGAAGTATTTGAAGTGCGAAAAAAGGAAGAAAAGAAAGAAGCAAAAAGTTCACAGGACTCCTGAGGGGTAGATGATGTAATGCCATCGTATCTGAAACTAGCTGGTGTATGATGAGAGCTCTTTAGAGATTTGACATAAGACCAGAAGGCGCGAGTTTGATTTGATTCAAGTGAAACTTTGACATGATTGACGTAAGCACGAAGAGCAAGCTTTGCAATTTTCTTAGCGACAGCTCGTCTCTGCTTGTAAGCGGCAAGGTCATTAGAAAGGCCACTGGAGAGGAATTTTCTTCGGGATGCATCCTTCACCTAAATGGCTTTGGCAAAATCTGAGTTAAACCAAGGAGCATCTTTAGGCCTCCTTGGGGGAAACAAAGGAGTGAATTGAGTGATTACGGATGAGAGAAATAGATAGAACTTATCAACGCATTCTTCAACGTTCAGGTTGCTGAAAAAAGAATACCAGTTAACTACGTTAATATGAGAAACTATGCTGTGAAGATCCGCTTTTAAAAAGTAATAGCGGCAAGGTGATGTATTTCTAGGCAAAGGTGGAGATGAGATAGAAAGCTCCAGAAAGAGAGGTGGATGGTGAGGATCTGGCTTAATGAAGGGTGAGAGTGAGGTGGATGCAACAAGAGAAGAGGCTGGCAAGTTGGAAAAAACAAGAGAAAAATGGAGCCTTTCAAGAAAACAGCATCACTGAGCTGGTAGGACCACTACCACAATGATCCGCGATTTATTTGATACCATTGGTCGAAATGCTTATTATTTAATTTAATTTCAACCATTCAGCAATTTGTTAAAAAACTTCAACACTTTTTTTGCACTCTCCGAGTATTGATCTAAAACTGCCGTTTTCTCGTACTTTGTCGCAACCCTCAGTAAACTTCCACACTTCGATGATGCAAGAAAACACGGAAAACGCCACAAATCCGCAAAATGTGGGCCACTGAAAATTCACAGTTCACACAGGTTCCCGTCAGGTGGATTTTTTGCAACGACCGAAAAGATATTTTCCCTTGACAAGCAATGACGGCATCGCTGAGCGTCTCTCGCAGAGCTTCTTCACAACCGCTCGTTCTTCCGTGCTTGCTTCGTGAAGGTAGCAATTCTACTCCCCGATCCGTTCCCAAAACTTGTATTTTTTCTTTCCATCCCATGCATACGGTAAATCGCGTCAGTTGAGCTCCAGTTCACTTCTCTTCCGTGATGTAATATACCGTTGGGGAGTATTACATCAGCGTTTCCCAAGCCCGGAATTTTACATGCAGATCTGCAATTTTTAAAACAAAATTTAATTAAAGTGGAGAAAATTTAAAAGAAGTAAGGAAATTTGAAATGTAGTAAAGAAATTTAAATGAAGTACAGAAGATGTAAATGGAATGAAAAAATTTAAATAAAGCAAAGAAATTTTAACTAGAGTAGATACAGAAATGAAAATTTCAAATAGTTACAAAAGTTGAATCTCTTGACAAATAAAATTAAAGGGAGACATTTAAATTTTAGTATAAAGGAAAATTGATATAAAATAACATCTGATAAAATTATAAAACGAAAAAGTATTCTACAAAAATAGGATTGCAAATAAAATCAATTACATATTTTGTTTTTCAAATCTGCCATGAAAATTCCGAGTGGGAGATAGGAAGGTTTTAGAGCAATTTTATTGTGTGACCTCGATTAATACAAATAATATGATTTATCAATTATACGTTTTCATGTATAACACTGTAAAGCAACCCTTAAACCGAAATATTTATATTACAACCACTGTTAAGGCTAATGAATTATGAAAACTTCAAAAGAATCGGTTCGCATTTAACGAAATTATGGCGGTTTAAATGTTCTGTGATCCAACAATAACAATACGTGGCTATTGAGCAAAATGTGCTTCCAATCAACTCAAACACTACGAAGTTGTTATGCTTTCCATGAAAATTTCAGAAAAGATGAATATCCTGCACATCTTTGAGAATCTATTCAAGGAGTGATATGAGCTACCGTTTTAAATGACAATACTGACTAAATTGAAGTTACTTTTCCCAACTTCAGCATTTAAACTACAGATTTTAACTCTTAATGAAAACTTACATTTTCAAGGTGAAAAATTCCTGGTGGTTCTAATGAGTACAACAATAACAAATAGCATGGAAGTCGAAATTCACTCAACTTTGTTAATAATACTAGAATTTGTAAATAGAACAGTTTTCCCCGTGAATTCGAATGGGCAGTGTTAAATTTGAGTTTAAGTAGCCCAAGAAAAGTTCCTAATAGTCGGAAGTTTCAATAAAGTTAAATCATATTTATGGAAGCAAAAGCTATTTGGAAGCTCTCCGAGTACATAAAAAACAATGAACAGTTTTTCTAATACTCAGGTTTTGGACCGAATCAGGCACTACGCTTTTGATTGGATCTTATAATTTCTAGATGGAATGAATAGTTAAAAATATGTTTAAGATTTGAATCAGTCAATGTGTGTAAGTGATGAAACCAAGATTAAGGAGAGGTGGGCATCATATTTCAAAAACCTCCTTAATCCTCCGCGCAGCTCCAGAATATCAGAGTCTATAGATGTTTTCGTATAGCTTTCACTGGCCCTAGGCACTCTAAAAGAATAACAAAGCGCCGGGTATCGATGAAATTTCAGTGAAGCTCATCAAATATGGTGACAGCAGTATTCAGAAAGATATTCACAAAATTATCCAGCACATTTGGCTACAAAAACATATGCCAAAATAGTAGAAGCAATTAATTCTATTCTCTATCTAAAAGAACGACAAGCTATAGTGCGAAAATTAAAGAGGCATATCACTGCTTTGTACGGTGTAGAAAATATTTTCAAAGATCTTAATAAACAAAATTGCATCATACGCCAACAGTATTATTGGGGAGTATCAAGGGAGTTTTAGAGCAGGTAGATCGACAATAGACCAATTGTTCACAGTCAAGCAGGTACTTGACAAATGTTAGAAGTTCAACATAGACGCACACAAAATATTTGTAGACTTTAAGAAAGCATAGGACGGTATTGATTTGTAACGTGCCATACCAAAGAATAATGTTTTGCTCTGGCATTCCTGCCAAATCAGTCCGTCTTACCAAAATGACAATGACGTTGACGGCCTCCCAAGTCCGTATCAATAACCAACTCACCGACGCCTTTGATACAAATATTGGACTAAAGCAGGGGGATGGTGTATTAATCGAGCAGTCACACAAGCCAACTGCCCGAAAACCGCATTACACTGTTCCGAAATTTCAACTGCAGATTCGAAAAATTTAGTTACTCAAATTTAACTTTTTGTAAATTATAAAATTTGGAAAGAAAAATAAACGCTAACTTTTTTTTTATAATTCTAAATTTATATTGTTTCTTTTTTATTATATTAAACGTAAAATTTTTCTTTGCATTGATATTCGTTTTAATATTTATCTTTATTACGATTTAAGTGTTCAATCTATTATTAATTTTATTAACTTAATTGCACAAATCTGCGAATTGAAATTTCGGACATGGGAACACTAGTAATCAGTGTTCATATCCATGTACTGCATTGGCGAAAACAATCTAACTCAACTGAGCTAGTAACGGTTTTGGACTTACAGGTGCGGCGGAAGAAATCAATGGGAGATTTAAACGGATCGAGGAGTCTACTCGAGATTGCTTATCGTCGCAGACGCCGCAAGAAATAGAGGATAAGTATCGGTAAAAAAGAGTCTGGTTTCGAAATATCAGAATACGCAAAGGGGAAATAAAGATCGTAAAAGAAACAGGTAGTGTTGGAAGCGCATGCAGAAGAAGATACGGGTGTGACACTGATGAGGCGTGCGCGGAGTTCCTTTGATTCACATGATTTTAACGATTTGGCCGTTCGCCGCGGCGATTCAGTGTGACGATTGTAGTATATCTATTCTGGGAGTACAGTTTGCTATTCTGATCGTGGTAATCCCATGAGTTATTGTATTGATTCAGAGAATTTAGGGTGAAATTGCCAGAAAACTAACAATCGCCGCGATAGTGTGACCTCTCTCCATGACTTGTAATTGTTCTAAATATCTTGATTGATGAAATTGCATTGCTTCATATTTTTTATTTTAATTTCAGATCTATTTTACAGAAAACATTCCAATTACAAAAAAAAAATAGACAAAAAGCTAACACAGAAGAAAGCTACAATCTAACGCAAAATAAACATTATTACAAAAGAAATGAACGAAAGATAATTAGGCAAATTTGAAAAAGGTAACGCAATAAAAATTAGAAATTAAGAATCCTACGCAGCTTGGACTTGAACACTGCGAGCGACTCCAAAGGAGGACCAAGCTAAAGGTATTCATGGTCTCGGACGAGTCGGATCAATGGGGAATGAAAATAAATATCTGTACGCGCGAAAGGAATCGTGTAAAAATGAGTAGATCTAGTTCTAGATGGAGGGCGTATGCAAATTGCGTTTTGAATATCCGATGATAAAAAACCTCGAGTAAGCTTAAAGAGCAAACATTGGTCGAGGTATTGTCACCTCAACTTCAAGGAAGGGATGCCAAGGTAGATAAGGCGCTCGCTGTATGGACGGTAGGATAGTTTGTATTTATAGAAAAGCGAGCGAGTATATTTCCTCTGTACGGATTCAACGGCATTCCAAAGGTATGTGTGACGAGGAGACCATATTTGTCATGCGTATTCTAGAATAGAGCAAACGAGTGAGATAAATAGACGGACACATGTTTGAGTGCTAAAAGAAGTGTGGGAACAGCGCAGAACAAAGCCTGCGATTCGAGCTGCCCTAGATGTCATATGGCCGATGTGGCGGTCGAATTTAAGATGTTTGTTAAAATTCACACCAAGATCCTTAAAATGGTCAACTGATAAAAGTACTGAACCTTGAATCTCATAGTCAAAGCTTAAGGTATTTGGTTTATTGAAAAAGCACATATGGAAACATTTAGGAACGCTGAGAGCAAGACGATTGATACGACACCATTCGTCCAATACATTAATGTCATTTTGGAGTATCAAGCAGTCATTCATCGAACGAATGATCCTGAAGATTTTAAGATCGTCTGCATAGAGAAGACAGTTTGAAGTAAAAGAACTAGGAAGGTCATTGATGAAAAGGTTGAATAGAAGAGGGCTTAGGATAGATCCCTGAGGCACGCCAGAAGTCTGAGCGAAAGGGGCAGAAGCGCACCCGTTCCAAATTACTAAGCAAGAGCGGTTATGCATAAAGATCCAGGTAAGGAGGGGACCAGATATTCCGTATTGACCAAGTTTGTATAATAAAGTTTGATTGTCGATGCTGTCGAACGCTTTGGTGAAATCCGTGTAAATCACGTCAACTTGGCAACTGGAATCTAGGGCAAGAGCTATGAAATTCGAAAACTCTAGTAGATTAGTAGTGGTTGAGCGACCTTTTATGAACCCATGTTGCTTAACGGAGAGATTTGTATGGAAAGCATTGTAAATTCTGGATTGGACAATCCTCTCTAATATTTTGCCAAAGGATAGGAGGAGAGATATTGGCCGATAATTCGAAACGGAATTGCGGTTGCCGGATTTATGGATGGGGAAAATATTAGCACGTTTCCATGCATCTGGGAAAACACCAGTCGAAAGACTCAAATCAAAAATCAAGGATAGAGGGAAAACTCAGAGAAGAGCTTAGCGATTTAATTGAGAAGTTGGGAAGGCCATCAGGTCCCATAGACTCACTTGCATCTATCGAGGCGATGATATCTTCCACTTCTATCGAATCGGTAGAGATAAATGCAAAATTGAAGGAAGCTGGGCTACAGGAATTTAAAGAGCAAGGCGAGGAGGATCTGAAATTGGATGAAAAAAAAATCGGCAAAGAGATCGCATATGTCTTGATCATTAGATGCTGTTTTATTAAGCAATGAAACTGAATTAGAAAGAGTGGTGGAAGATTTAAGTGAATGAGCATATGACCAAAAAGATTTGGGGTTATTGGAGCAGAAGGAGGCTTTGATGGACTGGTAATAGGCAAGTAAAGCTTGAGAAATGGCTTTTTTGGCATCAGATCGTAGAAGCTTATATCTTAAAAGATCTATAGATCTTTCACACGCAGTACTTGTGCAACTTCAGCATTGAACCAAGCTGGATTCTTATGACTTGGTGTACGTGTCAATGGCGTGAATTGAACAATAATATTGAAAAGCGTAGAGTAGAAAGATTGTACAGCAAGTTCAGGATTAATTGGATCCAAAATCGAAACCCAATCAATGTTCGCAAGCATTGATGATATTCCTTCGTAGTTTGCTTTAAAAAAATTAAAACGACGAGGGTTTGATTTCCGGTGCAGACGTATTGAATGCAGCGTTAATTGTGTTTCTAATGGGGGATGATGAATATCCAGTATAACATACGGCGACACCGCCAGAGAAATTGAACAGACGGAAGAAGGATTATTCGACAAAATGAGGTCGAGAATTTTATTGTTAGCATTTAATACAGGATTTAGTTGGGTGAGGGAGCAAAAAGACAAGAAAGATGAAAGAGCAATGGAAATTTCATTAACTGAAGTTATAGAAGAAGCGATCCAGCTTACCGACGGCATGTTGAAATCACCACAGATAAGGATTTGGAGAGAAGAATTTGCATTATTTATGAATAAGGCAAGTTCATTAAAAAGCCGCTCATAGGAGCGAAGTGGCATATTACAGGGAACGTACAGACATATCACGCAAACTCGAAGATTGGTAGAGAAGTTTATTTGGACTGCGATACTTTCTACAGGCGGAGAAATGGTCAAATCAGAACAACTTGAAGTCTTAAAGCTATTGTTGACCGCTATTAGCACACCCCCACCATCTGATTTCCCAGATAATAGGTGATCCCTATCTTGTCTGAAGACTGAATGAAGAGGAAGAATTTCTTCATCCGTAAAATCACTTGTAAGCCAAGTCTCAGAAAAACAGATTATGTCATCGTTGGCAATGTAAGGTGCAAGATTCATTGCGTTCAGCTTGGTCCTCAAACCGCGAACGTTTTGATAGAAGAAATTAAGAGAGAGAAAGACGAATCAAGGCGTTTTAATCTTTCCGTTGAGACTTGCCTGATGGACGGAAATTTTTTCGCGGAGTCTGTTCAAAGCGTTTTACTAAAATACCGGGAGGCCACAAGTCTAGATTAAGAAGGAATGATAAGTTTGCCGGAACTGTTAATTTGAAAGAGCCAACAATACGATTTGGACGGTCGTCATGCGTTAATTTAATAAAGTCCAAAAGCTGTGGAGGATGATCTAGTCTAGCAGTGATGTATAATTTTAATTCTTCCACCGAAGTGTCCGAGGCTACACGGGAGACCAAGAGCGATAATGGTGGAGAGACGATCCTGATTGAGGGTAAAACATCAGCTGAACCACCGTTATTTACGTTGGTACAGCTCCTAAGAGATGGGCTACTTGCAGCTTGTTGAGCATGGCTGTGATTCAGAAGCTGCAGAAGATTGTCCTTCACAAGTTTGTTGACATTAAGAGTATTTACCATCGTTTTGTTGTTGTTGGTATGAATTACACGATTAACGTCCGGTGTAAATTGAGCCTTTTCCTGTCTATCGGGTTGGATGGACTTGCTTCTCGTCATACGCATCGATTCAGATGAGATTGCACATGCAGCAATTGCAGTACCCGTTTGATTGATTTATCAGTGTGGGAATTTAATAAAGTTAAATTGCTGTGATTGGTTTGTTTATGGATAATGGTGGTGAACGTGCAAAAAGAAAAAGGAAGTTCAACGACGAAAGCCAAATGCAACGGGGCACTATTAGTGGATCAAAATTGGTTAATTGCTCCTCTATATATAGCTTTTTTTCATCCATTTTGATATGCGATCATTCAGAGTTCTGTATCTTGTGGGCTCGCTTGGTGAAGTAACGTAAAAATTTGAATCCAGTTCAATTTTATTATTGTAGCTACTAAGCAGAAATTTATAAACTGGTGCATTTATCTCGATACTAGTGCGAAGTGCGGTGCAGATATTTTTTCTCGTGATATTTCCGTTGTTCTGCGGCTTGTTTTGGCGGCGATTCTAAATAGCATACTTGATTGTTATTAGTATCGTTATCGGCTTGATACTAGTGTGGCCTAGAAAACGGTCAAATAACAACTCTTGCACGTGCGTGTTTGCGGAATGTGATCAATAGCGATTATGATCGCGCATCCGTGATGACTAAATCGCGCCAATTCAGTGACGGCGGCAGCAACGGAAATCCACATAAATGGTACATACATAAATAAGAGGTGCGCGCGCACTCGCATTTGATCCACTTAATGGGCCTGTTTCGGAACAAACGGCAATTGCTTCAAATTTGTTTGGTGGATCGTCGTCATATCCTTACCTTTTATCACGGTGCAAATTGAGCTCATCCGTTGATCCATCTTTTGGTCCCAAGGAACACCAGGGTTTCAACCGCTTCGCGTCGAATACAAATTGGAATGATCGTTGATTTCGTTGGCAATTTTCTAAATTTCCAATGAGGTATCGGTCGCAATCCAATACCCGATTAATTACATACGGTCCTTTGTAGCGTGGCTGTAATTTACAAGATTCTCCGGTCGCAGAAGGCACGCTATCGACCACAACCAGATCGTTAACTGCAAACTGTTGTGGTTGTCCATGTTGTTTGTCGAAACTTTTTCCATTTTTACTTTTCGATGTTAATTCCATTCGCGATTTCGTTAAAGCAAATTTCCGTAGATTTAGTCCCATCTAACTCATGTAGTGCTTCCAGCAGCTTATTCGGAAGAATGTCACGTAGCTGGTATCGGAATTCAATCGCACTCGGCGTGTGACCGGTAGTCAAGTTTGCTTGGGAATTTAAAGTTTCGGTCCCATTTGCGTTCGTTATCTGTTGAAGTTCGCAAATATAGAAGAACAAATTGGTGCACTCTCTCGATTTAGCCATTTGCCTTGAAGGTCCTAACCGCATTTAAAACGTGGCTGATATCTTTGTCAGCACAATGACTTTCAAACTTTTTGGAAATGAAGGCTGCGCCTCGGTCTGATATGATTCGTCGCGGAAGCCCAAAAAAGGCAGTTAGATCATTTAGCGCATAAATCACACCACAATATATTTAAAAAATGAGTCAGTTGTTCCTAGCAGGTATTGGTTTCCAGCGGTACTTTCAGGAAAGGGTCCCAAGTGGTCTACGTGTATCATCTCGAACGGGATATAGACAACCGGACTAACATACAGTTTCCCAACTGACTTCCCAGCAGCCTTAACTTAATTTCGCATTCGCTTGAACCAATAATAGGGCCGTACCTGTTCTAACGTTTTGTCTACCCCAAAGTGTCTTCAGTCATCATGAGCTCTCTTCACAACTCTCCAGCGTACAGCTTTTGGCACGGCCCATCGAAGCTCTTCCCGCACTTTCGGATATAGTCGGTTGGTTTCCAGTACGTAATCCTCTCGTAACTGCGCCAGCTGGTCGAAACACTGTTCGCCTCGAATTATCCGCGTGATATTTTGTAGTGCCTCGACCTGTTGTTGCATTGTAACCAGCCAGTCTTCGTCAGTAATGTAGACTGTTGAATTCCTCTCAACAATTTCAGTGGTGTTTTCGGTAGGTGCACGACTTAAGGCATCCACATGCTGCATCCTGCGGCTGTCCCGGTGAATTAGTTTAAAATCATACTCGGATATCCAAAAATCGTGCTATCTTTGGAGGTAGGGGCTTCTTTAGTTGCACAGTGGTAACTGCAGAGCAATCTGTTACAATCATGAAAGGTTTCACATAGATCCGGAACCTTTCCAATAATTCTACGATAGCGAGTACTTCCAGCTCATGCGAACGTTTATCTTTCTCTGCCTCACTACAACAACGGCTATAGTAGCAAACCGGTTTAATCTCACCCGGAGATTCTTCCTGGGACAACACCTCGGCCAGCCCTTTGGAACTCGCACCTGTATGGATCTCATGGCGTTTCGTCTGATTGTACAAGCACAGAATAGGCTTGTTGGATAACATCTCCTTCAGATGGCTAAATGCGGCTACTTGATCAGTATCCCATAGGAAAGTTGCATTTTTCGTCAGTAGGTGGGTGATTGGTCGTGCTATTTCAGCAAATTTTTCAATATACTTCCGAAAAAATATGGTCAACCCTAAAAATCTTCGAACATTTTTGGGTGTTGGGAAATCTTTTACCGCTGCTTCTTTTATCTTCCCAGTTACTATACTGCTGGCGTTCCCTCGGTGGCCCAAAAAGTTTATCTCATTTTCCGAAAATCTGCATTTTGAGCGGCAGAGAGTAATTCCGACTGCTCGAATCACTTTGAGGACCTTTTGCAGCTTTTCCATGCCTTCGGCAAAATTTTTCCTTTTGATCATTAAGTCGTCGAAAAATGTAATGAGTATCTCAGGGGGCAACATACGCTCAATTTTTTTCATTTTATGTACCACTGTAGAAGCATACGACGATAATTTTGGTCACTTCAGGCCTTTTCACAAAAGTAATGTGATGAGGTCTGTCGTAAATGGGTTTGTCTAAGATTAACATAATTTTCAGTTGTCTCAGTTTACACTTCTCAATCTCCAATAGATTTTCGGTGAAACAATCTTTGAATTTGTATAATAGTTCATCTAAGTTGCGATACTCGTCCTCGTTCAAGTTCTTTTTGTCTTCGATTTTACAAACTCCATCTCCAATGATTAGGTTTAGACGTTGGCTTTTTAGGAAATCGGCTCCCACTAGAGCAGCAAAAGGCAACATTACATCTTCCACGATATAGAATGTGTGACGAAAATCCCTATTATCAAACTGCATCTCTGTTTTGATTTTTCCCGTGGAGCGATATTTTCCTCCACCGAAGCCAGAAAATTCGATTTCAATCGGTTCGACAGGCCCAATGGCATAAGCAACGGATCGAGCTAACAATGAATGTGAGCTTTCTGAGTCTACTATTGCGAATATATTCTTCCTTTGACAGTTATTTGTTTCGGCGGCAATAGCGGTCCAGAAACAATTGATAAATTTTCCTCCTCCTGTATTTGCAATACGACATCTGACTGCTGTGGTGTAGATCCTCTCGATTGTTGAGCTCTGTCGAGGCATTCGCTCGTTCTATGTCCCATACGATGGCAATGATCGTAAAGCGGATGACGTTGTGGATGCGGACATCGCACAGCCAAATGCCCTCGCTGACGGCAATTGAAGCATGTCGGTCCAGTTTCACACATTTTGACTGGCCTAGTATTTGACACTTGTACTGACTGTTCGCGAAGCAGCACAAATTTCCTACGTGACTTGCGCATCTGATGCGGATCTATAGCCGGGACAACATTCTCCTCGAAGCGGCTAATCACCATCTGAAATTCTTGTAGTTCTGCAAATCCACTTCTCGCAAGAGCATTTTGCAGTGCTGGATAACTGAGGCCTCATCGGATATACTTTATGATTGCTGCATCTGACACTTCTCCCCGTCACCCAATTGCTGTTATTTTCTAAAAGTATTCGTCCAAACTTTCCAAGTTTGCACGAATCGTTCTCATTAACTTTAAATGCACATTGGCTTCGTCAGTCCGAGTAGGAAAGGCGATCACTGGTTTGTTCGCAACCCCTGGGAAGCTTTTAAATACCTAGGTTTGTCCATTGTTCCATATTTTTGCATATTCGCACAGTTTTAATTGTGCTGCAAAAAATACCAATTTATCGTCCCAAGCGTATACCTCCTTCATCATGCATATGCGCTTAATAAACTGTTCTGCTGTTCAATCTCGCTTGTTCAGGTCGAAACTTGATAATATCTTCGTAATGTCGTGGACAAAGAAAAACGTTCTCGTTTGTCGATATGTTGATTCTAGGAATACCTGCTCCCTTTCCAGCAATGCGCGTTCATGCTGTTGAAGATTTAATTGTCGTGGCGCCTCATACTCATGCATGACCCCCTGGGCTTCTTGGGGTGCACCCGTCTCCTCCGTTAGGGTGATTTCGTTGTTATGACCACTCACGTTGCCACTTAAATCTCGCACGATTTGAACTTTACCTGGGAGTGCTGCTTGCTTCTGGAAAAGCTCACTGCACTAACCATTTGATTAATTCGGGTTTATTTCCCGACGTCGGCAGCCCACGCTCGCGGCACAAGCCTTGTATCTCTTTTTAGGTAAATTTCTCGAGAGAAATTTACCTATTGCGGAGAGCATCATATATATATATATATATATATATATATATATATATATATATATATATATATATATATATATATATATATATATATATATATATATATATATATATATATATATATATATATGGGATATAACGAAACTTGTGACCAAGCTAGAGGCTGCAATTTTGCTTCGATTTTCACCAAATTTTCAACAAAGGTGTATTGGGTAATTATCTCAGTTAAGTTCGTGAACCAGCTATATCGGCCATGCAAAAACAAAATGGCGGCCATTTTAGACGAAAAATCGTGATTTCTGTTCTGACCAAAGTATAGCTAAGATTTCGATGAAATTTGGTACAAAGGTTCATTGATGTATGTGATGAATCTCACAATAAAAAATCCAAAGTCGGTACGGCAGAAACAAAATGCCGAGGTTTCTTTCGAGGTCGAAAAACGTGCAAAATTTTGTTGTTGTAATAGTGGTCAAAGCTTTCAACAGATTTTCATGAAATTCGGCAATTTGATAGAAATTTTAAGTTTCTAAAGATTTGCATAAAAAAATTGTGGTACTACGAAAATTGCAGAAAGAAGTTTAGTAGTAGGCAAGCCAAATTCTTTTTCGAAACTTTACGCTACATACGAGAAATTTACCTTTCCGGCTGGTGCTGCCAACGGGGATTTTTCGTTTTGATCGCGTACATGACTGATTCCACTTCTGAACTGTCAGAATGGGTAATGAATAAAACCAATCGAGTTCATTAATTTCTCTCCGTAAGCGAAACTCGTCTACTCGGCTTCGCTGGCATGCTCCACTGACTACATTTCAAGACTGGCATCCATTGTTACCAGCTGTCCATTTTCTCCAGGGTTGACACATTGGACATTTATTTTTGTCTTGTTTTTGTATTTATTGGGTTTTTTTACATTGCCTGAAGTTTTATCGGCCTTTGTCATTTTTTTGTTCGACAAGAAATCTTTTCAGCGAGTAGTTTGGTAATGTTTTTTATATAATACGAGGATTTATGGAGAATAAAAGAAATGTCTGTTTAGTGTTATGTGTTATGTGATTCCATTGCCTAATATTATAACATAAATTGGCCACGTTTATGTTTCTCATTTAATGGGAAAATCCATACAAATTATGTTTGAATGAAAAATATGGCCACGTCTACATTTGGATCTTGATTCGGTTGAGAGGGTGCGAGGGGGCACCGCTTCCACCTGGATATCCCACTCTTATTTTGGGGCCATAATAACGTCGGTAACGACAAAGTCTGCACTCAGGCCCGTCTTTTTTCTCCCGGCTCAGTTTGTTACTGGCTATAAGCAAGTTCAAATCTTAGTAGGTTAACTTGGGCTCGTCACCAGTCGCTCGGTATTAGATAGCTTCGATTCGCGAATGCGGAAAGTATTTTTGTAGTAGGTCTTGTGCTGGAGAAAAGAACTCGCCCGACGACATCGCAACGCCAGCCTGCCAGCGCATTTACGCGTACCTAGACAAGGCCAATCTCGGCGGATACTACTATCCTCTTTCGACGGGGCCGCAGACCATCACTGCAGTTTACGAATATATATCTACCCATTTCACTATAATGGGCTGGCCCAATTATTACTCAATTCGACGAACAACGGATGCCCAGAAAGGTATTCGTTGGGAGAACTGAAGGGCGGAGACTGGTGAGGAAAGCGAGAAAACGCTGGTCTGACTCGGTCACCACTGCTTAACTTTCCAAATCGGAGGGTGCGGTCAATGCGCCGAGACAATTGGAGGCACTATTTGTAGGAAGCAAAAGCCCGAGAGGGGCCGTGGAGATATGAAGAAGAAGAAAATGTCAGTGGTATTGCAACAAAACGGCAGCAAGTTAAATTAGTATGATAGAGCATCCCTTTTCAAACGAGTATGGATTTGTTGTAGAGGTCGTTAAAATTTTTCTAAAGTTTATTCGTTATTGGTGTCTGCGTATCGTAGGCTGAGTACAAAATCCTTCTGACACGAGCATAGCTCTGTCTACTCAACTTTTTGCAAGATAAAATGCACTAAGGAACTTCATATCTGACCAAAAAATTTTTTATCATCTAGTTAAATAGCACACAAATTTTCATCTAAAACACTTCAATCTGTTACGCATAAACATTTTTTAATCTGGATGATATCAGCACCACTCAGTGGTGGAAATAGTTTTTATGATCGCCACAGTACCCCCTTTCCAGAATTGACGTCAAGTTGATGTTGGCTTTGACGTCCGACTGTACGTTCTGAGGGGAATGTCATGATGTTGTTCGTTGTCATCTTTTATAGTATACGCTGGTTTGAGTCGTTCGTTTGAGACGGTCGCATCTTGTCCCTTTATTTTGATAATGAAGACGTGATCGTTGATTCGTTTAGCCACCCCGTGTGGTCCAGTGTAGGGTTGCTCCAATGGCTGTCTGACTGCATCGACTCGCAGGAAGACATGAGTGCAAGTGTAGAGATCCCTGTATTGAAAAAGGCTTCTTTTTATGTGGTGAGCTATTGGAGTCGGTCGAAGGAGTCGCATGTGATCACGAAATTTCTCGACAAAAAAGGTGGGATCGGCTGGCATGTCCTCGTTTGTTAAAAAAATCGCCCTGAACATGTAGCTGTTCGCCGTAAAGTAATTCGGCGGGTGAAGCTCCGCATAAACATTTTTTAATCTGGATTCATTTAAAAAATTTAAAATTAATAAAATCCTGCGAGTCAGAAGTTAAAATATATAGAAGTTTGAAAGTTTTTTGCATATAAAATAGCACTCTGCATGTCGAATGGCCTTTATAAAATTAAAGGCGGTTATTGAAGCCGCCTGAGGAGTTTTTTAAATTTATAAACTTTTTTTTCCGGAAGACGAACGGTGGAAAATCAATAGAACTTCCTACGTAACTACTACTGAACCTGATTCGTTGTTCGTAATTTGTTGTGCAGGCGGGCGATTCGACTGATATTTATTAGCAGCCCACAATAGCTTCAAAGTCGTCGTCAATAAACTACGCCACAAAATTCCAATACGAATCAAACAAAAATCCTTAACGAGTGAATTTATAAGGCGTAGGGCCATAGTATTCGGAGAAATATGCATATATTTAGAAAACATGCCGAAAAACCAGGTGCTACGAATTGATAATTTATTTTCAAAAGAAAAACGAATACTTCGGTTGGTTACCTCCTTTATTGTTTTTCATCATATTTCAATATTGCTTGCAACAACAAAAAAAACTTTCCGCAAGGTAAATAAATATTCATCAAGTCATAATAGAATTGGTATTCTCTCCTCTTCGCAGGAAACAACACAGAATAATGGTACGAGGTATGAGTCCAGGTGTGAACTGGGAATGGCGATTTTATGGATTGGAAAATCACAAGTCGCTGATAAATTTCAGTTTATCTTTCGCTTGGCGTTTTTCAAATTTTATATGCGTGGAACGCTGGAGCGGATAAATGGCGTGTGTAATTAAATTAGAGATTTAAAGGTGGGAGTTTTATGATGGTGATGCGGTGAAAATGCGATTCAACTCTATATTTGAATTAAATATTTGCAGGAGATTAAATAAAAGCTCAGTATTAATGCTCCATTATTTGACACTAGTCTGATTGTCAAAAAATGCAAAACGTTTGATTGCAGATGCACTTATGTACTAACAAATTATTTATGCCATCGAAGGCTTCACCATGTGAATAAAACTTAACCCTCCTTTGTGCGATGAAATGCCAAAATATCATGCTTAAAATCTTTCCCTATGATTGAAAAGTCCATCGATCCTTTTTGTTTGGCCATTGTCACAGCTCCATCAATTTCTTCACGTAGACAGTCAACAATTGTGTTACCACAATTGCAACACGTCAACCTACCAACAGCATCATTTTCCAAGTCTGAAATTGCAAATGGACGAATAGTTACAGGTGCTGGTCTTTTGAGCAAACGTTATCTGAAATTTAACAAGTCCTTGGATACTCAAAGACTGCAAATACAAGCGCCCGTATGTGTACGTGGTCTGTTTGCCAACTTTGGTCAAAGGTCGAAAACGAGCCTCTCTTTTCCTTCTTTTCTTTCGTACTCGAAATCAGCCATCGCTACTGCCGTTTTATGAAATTTTGACCTACCGCAGCCAATGTATGTGGGCAGCATTTAAATAAACCGCATAAGGGAGCGTGTATGAGTGTATATGCCAAGCATGGGAGATTACCAAGGAAGAAGAAGGTTCGAGTATACTTGATTGCAGGATTGAGGATACATCGAGAACAGAGTTGGTAGATAACGATACCGGTAATTCATTTTGGCTTTTTGCAGTCGTTTACAAAAGGAACAAACCAAAAGCAACAACAATAACAACAGTCAATTGAGCCGTTAGCTGAGAATGGGTCGAAGCTGAAACCTCCAAGTTCACTGGGACTGCGAAGAGAATTTCCGATTCATGGTCCCGAGAGTAATTGGTTGCCGAAGAAAATCAGCCATGAAGAAAATGGTTTTATGTGCTAAATTGAATCGTTAGCCTTCGAATGCAGTTCGCATATAAGGAAAAATAATCGGAACCGTTGGTGGTCAAAGCGGCAAAAATGAGCACATAAAATGAACGAAGCAAAAGCAATTGCGGATTGTTTGATGCTGGTTTTGTATCCACATCAAAGAATAAATTCCAGAATGGTAATAGTTCACAGTAAGGAATCCAGGGCACGTATGAGTACACGCATAGTCTCTTTTGTATTGTGAGACGGGAGTAACGAGCATCAACTTTTATTCTACAATTGCAAATAAGGATGTGAGCTCCTTCTTTTCCATGGGTTGTTTCGAGAAAGGGAAGCGTGTGGTTTTCTGTGAAACTTTATAAGTTGTATATCGTTTCAAAATTTCAAGTTTTATGATACGAAATTAGATAATACTTTTAGTACTGTAGGCACTGAAGTAATGTATAGATAATGTGGTCATGAAAAGATATTACATTGGCATTTCACAAAAAAAAACTTAATAGTGAAGTCAATTAGGATTGCTTACATAGCATCAAGTATCCTAAGGACTATTTGTTAATTTTCTTCCCAATCCCTTACACTCTGTCCTATTAATATTTGAAATTTGTCCCATCATCTTTATTATATAATTTTGTCCCTTTCTAAAACTAAGCATGTTCAAACATTAAGCTAAAATTTCCCTGTTTATTTTATGTTGCCTTGACAAATCCACGCGTCTATCAACTTAGCCAGCATCTTATGGAAACATCTTTCGGTTCATTTGCAAAAGCAGCGTAGTCTAAGTGATTGAATTCTGGTCTGAAAATCTGGGGTCGGTCCCTTTGTTGCACAAAACCAGTACGCCCTATGTATACCGGCATGCACTGATCAAGGCTCCCGGCGGCAAAGAGAACTCACTGCATAATTTCTACTAGTACTGGCTCATATAAGATTTGAAGAATTATTTCACTTCAACTAATTAATACATCAGAGAATAATTTAATGAAGTCTTATATTTGTATATTTATAAATTCAGAGTGTTGAAGGAGCGTTTAATTTGCACCATTTATGTCCATTTCAATGATATTTTTTAATTGTGGAGAGGAAAAAGAGAATTTGAATAAACCAATCTATTTATTTAAAGCTTTAACTGTTGCTCGGGCTGACTCCTTGAGCACGCAGTTATATTAACGAATCGATTGATTATAATCCAACTGCTAGCCCCGGGCACAAAGCCTTGGGACGCTAATACTCGGGCTGATGCCTTGAGTACGCAGTCAGATTGATAAATCAATCAATTACTAGTTCAACTGCAGGCCCCGGGCATAACTGCCTTGGGGCGCTGATACTCGGGCGGATGCCTTGAGTACGCAGTTGAACGTATCCTAAATTCACTTATCCCGGGCTAAGTGCCTTGGGATAGAATAAGCTCGGGCGCACGCCTTGAGCCAGTGAATGGAGAAATACTTCTCAATTTTCTTGTGTCATTAATTTTCTTTTATACTATAATTATGCTGACTTTATTGCTTACCAACTAAAATAATGAAGAATTTACCATGTAAAAAAAATCAAAGTTCAACAGCAAACACAGTTTAATGTATTAAGTGCCATCTCTCTGTGACTGGTGCAACCACAAAGCTAAAGCTTTCGCTCGATTTGCAATGCATGTAACCAATTCGTTCCGCTGGGCGGTACGTTCGATTGCAAAGTCTTGTGTGTATATGTTTGATACTTAATACGAGTATGGATACACACCCACTTCTGCTAATCCATGATACGACACCGCGCCCACAGATGCATTGATTACAATTCGCAGCTTTTCGTATATGTATGTTGTCATTTACAGTACACAGAGAGGAACGACGGAACACGAACCGAGCAATATTTGGACTGCGGTTCCCGTAACACCTTGATCGCAAGTTCGAGTTCATGTACAGGGAAAATATTCTAAATCATCATTGAATCGAGAATTTCTTAGCATAAGCAAATGTATGATGATCCTTCTGACCATCACAAACTTCTGTAGTACAGTCCGCGTATAAAGCTTGAAAAATCTACATTTTGCGACGATCAGAGGGTGAACTGTATCAAGTGAAGAAAAAGCGGTTTCTCATTCAAAAGTTCACAATCTATGAGAGCAAAATAGGTGGAGGAAGAATATAGAACAGTTAGTGATAAACAGTCAGTCGTTGACGACAGATGGAGTTAATGTTCGGTGGCTTGTAGCCGCCTTGAATCCCATGGATTAAGATGTGCACAATGCAATCGTTAAACTTACTTAATGTGGTAAATAACAATTTATTGCAAAAATCTAAATATATCACATTTCGTTAACTGCAACTATGCTTGTCAACTTCGTGAGAACAGTCTTCTTGTTGCTAGCTGATTGGTTGCCAGATGTGTAAAGTCAAACTTCCTCGAGATTATTTCAGCGCCACTTAGGGGTGGAAATAGCCTTTATGATCGCCACAGTACCCCCTTTCCAGAATCGACGTCAAGTTGATGTTGGCTTTGACGTCCAACTGTACGTTCTGAGGGGAATGTCATAACGTTGTTCATTGTCATCTTTTGTAGTATACGCTGGTTTGAGTCATTCGGTTGAGACGGTCGCATCTTGTCCCTTTATCTTGATAATGAAGACTTGATCGTTAATTTGTTTAGCCACCCCGTGTGGTCCTGTGTAGGGTTGCTCCAATGGATGTCTGACTGCATCGACTCGCAGGAAGACATGAGTGCAAGTGTAGAGATCCTTGTATTGAAAAAGGCTTCTTTTTATGTGGTGAGCTGTTGTTGTCGGTCGAAGGAGTCGCATGTGATCACGAAATTTCTCGACAAAAAGGTGGGATCGGCTGGCATTTCCTCGTTTGTAAAAAATCGCTCTGAACATGTAGCTGTTCGCCGTAAAGTATTTTGTCGGATGAAGCTCCCAAGTCCTCCTTGAGTGACGTTCGCAATCCTAGTAGAACAGTTGGAAGTAGTTCTATCCAGGATGTTGGTTGACTGCCCATAAGAGCTGATTTGAAAGTTTGGTGCCATCGCTCAATCGCACCATTGGATGCAGGATGATGTTCTAATTCGTTACGTTCCTGTCAGACTGGTAAGGGCTCGAAAAAGTGCGCTCTTGGGAGTTCCAAAACACGCAACCCAGATGCTGTAAAAAGCGTTGGCGACTGTGTCCGCAGTCATGTCTTGCATAGGGACTGCTTCTGGTCACCCTAAAAATCTGTCTACCATGGCAAGATAGTATCGATACCCGCTCACCAATGGCAGAATGACGATGTTGATGCCTACATGATCGAATCTTTCGTTCGGTACGTTTATTGAGATATGGGTTGGTTCTTGTTGTGTCGTTGGATTTTCGAGCGTTGACAGGAGATGCAGTTGCGGATACATCGTATCATGTCCTTCTGAATGTTGAGCGATACGTACTTTTTGCGCAGTTGGTGATGAGTGAGCGAGTCCATGAACTGAAGCAAAAGCCTGTTGGTGAGGTTCTGGTGGGACATAAGGACGAACGTATCCCGTTGGAATATCGCAGTTAACTTTTGCTGTACCGATTGACAGCTTTTGTAGTCGTAATACCGTGTTGTTGCTGTTGTCTAGGAGCACACGGAGCTCGTTGTCTTCCTGTTGAGACTCGGCTAGTTGAATTGGGTATTAATCGTATTAATTCTGGAGAAGGCGTCGGCTACCAGATTCTCCGAGCCAGAGATGTGGACTATCTCCATTGTAAACTGAGAGATGAAGTCCTACTGTCTCAATTGTCTCGGATTGGTTTTGTCAAGACTTTGAGCGAATGCGTAGAATGCCGACCCTCCAGAATATACCTAAAAAACTTGATTGCGGCATAAATAGCTAGTAGTTTGCGATCATACGCGCTGTATCTAGCTTTCGTTAGGCTCAGCTTACGAGAGAAGAAGCCAAGTGGATGCCAGTGTTCACCATTGTGCTGTTCCAAGGCTGCTCCGGAAGCAATGTCAGATGCGTCAGTAACAAGGTGAAGTTGTACTTTGTTGATCCGGATGGACGAGTAAGGCTGCGATTACAAGGTCGCGTTTGCATATTTGGAAATCTGGTTTCGTTGGTGGTGTTCAAAGAACTTTGCGATTATCGTTTCTCTTGCTGTTTAAGACAACTTCTGTAGAAGTTGCAGGCCCCAAGAAATCGACGCAGCTCGACGATGGTCTTAGGTTGCTTGAAGTAGAACATCGCAGTAATTCGCTCTTGTGTTGGTTGTGAACCGTTTTTGTTGATCATGTAGCCCAAATACTCTATCTCCGTTTGACTGAAAACACACTTACTAATGTTAGTGTGCAAGTTATGTTGCTCAAGTCGTTGACGGACAATGTTGAGGTATTCTCGATGTTGGTCAGCATTGTCTAACATGATGATGATATTGTCTCTATAGCAGAAGACGAATTGCGGTCCGTAGAGGATGTTGTCCGTGTGCTGTTGAAAAGTTTGTGTGGAATTTCTAAGACCGAAAGGCATGACACAATATTCAAACAACCCGAATGGTGTTGTAACGGCTTTCTTTTTTATGTCGGCTTCGGACATAGTTTTACGGTGAAGCCGGTCAGCTATCTGAGCGTTAAGTTTGCGATAGTTGCCACAAACTTTCCAGCCCCCGGATTTTTTGACCACCATATGGATGGGATTGGCCCAAAGACTACTCGATGTACGGCAAATAGCAATTTTAAGCAGCCGATTGGATTCTGCTCATGCTACTTTCAGTTTTTTGCCTGTCAGACGTCGAGGCAGTTGAGAAACAGTTGGCCCAGTTGTTTCGATGAAATGTGCCACTTGGTTAGCTGAAGCTGATGTCTATATTGTTGTTGTTGCTGAGGACGTGTCGTGAGTCGTAGGCTGAATGATAGTTGCCGTTGTGGTTGCCTTTGCATGTGTCGTGGACAACCCGAAAACATCAACCAGAGTGATTTGTCCGGGACTGGAGCAGAAAGAACTGTCATCTAATAATCTTCTGTTTTTAAATCGATCAAAAGCCCGTAATGTGTCAAGAAGTCCTCCCCGATAATTGGTGTAGAGACATTTGCTACAATAAAACTTGAAACCTAAGTGTATTTTCAAGGGTCATGTAAAATACGTGGTGATTGTGGTGTCGTTCGCGGCATATAATGTTAGCATTTGCGGCTGTTGAAGTTGAGCGAAGCGTTTAAGCAGAATCGAGATGGACGATCCGGAGTCGATTAGGAAATTTAAGTGTGACTGCTGATCGGCTATGTGTAGTCTGAATTCCAGAATTTTATCTATGTTGTCTACCACTCCGGTGATGGAAGGCAACTGTCTCAATTTCCCTGATGCTGATTTGCTTGAAAACGAGCAAGGCTCCGAGCACCGCTTCGCTTTTACGCCTAATCTTTTATGGTAATAGCAAGCCTCGTTGTTAGTTGAAGTGCGGTGGCCTCTTGCACCACCTGTTGAATCGTTCAAATTAGAGGGGTTGAAATTGTTTGTTGATATTGTCATCTGAACGACAACGTTATTAAGCTGGCGCTCGATTTTTTCAAGCCATTTTGTTAAGTCCCGACGTATCAGGCACGCCTGCCTTTGGTGGAGTGGCCTGTGTAGCTAATACGCAAGTTGGAACACTGTTTTTCACTATGTGGTCTGCTATTTTTGTGAGCTTGTAGAGTTTGGGATCCTCGCTAGTAGCAAGAACGCACCTGACGCTCACTGGTAGTCGTTTCATCCACATTGTTTTGAGGATGTCCTCAGACAAATCCAAAGTTGCGAAATTTTCTATTTCTCGAAGTAGTTGTGACGGTGTTTTCCGTCGAGGTCAGCTCGTGTGAGCAACCGGTCTAGCTGTTGCTCCTAACATTCGGAGAATCTGGTGACAAGATGCCGTTTGAGCGTGCCGTATGTGTTTGTAACTGGTGGTGAACGGATAATATCAAATACTTGCTGCAGGATATCGATGTCCAGAGCAGCGATAATCGTGTAATAGCGAGCTTTGTCGGACGTTATTTTATTGATGAAAAATTGCGCCTCCGCCTGCACAAACCAAAGCGTCGGGTTGCGTTGCCAAAATGGTGGCAACTTCACGTCTTTGACAGAAGCAACTTCCGCAGGTGGTAGAAAGTTTGTTGCTGCATCCACCAGTGGCAACAATTCGGGCGAAGATATCATGTGCTTGCTTGGTTCATATAGGGTGCCGAGCAACATGTTGTTGTCGCGCCTTGCCGGCGGCAGTGTATGTTGCACGAACACGCTGGTTGTCAAATCCTTAGCTGACATTTTAATGGGTGCCTCCAGCCGGAGCTCACGTCGATGATAGGGCCACCAGTTGTAGCCGTTTTGGATCCCATGGATTAACACGTGCGTAATGCAACCGTTAAACTTACTTAATGTGGTAAATAACAATTTATTGAAAAAATCTAAATATATCCCATTTCTTAACTGAAACTAAACTTGTCTGCTTTGCGACCAAAAGCCAAAGAGAACAGCTGATGATAAGTTTTCTTGTTGCTAGCTGATTGGTTGCCAGATGTGTAAAGTCAAACTTCCTTAAGACTATGTCAGCGGTGGAAATAGCTTTTATGATCGCCACAGGCTGTAGCGACAAGACAATAAAAGCTGAGTTGTCGTACTGAATATTACCGCTACCGTAACGAAGCGCTGTGATCGTTTTAAGGAAAAAGCGAGAATTTCCTTTTTCAATCGAACACGAATGCTCAACGTCCTTCGTTCTACCGACCCCTATATTGTGCGCGTCGCTTATTGTAATTATAAAATAAAGTTTATATATTTATTGACTATGAGATTTTTTTATTATTAAGTGGTGTCAGAACCCCCTCAGTGGTGAATTACCGACGTGATATTGAATCTTTTCGAGTATTGACTCAAACAAAATTCTCAGTGACGCCATTACCTGTAATTGTCGAAAATGGCTACCGGACCAAGTGATATAGTGGGAACCCCGGAAATTTCAAAGAATCCTGGTGTTAATTTACCGCCCATCGCACCCAGACCCTCAACAAGTGCGAATCTTTTTGTAGAAGCATCAGGAATTTCAAAATTCCCGAGATTTTTTAAACTGGACCCCGAGTATTGGTTCAAACAAGTGGAAGCCACATTCCACATGCATGACATCACGCAGGATAAAACAAAATTAAAGTACGTGATACAATACGCTAAGCCAGAAATATTACCGTATATCATTTTCATTGCAAGAAACCCACCGTTGGAAAGCAAATACTAGATAATGCTGTTAAGGAGCGTATATCAACAGCGTTCGCAGGATCTAACGAATCGAAGCTGAGACACTTATTTCAAGGACAGAATCTGGACAGAAGGAAGCCATCACATTACCTACAACATCTTCGAAACGTTGGAGGACAACAGGTGACAAAAGCCATGTTACTATCGCTTCTCTTAGAGTTGCTAACAGAAAATATTCGGGTTGTGTTGGCTATTTCAAGTGAGCCCGACATTGACAAACTCACAAAGATGGCCAATCTAATGATGGAATTAAAGCAGCCACCCGCTATTGCATCTATAAAAAGGCCAGATAACGTAAATAGTGTAGTGCTGCAACAAACACTGAGTCTTATTGGCCGCCTAGAACTCCGGATGCAGTCTCGATCAAAATCAACGTCTCGCAGAACAAGGGAGCGATCAAAGTCTAGATCCGATGACCGATACTGTTTTTACCAGAAATGCTTCGGACAACGCGCCAGAAATTGTCGAGAACCATGTCAGTGGACAGTCGAAGAAAAAGTCAAAGTGGCAAACTAATTTCGTCGTCCCGAATTGTGGCGAGCGAGAATGACCAACCACATAATAATCGCCGACTTATAATTCACGACCAACAAAGTGGAAACCGATTCCTTATTGACATTGAAGCCGACGTATCAGTCCTTCCACGAGATAAAAATCAGAATATTCTCACGAAGTTTCAACTGCATGCTGAAAACACACCAATAAAAACATACGGCCATAGGATTATTTCTTTAAAATTTGGACTACGTCGGTCATTTAAATTGAAATTTGTGGTTGCAGACGTACGGCGACCGATAATCGGAATTAATTTCTTCCAACATTTTGGTTTAATAGTCGACCCACGCAGGAAAAAATCAATGGACCGTGAAACCAATCTGGTCACAATACTATGTACATATGTATCTCGACTATAAACAAAGACGTAAATTATCAAGACATCCTTTAAGAGTTCGTCGATGTCACAATTGCCTCCGATACCCAAAATGTTGCTGCACAAGGGATTTGCCATCATATTCTAACTCAAGGACCACCGGTCGCTGAAAAAGCAAGACGCTTACCTCCAGAAAAGTTGCGTGAAGCAAAGGCCGAATTTGAATATATGCTTAAAAAAGGAATTTGCCAGCCTTCGAGCAGCCCGTGGGCAAGCCCATTCCATATGATGCCTTAAGCATTTGTACAATGGAGACCCTGCGGGGATTATCGCAACTTCAATGCTATTACTATTCAGGATCATTACCTATAGGTCACACAACTTTCACGGATGCACCGTGTTTTCAACATTGGACCTAATGAGGGTATACAACCAAATTCCAGTAGCACCAAAAGTTATTCCCAAAACAGCAGTGATGGCACCGTTAGGACCGTACGAGTTTAATGTAATGACGTTTGGACGGCGGGCAGACATTCCAACGACACATTGATAGCGCTCTATGTGGTCTAAATTTTTGTTATGCATATATAGACAACATCCTCATCGCGTCCAAGTCAAACGATGAACACCGTGAACATTTGAAACTTGTGTTGAACAGATTTAAGGAATATGGATTGTCGATCAGCATAGGCAAATGCACATTTGGCGTTTCAACCGTTCAATTTCTGTGTTACCTTATCGATAAAAATGGTATAAAACCTCTTCCCGACCATGTAGAAACGATATTGAACTTTAAAAAGCCAAAACCATATCGGAGCTCAGAAGAAAAATCAATTTTTACAGGAAATCGCTAAAAATCGCAGCATCTGTACAAGTACCTCTATACGACTAGCTGATTGGAGCAACGAAAAAAGATAAACGACCAATAATATGGAATCCACAAGCGGAATCGGTTTTTGAGGAATGTAAACGGCTTATTGCTCATGCAACATTATTTTGCCATTCCATCGAAAACGCTACTCTTGTTATCAAGTCGGATGCATCCGATACAGTAATGAGAGCAGCCCTTGAGCAATTGAACGATAATTCTTGGGAACCACTTGGATTCTTCTCAAAAACGACGTGTGAATTGCAGATCGCACGAGCGTTGTGCAACGATGAAAGAGTGACGTATAAAAAAAATTTCAACAAACAAAACGTGAATATAGCACTTACGACCGTGAACTGCAAGCGATTTATAGCGCAGTAAAATAGTTTCGCCATATGATCGAGGGATGCCCGACTATCATTAAAACATACCAAAAGCCGATCCCTTCCGCGTTTAACCAAAAGTCTGACAAAGCATCTCCACGTCAACTGAAACAGTTAAATTTCATTGGTCAGTTTCCACAAACATTTCCCACATCAGCGGAAAAAACGCAACAGCGGATGCACAATCTCGAATTGATAGTATCTCCATGCCAGTAATGATCACCGTTGAGGATTTGGCAAAAGCTTAGGATGATGATGAAGAATTAAAATGTCTACTCCAAGTTAACTCAAGCATCAACTTTCAGAAAATAAGATTGACCGGCGATTATACATCAATCTATTGCGATGTTTCAACGAACGAAATTCAACCGTACGTTCTAAAAATACTGAAAAGGAAGGTATTTGAGCTAACGCATAACCTTACTCATCCTAGCGGTCGTTCAGTGAAGAAAACGATAGCTAGAAATATGTATGGCCTTGTTTGTCGTAAGAAATATTGGAGTAGGCTCGTACATGCCTTGAATGCCAGCGCAGTAACAAAGGAAGGCATGTCAGACCTCCACTTGGGCAGATAGAAACTCTTGACGCAAGATTCAGTCATGTCCACATCGACATCATTGGGCCTTTAAAACTTTCGAAAGGATATTCATATGTTTTGACTATGATTGATGCGGTTCCGTTAAAGACGATAACCGCCGATGAAATTGCTGCTGCTTTTTACTTCAACTGGATTGCCCGCTTTGGAGCACCAGGGATCACAGTCCGTATCCCTAAATTTTCAATCACTGACTCATTTAGTGGGCTGTAAAAAAGTTTGAACAACTGCATATCATCCTGGAGCGTTGGCATCAATCACTTAAACCTGCCATTATAACCACGAATCGATGGAAGTTTTACTAGGACTTTGCACTAGCATTAAAGAAGAAGTCGGAGCAATATCTGCAGAATTGGTCTACGGAACAACGCTGCGAATACCCGGAGAGTTTTTTTTCAACGAAGAAATGCAGCCGGACCCAAAACTGTATGTTCAAAAGTTCCATGAGCATATGAAGGAAGTCCGCCTAACACCTGCATCGCGCCACAACAAGCGGAAAATATTTGTGCACCAAGATGTACACATGTATTTTATTTACAGTTCTGGAAAGAACACAGAAAGCATTTAAATTGGCAATCAACGGGAAAAAATTAATGTCAGCATTGAGCGTATCAAGCCCGCATATTTTGAATGCACTGCTAATCCAGCGATACAGCCACCTATTCAACAAAGTCAACCGCCGAGAACGTATACCGGACCGTAAGCCAAAAATCGAACAAGCAAAGTGACATTCGACAAATAACATTTCATGACAATTTCGTATTGATATTTAGAAACGTCAAAGCCATTCAAGAGGGAGTACCGTAGCGACAAAACAATAACAGTTGAGGTGTCGTACAGAATTTCACTGCTACCGTAACGAAGCGCTGTAATCGTTTTAAGGAAAAAGCGATAATTTCCTTTTTCACTCGAACACGAACGCTCAACGTCCTTCCTCCTACCGGCCCGCATATTGTGCGCGTCGCTTATTATAATTATAAGATAAAGTTTATATATTTGTTGACTTTGCGATCCCCACATGGCTGATTTAGGAGGTCTAGGCTCTCTAACTGGTACACGTGGCGCGTTTGCTTTTGCTCCGTACAAATTATAATTTAAGAAATGTTTAACCAGAAGAAAGTATTCAAACGTTATTTTCTTGATTCATCAAATGGTAGACCTAAATTTTCTCATGAAAAGCCAAACCGCTCTTCAGTAACGCATATTCTACTCAAATTTTCTATGATATGTTTTGCAGTAATTGACAGCAGCACGGAGAATTCTAATCAAAAGATATTTGTAACCAGGGATGTAATAATGTTGTTACCATCAACCGACCTCGAGGACGCAATACAATCAATCTAGCGTAATGTGACGAATAACATTTCCAACGACCCACCGTCATACTCAACAATAATTTCGTTCCCATTGGGATCCGTCATTTATCATAAACAACGAATGGAGCTCAGTGGCATTATAGCGAAGGTGCACAGGTACGATGTAAATACTCATATCTCATCTAATAATCAAAGAGTTATGAGTTTCCAATGTCGGGACGTAATTGGGAAAGGTAAACCCAACAAGCCACCAACATCGTTTACCTTTCATATTTTCCATTTAGGATGGGAACATTATTTAGTACGGAAGAAATGGTTCAGTAAGAGGGGAGGTGGTTGAAGAACTGGCACACGGAAAGAGTGGTCAAGAATGCTGAAGGGTAGTCCAATAAGCAATAAAACTTCTCCCAATGAAGCCATTTTTCTTTCTCTTATCTCAAATTCCAATTCTGGTTTTTATACCGTGTCGTAGAATTAAGGTTTCGGTACCGCGCACAATTTCAAAGCTTTCATCCTTGTTCATAAGTTTCTATCGGCTTAGGTTAGCGCCACAAGCATCCTTCTGGAATGGAGCAGATTGGCCTACATATAGCTTGACGTAAGCTTTGGCTGTTACACCTTGTAAACGGGAAAGGATTGGAGTTGGCAACCAACAACTAGCTTTCATACAAATGCTGATTTAGGGGCCAGTATTGGGAAGATTGAAAACGAAATGTTCTATGCTGAAGTCGAAGGAGAGTGTTTTAATCTTTTGATGGTGCTAGAATTTTTTGTAGGCTTGAAAAGTTTCAAATCAAACGTTGATTGAAGTGAAGGAGTAGTTAGGTTTTATCAAATAGCTATGAATATGAAATTTACTTCATAGTTAGTAACTTTTTAAAGGTTTGTATCTAAAGCAAGTAGGGGTTTGGTTCAAAAAATGAACGTTTATCACCATTTAAAGAACATAAAAAAAAAATTGCATTTGGATTTCATAGTTAGAGCTGTACGATTTGTTCAAATGAAAACAATCCTATTTTTTTCTGAAATAAAAAAGGAATCCTATTGAGTCAGGGAAAAATTTTAAGGAAAATTTTCAGTCCGGAGAAACAATTTTTTCTTTGGCAGCAACATTCACATGCTGTATATGACGTGCGCACTGAAAAAATTACGAAAAATTAACCTTATTTACCCTTAAGTACTGAGGTGGGTATTTGACAATTGGTGGGCGAAGAACTTTGATTCTTATGTCGTCATCTTTATGAATAACCTCGGACTCTTTCCACAAACTTCGGGATTTCACGCGTTGATTCACGGTGTTGTCAAAACTACTTCAACTGGAATATTTTTACTCCATTTAAATGCTCAAAGCTACGCCACTCCATTCAACCAACTTTTGCTCAATTTTTGTTTCATGCCATATATTTCATTCCATTCTGGAATTAAATTATATGGAAATTATATGCTACAGTAATAGCTGCAAGTGAACAAGCTGATTATCGAAACATTAATTGTATGAAGTGGCTGTCCAAAATTTATCGTACTACCACTGGGGCCTTATTGGAATTATTGTTTCATTTTACTAAATCATGTACAGAATAGCGTTCCCGGAAGGATACTTTCATCGGAAAAACAGCTCTCTGGATCAATAAGTGAGTAAAATTAATTGAATCAAATATGTGTGCTTCTTTTTCTTAGCACTACAGCCCCCTTGGGCCTTCACTTTCTGCAAAAACCACCTCAAAATATATCAGTCCATTGACCGCGTTCTCCAATTTTGAAATACCAGCAGTGATGAACTTGCTTCGTAGACCAAGTCCGGTCAGTGTTTCCTTAGTTTCTCCACTGGTCTCTGCCCTTCAGTTCTCTCAAAGAATACCTTTTTGGATATCCGTTGATCGTCCATACAATTCACGTGGCCCGCCCATTGCAATTTCCACAGTCTTGCAACCGTTGGGACTTCTAGCTCTTCGAAAATTGTATAAAACTTATGGATGCATCGAATTCACTATATAAATAGTTTTGTTGGATCTTACAACAATAAAAAATGCCCTTGATTTTCTAAATTTTCATTTAAAATGTTCTTCTTCTCCTCCGTCATGAGTTTTGTTCTATTCTATTGATTTTTAGGCCTGCTAATTTTACTTCGCTGCTAAATTGAGTGAAAATTTCTTTGGGGATTGTTAACAACCATGACAAAATATTGATGTTTTCCCCATAAGCTACCGCTTGGCTTGACTTGTATAGTAATGTACCTCTTTTTTGAATAGGTAGGTCAAGGTCAAGGTCAACAGCGCTTTATTTAATACCAATCGTTACAAATTTTTAAAAGAACATAAAGCAAATTCCAAACAATAAAACTATGAAAAACTTAATGGCCCGAATGGCTCTCTAAATTTATACGCTATCAGTTAAACACATTTAATGAAAAAAATACAGTAGAAAATTTAAATTAATTAAGATTATTACATATTTTTTGATTCAATTGGAAAAAGTAGAAAAAACCAACCAGCATTATTCAAAAATTACTTATATTACTAACGCAACAGTGAACTTATATCGTATACCTAATATGTTACACCCTAATTCTAAATAAGTTCAATCGCAAAAAAAACTTTACCTTATATTGAAACCTATACCTAATTTTTAATACAAATAAACAACAACACTAGATGTAGCAATAATGAGATGAATCTAAAAAACTAAGTAACGAGAAAAAGCACAAAAACAGAACATAAACAAACAGGCATTCTGAACAGACCAGTACATACACGAAGACATTCCATTTCAAAAACTCTTAATCTTTCCATTGTACTAGAACTCTGGTTGTACCAGATCTGTCATCCGTATGTCAAAACTGGTCTAACCAGGGTCTTGTAACAAATAACTTTGACTTTTTGATCAATGTTTCTGGAATGAAAGAGTCGCCGAAGAGCCATGACTACTTTAAATGCTTTACTGAGCATGATTTTGACATGTTCAGTATAGAATAGATACTGATCGAGCTGAACACCGAGGTATCGAAAACAGGATTTATTTGCAACCCGTTCTGAACTACCGTCACCCGCCATAATGTGGAAATCCTTCCAATTACGTTTCAGATCTTGACTGGCCCCCTGCAGCGTTGTCCGAAACAAAATTGTTCGCACTTCTGCGCATTGATTTTCATTCGCCAATTGTCGGTGTAGAGTTGCACATCATTAAATATTTTTTGAAGATTGCTCTGAACTATTGCAGCTTTTCGGTCTGCCATATAGATGATCAGATAATCAGGAAACGCTACCAATGATCGCGTTGGCGAGACATTCAAATCAAAGCTGCTCAATAGCTTGAGAATGAATATTGAGAAAAGCAGAGGCGCAGTAACTGTTCCCTGCTGTAGACCATTCAAGACCTTGAATTCGTGCATTGTTGTCAGATTTCCATCAGTTACAACAAATGATTTCCTGTACAACATATTGCACATCGTGGCGACAAGGTGTCTGGGGAACCTGTCCTGGAGAAGTTTGAAAACTAGTCCATTCAACCACACCGTATCGAAGGCTTTCTCCATATCAATGAGACATGCTCCAACACATTCTTTGTTGCTTACTTTCCAACAGATGTCTGAGGTTACTTTTGTTATTGCATGTATGGTCGAATGCCTGGCACGAAAACCAAATTGGCAATTCGGCATCAACTCATATTTCTCAATGTGGGCGTTTAATGCGTATAACTTCAAACACCTTGCTGATGTTAGGCAGCAAGCTGATTGGGCGATAGCTTTTCAGGCACGACGATTTTTTTCCTTTCTTCAAGATCGGACATACCTTGGCCTTTTTCCACTCATTTGGGAAATATGAATTGCTCAACATGTTGTTGAACAATATGCAATAATTCCTAATAGCAACCTCTGGCAAATGTCGGAGAACTATATTTGAAATACCGTCAGTACCACATGATCTTTTGTTGTTTATTCTGCAAAATATGAAACACAAGTTTTCATAGTTGACAAAATAATCAATAAGATTCAAGCTTGGTATGAGGTCACATGTAAATGTTTCATCGAAATGAAGAATTGATTGGCCGTTCAGGCTTGATTTGAAGTCGGAAACTTTTGCTTCAATGACCTCTGAAAATATTTAATTCCTTCTCTCTGGGTTTGGCAGATGAACCAATTTAAAATGTGTTCCAATCAGGGCAAGTTTCTGCAATCCATCACATATAATCCTGTTTCCATTTCTATATGGAGTCGTACTATCAATTTCGATACCAGCCCTATCGAGAAGATTTATCTCATCACTAGCAACTTCAAGATTCGATACCTTCACTCGAGACTTCTTGCGGAATATGCTATTCACTTTCGCGAAAACGCCATCTGGGTCCTGTGGGCTAATACCCCTCAGTTTTTCCGCCCATTGATTGCTGACCTCACTCCTGAAGTATGAACGGATTAAGCTCCAGACATCCTTCAGGTGTTATTTCAACAAAGCCAACGAGGGATGGTTGTAGTCCAAAAATCGTCGATAAATATTGTTGACGCATGTGAGAAGAAGGCTTTTCAACCTTGAAATGGTTGGTGTTTCATATCTTTCCATATTGTTTCGATGTTTAATCTTGGGATCAACTTTTTCAATCGTTTCCAACGTCAGCTTCTCAAACTTCGACAAATAGAGACCTATTTCATCGTCGGTTAGATTCCTGTTATTAGGAACCATTGAGCAAGCGTTGCCATCATCAGAAGGAGAACATTGCTTCTGGTACTCCCGATTAAACTTTTTTTGAAACTTTCCCCAGTCTGTTTTTTTGAAATTCAACCGATGGTTTTCATGTTGAACTGGAATGAGGAAGAAATCATCCCTTTGATGTTTGATTTCCATTACAATTGCGTTATGGTCGCTATCATAAGGAAGCACCTGCAGTTTCCGTTGAGGACTATTAAAGCTGAATTCAAGTCTTGCGTCAGCAATGCAGAGGTCCAAATATGAATTTGTCCTAGGGTATGTTGGGAGCTCCGACCCATATAGGTTGCACCTGTATTCAATTTGGTTCTCTGTTATCCATGATTTCAGGAATACACCTCTTGGATTATTGGTGGCGTTTAGCTTTGATGTATGCTTGGCATTCAGGTCACCAGCAAATATATAATAATTATGCAGCATGTTCAATTCGAGTATTTCAAACAAGGAATTGAGTTCCTCCTTGAACTTGAGAATATTTTGACCAGTTGCATAGGCAGAGATAACGAAGAGGTTATCCCCACCTGGCAGTGAAATTTTGATGACGGACACTGCAAGAGATTCAAAGTTTTTGAATACGACTTTTTCAATATTTTGGAAACAATAGTGTCTTCTAACCAATATCCCGGTGCCACCTCCCCCATCACCTATTACCCTATCGTTTCTCACGATTGCAAAATCTTTGAATTCTATGGAATGCCATGAATTGAGGTGGGTTTCAGTGAGAAGTATGATGTCTGGCTTTTGCTTAACAATAAATTCAAGGAGATAATCACGTCAATGTATAGCAACGATCGAGTTGACGTTGATCGATATGAGGCGAAGCCTATCCATGGGAATATGACTAGATGACAAATTATTATCAGGCATTTGAAAGACCTGAACGCTGAAAAGCAAAGTTAATTTTTGAATCTTGTTTGTCAATTCTCTCCGATAAAGAATTAAGTTGCTGGTAAATTTTGAGAAGCAGCTCATTATTACCACTTACATTATTTACATTATTTCCAGCATTTTCTGCTGATCCTCTATCGGCGAGTGCAAATGATACTCCGGGCTTGACGAAGTTGGAAGGTATGATATTACGTTGTACTTGTGTTTGCTTTGGAGCAAATTTAACTTTCGCATCTTGATATCGGGAGCATCCTCGATATGATGCTGGATGACCAAAAACACCGCAGTTAACGCAGTATAATTTTTCTTTAGGCTCCGTCTGAGCCAATTTGCACTCACCGGGAGCATGAACGTCTTTGAATTTAACGCAACGATAGTGCATGACACTTTTGAATAGGTAGCTTTCTAATGTAATAGAGGCAAGAATATTTTCCTGCTTATGTCAGATATTTGTGTCAAAGGGATTGGTGAGTTGTTTATTGGTGTGGGCTTAGGAGGACGTCAGGGTCATCGTTATTTTGGTAAGTCGGACCAATTTGGCTGGGAAACCAAAGTAAAGCATTAGTTGGTACAGTGCGTTATGATCAATACTGTCGTATGCTTGATTCAAGTCAACGAAGGTGTACGTATATGTTGAACTTGCATGGATGGCTTTCTGGACACCATATTTGATGAGCTCCTCAGGATATCATAGATGCCTGGCGTTTTATTATTTTTTTGAGCATCTACATGGTAGAAGAAACTTCAGTCAGAGTTTGTGCGGCCAATAGAAGCTCTATAGGAATATTTATAGACTCCGATGTTCTGAAGCGGTGCGAAACATTTAAGAGGCTAATATGCGCACAAACATTTTTATGTTCAAAAGTTTCGTTGCAGAAACAAACAAGAGCATAGCGTAAAAACAATATTTTAATACTATGAGAACCGGGGTGATAACTTTTATCCATTTATATATTTTCACAATATAAAACTGTGTAATTTTCACAACTTTGCAGCAATTGTTTGGCATTCATCTCAAATCTTTCACTTTCAGCAAAGTGCACACGCGACAGTGGATCAAAGAAACTGCAACAGGAACCTGATCAAGAAGATGTCCTCAACGCAGGCGGAGCTAATTCCAGCAGAACATATTATGCAGCGCGAGATGGGTTAGACGACTCCAGGAACATTGAAGAGGATAAAGATAACAAAAATTGTGAACATTGTTTTACTAAACCTGATAAGGAATTCATCGAATATTTAAAAATTAAAAGTAGGGAGAAACAAGTTGGGTAAACAGACCTACGCTCATGTCAGAAGGGTTTTGTATTCAATTTACAAAATGCAGTCACCAGATCGAATCAAATCAAGAAACATGTCAAAGACGATTTTATTGGAGAAAATATGCAATACAAAGATCATAATATTATTAACAAAGTTGAACGAATTTCGACTTCTGGATTTTTGGTATTGTTATACTCATAAACATCACCTTTGATAATTATTTCAGATGTCCATCCGCGACGGAGGAAATACATTTTTCATGTATTTTCCCCCTGTGTCCCTACTGAAGCTAAAACTGACAGTTTAAGAACTGTTTTCAAAAGCTCCCATGATAACTTTCATTTCATACTCATATCGGCTACGTTTGTTAATATTTTTTTCAGGGGCCACTCTCCTGTACTGTTATCATCGATTAATGGCCAATTTTTTCGAATGCTAGAATGGTTACAAAACCCTTTTGCTAGGAGCTCTCTGCCGCCTCCTTGATTTGTTTCACTTATGAGCATTAATTGTAGGTACTCATTAAATTGAATCAAGTGTTCAACGCATGCACCTTAAACGTTGAAGTTGGGAAAAAATAACTCAAAGTTATTCAATCTTCGCATTTAGAACAGCCACTATTTTGTTTTACGATTACTGATACCACTAGCTGAACCGATTCTCAAAGATCTACATGACACCTATCATTCCTGAAATTTTCATGCAAATCCTAGCAAAACTGTAGTGTCTGAGTCGGTAAAAAGCGCATGTTGTTCCATAGCCATATGTTGCCACAGTAATAAATGCAGCGCATATTGTTCCATAGTAATACAGGAAAATTCAATCTGCTATAATTTCGCTAATTATGATTTAATCTTTATGAAACTTTCAGGATAGATCAATCTTATAAATAGACATCCAAGTACTGAATTTCATCGAATTTAGGGGAACCGTTAAGATTTTATTCAAGAAAGTGAAGTGAATTTCGACTTCTAACGTATTTGTTGTTGTTGTACTCACCAAGGCCTACATTCCTGATTTTTTCCAGATTTTTCGGATCACAGGTGTCCAATCGCGAGGGGGGGGGACACAAATTTTTCGTGTATTTCCCCTCCCTGTACGCCACTCGAAGCAAATTTTGCCACAATTAGACCTGTTTTGAAAAGTTTTCCAGTTTTCATTTTGTAAAATTATTTTACAAAACCCTAAAAACCAACAGGTTTGTCTACTGGTCCGTCCGTCAACGTTAATCAAAGGAAAGAAAAAGTCCCAGCAATAAAAGCAAACTGGCAAAAGTTTTGGTTCGGAGTTAGTCGAGACGATAACCATCAATAGAAGTTCGCCGCAAAGCAACGCCATCCTGAACCATCGGACTGAAGGTAAGAAGACTGAGCGGAACCTGAGTTTCTTTAGGCTTAAGCCGGTGAAACTCTGGTTTTAGCCAACTCATGTTTAAAGTAGACTCCGAAAAATAATCTCTGTTGAGCTGAAACTGAGTTTCTTTCGGCCTGAGCCGATGAAACTCTGGTTTTAGTCATTTTATGGTTATTTAGCGTAGAGTATTAATCTTTCACTGCCAACTGTAGATTAAATTTCGGAAATGATCTTTAATGAGCTAAAACGGAGTTTCTTTAGGCCCAAGCCGGTTAATCCCTGGTTTTAGCCTTTTAATGATTAATTCACGTATAGAAATAGATTTCCGCTTAACGGCCTTTTTAATTCTTTTTTTACGTGAACAGTGAAGGCATCCACGGGAAACGGAGTGCTCAGAATCGGTGAAGCTCTAGTTCCAGTTTTCATCCGCGTGCACCACGGTATGTGAACAATGATACGAGGTTCGCCATCATCAGTGATGGTCATCAACTGCACGTGCCATCTACAGTTTATCAGCATGGAAACCTTTAAAGTAGAGAATGTCGAATAATTAATGTTTTTGGACTGAATTTGTTTAATTAATGGAAACTTGCACTTGTACGTGCAAACTAACGTATTGTTAAAGAGGAAAATAAAAATTTGCTTCTTCTTATTTCTAAAGGACAGCGCCTTTTCCCCCTAGGTATAAGGTTTGTGTGATGAGGTGCGATAACCACGCCAATACAGGCAGGGTGGTTGCATACCTGTAACACTGGCATGAAGATGTAAAAGTAAATTTTTTTCAAAACAAACTCAAGTACCCCGCAGTGTGATACCTGCAACTTTGTCAAGCCCGGTTGTCATTGGCACTTGCTGCTAGAGGATTAGCGGACAATGTAGATAAAATAAATAAAGTGAGTGGCAACAATAAGCTGCTTCTTAAAATTTGCCAGCAACTAAATTCCTTACCGGAGAGAATCGATGAAGAGGATTCAAAACTTAACTTTGTTTTTCAGTGTTTAGGACTTTCAAATGCCTCAAAATAACCTCGAATCCAGTCACATTCCTATAGATAGGCTTCATCCCAACCCAACCAGCGTTGACTCCATTGTAAGTCTACATTAGCGTGACTGTCTCTTGGAATTCCTTATCAAGCAAAGGTCTTGCATCATCCTTCTCATTGAAACCCACCTCATTTCATGGCACTCCGTAACACTCAAGGATTTTGACTTCGCAAGAAACTATAGATTAAATGGTGATAGGGCAGTTAGCACCGGAATATTGGTTGGAAAACCCTTTTGTTTCAAAAATATATATAAAGTCGAATTCAATAACTTTGAATTTCTTGAAATGTCCCTTATCAAAATTTGACTGCCAGGTGGGGACAACCTCTTTGTTATCTCTGCCTATGCAACTGGTCGAAATGCTCTCAAGTTCATAGAGGACCTCAATTCGTTGTTTGAAATACTCGAATTGCACAGTCTGAATGGTTATTATATTCTTGGCAGTGACCTGAACGCGAAGCATACTACTGTGACCAAAAAATAAGGTGGCATTTGAATTTAAACTGTGTGCGTCGAAGGATTTGGAGAATTATTTTTTTTAGGTTGGTAGTACTGTCAGTGAAATCTATGTCAAATTTACATGTCAAAATATTCATTAGAGTTTGAAATACGCGTCGTTTCCAGGATGAGCTTCAGTTCCGTCTTGGCTGCGGCTTGAATCTCCTCGTTTGTATCAAAACGGTGTCCCCGGAGTGGTCTTTTGAGCTTGCTGAACAGCCAAAAGTTGCACGGCGCCAGAATAGGTGAATATGGTGGCTGCAAAGCGATATGGGTTGAGTTTTTGGCAAATGATCACGAATTACAACTGCAGTATGGGATGGTGCGTTATCGTGGTGTAAAAACAAAGAACTGTCTTTCCACAATTCCGGCCTTTTTAGGCAGGTAGCGTTACGTAAACGACGCGTAACGTTCAAATAATATTCCTTGTTGACTGTTTGGGCTGGCGGAAGGAATTTATAATGCACTACACCACGATAATCGAAGAAGAGAAGAGGTTGATGGTCGCCCAGGACGCTCTTCGTCATCGACATGTTCACGGCCGGCTTAGAACTCACTATACCACTTGTAAACATTATTTCAGACATAACCTCATCACCAAAGACTTTATGCACCATCCTCAACGTATCCGCAGAAGAAAATTGATTCCGCAAGCAAAATTTAATGAAAATTCAACAAATTTCGACATTGGAAAAACGAAAAACTCACTTTTAGTAGCTCACAAAACGACGCGTATCTCAAACACAAATGATTATTTAGACATTTAAATTTAAGATAGATGTCACTGACAGTACTACCAACTTAAAAAAAATAATTCTCCAAATCCTTTCACGCGCGCAGTTTAAATTCAAATGTCTTATTTTTTGGACACAGTATGTCTAAACGCTAACAATAACTCCAGAGGTGCATTCTTGAAAGCTTATATAATAGATAACCAAATCGAATACAGGCGCAATCTATATGGGTGGGAATTTCAAACATACCCTAGGAAAAATTCATATTTGGAACTCTGCATTTCTGACGCACGACTTGAATTCAGCTCTAAAAGTCCTCAATGGTAACTGGAGATGCTTGCTTACGATAGCGACCATAATACAATCGTAATGGAAATCAATCGTTAAAGAGATAACGTCTTCCTCATTCCAGTTCAACATGAAAACCATCCGTTGAATTTCAAAAAAACGGGAAACGTATTTTTAGAAACAATGTCGACCTTTTGATGATGACAACGACTGCTCAATGATTTTTTGCGACAGGAATCTAACTAACGATGAAATAGAACTCTGTTTGTCGAAGTTAGAGAAGCTGACGTTGAAAACAATTGAGAAAGTAGTTCCCAAGATTAAACATCGAAACAATATGGAAAGATATGAAACACCAACCATTGCAGTGTTGATAAGATGGAAAAGCCTTCTACTTACACGCGTCAGTAAATTGATCGACAATTTTTGGACTACAACCATCCCTCGTTGGCTTTTGTTGAAATTACACCTGAAGAATGCCTAGAACTTAATTCATTCATTCAGAAGTGAGATGGCGTTGTCACGAAGGTGAATAGCTTATTCCGTAAAAAGTTTCGGGTGAAGCTATCAAATCTCGATAGGGCTGGTATAGAAATTCATAGTACGGCCCGAGTAAAAATGGAAACAGAATTATATGTGATGCATTGCAGAAACTTGCCCTGATTGGAACTAATTTTGATTTGGTTCATCTAACATATCCTGAGAGAGGGAATCAAATATATTCAACGGTTGTTGAAGCAAAACTTTGCAACTTCAAATCAAGCCTAAACGGTAAATCAATTCTTCACTTCAATAAAACATGAACATCTGACCTCATACCGACCTTGAATCTTATTGATTATTTTGTAACCTATGAAGATTTACGTTCCATATTTGCTAGGATAAACAACAACAAATCACGTGGTATTGACGGTGTTCCAAAAATAGTTCTTCGACATTTGCCTGAGGTTGCTATTAGGAATTATTGCATATTGTTCAACAACATATGGAGCGATTCAAATTTCTCAAGTAAGTGGAAAAAGGCTATTTCTGATCTTGAATAAAAAGAATATTTTCGATCTTGAAGAAAGGAAAAGAATCTTTGAGCTTAGGCTTGCTGCCTAACAAGGTGTTTGGAGTGATACTAAACAAAGCATTAAACGCACAAATTTAAAAATATGAGCTGATACAGAACTGTCAATTTGGTTTTTGTGCCAGGCATTCAACCATACATGCGATAACAAAATTAGCCTCAGACATCTGTTGGTAACTAAACAACAGAGAATATATTGAAGCGTGTCTCATTGATATGGAGAAAGCCTTTGATACGGTGTGGCTAGATATACCAATTTTCAAACTCCTTCCGGACGGGCTTCCCAGAGGCTTGTTGCCATGATGTGCTATATGTTATATGAGAAATCATTTGTTGTAACTGGTGAAAATCTGATGACAATGCGCGATTTCAAGGTCTTGAATGGTCTACAGCAGGACTCAATATCCATTCGTAAGTATTGAATGGCTTTGATTTTAACGTCTCGCCAACACGACCATTGGCAGCGTTTGCTGGTGATCTGATCATATATACGGCGGACCGAAAAGCTACAATAGTTCAGAGTAATTTTCAAAAAATGTTCAATGATGTGCAGCTCTATACTGACAATTGGCGAATGACAATCAATACGTAGAAGTGCGAAACAATTTTCTTCCGGACAACCCTGCAGGGAGCCAGTCAAGATCTAAAACGTAATTTGAAGGACTTCAACATTACGGCTGGCGAGGGTAATTCAGAACGGGTCCCACATAAATCCTGTGTTTGATTCTCAATCAGTATCTGTACTATACTGAACATGTCAAAATCATGCTCAAAAAAGCACAAAAAGTAGTCATGGCCCTTCAACGACGCTTTCATTCCAGATACATTGATCAAAAGGTTACAAGACCTTGGTTGGACCAGTTTCGTCATATGAATGTCATATCTGGTATAACTAGAATGCTAGTACTATGGAAAGATTAAGAGTTTTCGAAAGAAATGTCTTGGTGCATGTTTATACAGAAAGCCTGAGACGGATTGGAAGCACTTTGTATCGAACAGAAAAATTTATCAAATTGCTAAAGTGACAGGAGTTGATATCTTCATTTGGAATCATATCGCAAGATCTATAACTGCGAGTGAAAATCCCTGGATTCCTTAGCCGTTCCTCTCTACAGCCACGCATATTGCGATTCACTTAACTACTGGCTTCATTCCTCCCGAAACATTCGTGTATTTGAACATGAATCGATATGTTTTTGATTCTGATGACGTCTCAATTATATATTACATACTTAGACGGGCCACCGATAAGAAGATAAAATATCCTCTAAATTTCAGTGCACGAGACCAAAAATTCCAATGGAGATATTCTATTGCTAGATTTTTTGAGGCTGATCGAGCTGAGAGGGAGCAATCTAGGTATTGGGCTGAATGACAATGTCTAAATTATTCGTGCTTATTTTCATTTTTTGTGTATTTCGTTATTTAGTTTTTAAGTTTCAGCTCATTATTGCTACATTTCGTGTTGTATGTTTATATTATGTCTATTATATTAGGTTTAGAGACAAGGTTTAACGCTCAAGATAGAAATATCGTGTTAGGATTGTATCAGTATAATATATAGTTTTTGATTGGATTTGATTATAACAGATTAGCTGTAAGATCAAAGTTCACAGATTAGCTGTAAGATCAAAGTTCACTGTTGCGTTACAATCCTAAATAATTTTTGAAGGTTGGTTTTTTCTCCTATTTCTAATTGAATCATAAAATATGTAATAATTTTACTTAATTTTATATCGCTTTTGTTTTTTTGATCCAATTTGTTTCATTGAACACATATAAATTTAGAGAGCCTTTTGGGCCATAAATTTTAAGTGGTTTTACTTTTTGGAGTTTACTTTATATTCTTTGAAAATTTATAGCGATTAGTATTGAATAAAGCCCTTTTGCGTTTGACTCTGATCCAAAGATTCAGCCAACAAATGAGTATGGTGATGCCAAATATTTTCCGGTGCTAAAACTCTGCGTCGTTGCAACCAATGAAGGAGTAAATCCTGTCAAAGCAGATAAAAAGGGCGCTTGACTCAAAGAACAAGACACTAGCGGAGTTTGTATAGCTCCAAACATACTTGATGCTAAATTTGCAAATATTGCTGCTTTCATTTGTATTAGCAACTCTAAAAGAAAACCCAGTTCCAAATCCTGCAGGTTTATTCAAACTCAATACTGCAAATAGCTTAGTAGTATGTCTAAATATGTCAAATGAGTCCACAAAGTTGAAATGACGATCAAGTCGAGAGGTTACTAATTGAAGAAAAAATGGATTTAATATACAAATCATACAATAAATAATTATTTATTTTCTTTAATAATTATTAGTTTTATAGTTTGTAATTAAAAATTTTGTTTTTTAATGATTTAAAGTAGAAGCAAAAACTAACTGAATGTTAAATTAATACTCTTATGATGATAATCAACGACTAAAAATGTTCTTTTTTCTGCGTCAAAAAATTAACTCTTTTTAATTTTTTTTTTTAAATTAATGTTGTTTCCCAAAGTTAATTTATACAGGGAATTTGTATTGAAGTTGACCATCGCATATCCTTCCTGAAACATCGATGCAAATCCTAGCAAACCCGTAGTGTCCGAGTTGACAGGAAGCGTATATTTTTACATTGCAATGTATTGTTGCTATTACAATACAGGAAAATTCACACCACTATAGCATTGTTTGGTACATTTGATTCTCCTGACATTTTGATAATTATGAGTCCTGCAAAAAGTCATCCAGCTTTCAAGTTTCATGAAATTTGAAGGTACCCTTACGATTTTATTCAAAAAAATGTAAAATTGATACATCATACTATTATCAGAAAAGTTTGGAGAATATTGGCTTCTGAGGTATTTATTGATAAGAAACAATCTCTATGACTTCTTTCAAATTTTTTTGGTCTACTGGTGTGCTATCGCGAGGGGAGATACAACAGCTTTCCATGTTCTTTCCCTTCCCCTACCAACCCCAGGAACTTCTAAGCTGATCAAAAGATTTAAAGACTGTAGATTAGCTGGTTTTTGAGAAAACTTGCCCTGATACAAAAGCAAACACACGACTGTTGATATTACTCTGCTTCTTTTTCGTAGCAATGCAACCCCTCTCGGGCCTTCGCTTCCTACAACAAACGCCTCCAACTATCTCGGTCCATTGACCGCGTCCTCCAATTTTGAAATGAATTGCTTTCATCGACCGAGTCAGACCAGCGTTTCTTCGGATACCCACTGATTTCCAGCCTTCAGTCCTCCTAACAAATACCTTTGGGGGTATCCGTTGTTCATTCAAACGGTTGATGTGGCCAGCCCGTTGCAACTTCCACAGTCTTAAAATCGTTGAGAACGCTGGCTCGTCGAAAATTGCATACAGCTAATGGTTGTATCGGATTCGCAATTTGTCCCCGTCTAGCTTCGCTTGGATGATTCGTCTCAGGACCCGTCGCTCAAAGGTGTTCAATATATTTACGGATGCTTGGGTTAGGGTCCATGTTTCACGCCTATAGCGTAACAAATTTTATCACAGATTTGTATGCTTGGAGCTTTGTTTTCTTGTGTATGCAGCTGATTTTCAAAATCGTCAAAGCTTGAAAAATATTTTATTTGCATGCTGTATTCTTCGGTGTATTTCGTCTTTTTCATACAATTTTGTACAAAATTCAACGATGTGTTGAATTATGTATAAAAATGAAATTAAACACCTCTATAACTATCGGAATTCAATCTGATTTATTGATACAATTCACACCTAATTTATAACAAAATTAAGCTGACATGATACAATTTCATTAACCAATGTTCAATAAAGAAAAACTACAAATATAAATGCTGATCTTAAAATGCCAATGTACTTTACGCTATGAACAAAATTGCTGATGTACTTTATGAATAATTAAAGGTAAAAAGTGCTGATTGGAAATGCTAATGCACTTTATGGTATGAATAATTAAATGTAAAAAAGTGCTGATTGGAAATGCTAATGTACTTTATGGTATGAATAAAAAAGTGCTGATTGGAAACTTGCGGGAAAGAATGGGTGAACGTACTGTGTGATCATTATTAATTTGTTCCGGCTGGAACATGCTGGGGGGCGGCAGTTGATAATGCTTGGTCAAATCGTCTTCGTATCGATGATGGTGTGAGCTGAATAGACTCCGCTTGAGTGGGTCCATTTTTAGTGCAGCATATTTTTTTGCTGATGAAATCCTTGAACATCTTCCAGTTTTTGGATAAGAATATTGCCAAAATAACTGAGACGAAAATGCTCGTTGTCGAATGCTCCTTCAGAGCAATTCGTGAAGGGTTCTCCAATGATAGCTCAGGTAAGGAGGCGTAGTCGATGACCTGCTCAGTAGGTTGGATTATTACTCCATAGTGCAGGATACGAGTCATCTTTGAGGCATGTATTGTTGGTATGGAGCGAGTTTGCCTAATGTAACTCGAGATGACCTTGTATTGCTCGTCGATTGTTGACTTTAGTGTGACTTCCCTTGTTTTTATTAAGCAGCTGTCATGGAGGTGTATGATCCCAGTGGTGTTCAACGAAATCTCTTTCCGGGTACCCTTACAGATGAAGGCTACGACAGTTGGGTGGGTAGAAATGTACATTCACGTATTTTTCATTATCAGCGTCTTCCAAACAGTGCCAGATAGCTGAAGATAATTGGAATCACACCCCTTAGCTGAATGTCGTCCGTAAATTTCATCCACAACACAGGATGGACTGCTGTCTATATTATGCACAATGGTCGGAGTGCATAGGTAAATGTACCTTTTATTGATGATACAAGCATCTAGCTCTTCCTTCTTTAAGGTAAAATAGACCTGGCCATTGAAGTCTATTGCCAAGGTTGAAGCATCTAAGACTGCTATTGAAAACGTATTGTTTCGTATTAGGTGTGGAACCGCCGTTACATGTACAAGCTCGAAAAGTGATTTTTCTAGGATGTGTAGGTAACCGTATAGCTAAATTTCGTTAGGGTTTGCCTCTATTTGTAGCCGATGTTGAGGAACATTCGATATATACAGATTAGAATGAAGTTTGGCCGTTGCATTCGCAATTATCTCTTCGATGTTGTGTGGTGTGATGAATTCCAAAATGTGCCCGTTGTCATGCATGGCATTCAGCCATCGGGTGTATTTATTCTCAAGCTCGCGAAAATAGTCCTCAGCAATTATATAGGAGGATATCACTTCTATACTGATCCTGTTATGATCTGTGGACGCATACCAATTTGCCATCTCATTTACTGAAGTTATGATACGGGCTAATCGGAGATTCAACTGTCTTAGTTTGGATTCCAGGATGGCAGTTGACTGATCAATTTTGGAATTCAGGAACAGCGCTTGATGATTTGTCGTATGAGAAAGAGCGTCTTGGGCGATATGTAGCTGTTTGATATCTGTATATACTTCGTCATTAACTCCAAAGACGGTGGTCAAGAGCTTCCCCAGCAGTCCTCTCTTTCTCCTGCTCCTGTGATGACTTAGTTGAATCACTTGACTCAAAACCTTTGACAAATTCAACCTTCGTGCTAAGGCTTGATGAAGAAGAGAGTCACAGTGGGTTGTATCGGTCACTTCCTTAGTTTTTTCACACATCATTCTGATTTGATTCGTGATTGAGTCAGCCATTTTTTGATCAGTGAGAATCTCATCTCATCTCTCTAAGGCTTCAAATAACGTTACCTTTATTTGAAGCCTTAGAGTTCCTCGTTTGATCTGAGCATGTCCTAAATTTTCAATATAAAGCCCAGATTTTGTGTCTAGTGTTTCGAAGTCTTGGGCGAAAATGATGGTAAGCCAGTAAAAAATTGACAGAATCGAATATAGTAATTTCGATGACCATGTACAAGGGTTGACTCTAACCTTTCTTCTTTTCAAAGGTGGATTTGCGGTATGACTTATCGTTGCCTGAACTTTTTGTTGCTGGTAAACTCGTTTGGCCCCTTGAGTTGGTGAGGTTGATAAGACTGCCACCGTTTTCTTCTGAACATTTTCTTCAGAGTTATGCATACTCAGGGGTAATTGGCATAATTTGTTAAGAGGACGCTTTTTTACTATGTCCTTGTATTGTACAGAAACAAGACGGACAACACCATCTTCACCCGGATGCAACTCCTTTATTCGGCCTAATGACCATTTTTGCGGCGGTAAATTGTCGTCTCTTACGAGGACCAACTCTCCAACTTCTGGATTTTTGTTATCTACCCGCCATTTGCTCCTTTCTTGGAGTGATGATAAGTATTCTTGCGACCATCTTTTCCATATGTCTCTTTGCAATTTGGTAACCAGCTTCCATCTTTGATGTACGTTCGTATCACTTATGTCGGGCTCAGGTGGCGCAATCAGCGGTCGGCCTATAAGAAAATGTCCGGGAGTTAAAGGTTCCAAATCTCTGGGATCGCTGGAATTTTGGCCTAATGGCCTTGAATTTACACAAGCTTCTACTTGGTAAAGTACGGTGGTGAACTCCTCGTATGTCAATAACGTCTCTCCCAATACTCTTTTGAGATGCCCTTTTACTGATTTGACGCCTGCTTCCCATAACCCTCCGAAGTGTGGAGTGGCTGGTGGAATAAATTTCCACTTTGTACCATCATTGGCGATGACTTCCGCAGCATGCCTTGTTGACTGCTCAATTGCAAGCCGCATGTCTTTCTCCATTTTGTTTCGGGCGCCAACAAAGTTAGTACCATTGTCTGAAAATATTTCTTTACAATGGCCGAGGCGTGATATGAACCTCTTATAGGCTGCCAAAAATGCGTCTGTGGTCATATCACTGACCAATTCAAGATGAATGGCCTTCGTTACCATACAAATGAATAGGGCAATGTATCCCTTGAGCAATCTGGCACCACGTCCTTTTGACATCTTTGTCATAAATGGTCCAGCGTAATCTACTCCAGTATGTGAGAAAGGTGGAGAAGGCAGCACGCGGGCCTGTGGTAGGTTTCCCATCAGCTGTTGTGTGGGCTTTTGATTGTATCGCGCACACCTGAGGCACCTGTGGTTTCTAGACTGGACAGTATTTTTGGCGTTAATTATCCAGTATTGCATCCGGATATAGTTCAGTGTTAAAGTCGTGCTTCCGTAGAGTGTCTGACGATGAGCATGGTCGATGATAAGATTTGTCAGATGATGTTTTTGAGGCAGCAAAATTTGATGCTTTGCATCTAGTGGTATGTCAGACTTCTGGATCCTTCCTTCAACGCGTAGAACCCCTATTTTATCTAAAAATGGGTGAAGCTTTAGTAGCTTACTTGTTCTGCTGAACGGTTCACCGTTCTTAAGTGATTGTATTTCCTCATGAAACGCTTCTTGCTGCACGATTCTTATGATACACATTTCGGCCGTGCGTAATTCGCCCGAAGATAAATAATTTGTATTTCTTTCCTTCTTCGAAACCCTGCAGTTTTTAATGAACCGTAAGCAATAAGCCGTTACCCTAACTTGTCGTGTAAAGGTATTACTGCTGCTGATCTCTGAATAGGTAATCGTTGAGATGAAGACTTTACTGGTGATCTTTGCTTCTTCTTGTAAGCTTACTTTGAGTTTTTGCAATGGCCATGCATTGGATTTTTGTGACAGCCACAGAGGTCCTCTCCACCATGCTTTATGTGACACAAGCTTCTTTGGTCTAATTCCTCTGGATGCTACGTCAGCTGGATTTTCCTGCGATGACACATATCTCCAGATGCTTGTGGGAAATAAATCCTGAATTTCTGAGGTTCTGTTTGCAATGAACGCATCCAAAGTATGAGGGCTCTTTGTTATCCATGCCAGAACTATTTCTGAGTCACACCATGCAAACACATTGGGTGTGTCTATTTCTAGGGTAGCTTTTGTCATTTTCAGTAGCCTGGATAGCAGCAAGGCTCCACATAGTTCCAAACGGGGAATGGTAATCTGTTGCTTCAGAGGCGCAGCTTCAGAACCTTCTGGTCGACTTGAAGAAACGATTTTATCTTGTGATTCCCTCCGATTCTTTTGTTTAACGGGTGCCACTTTGGCTTTCGCTGTCAGGATCGTACAATAAACTTTTCCTAGTGAGTCAGTGGTTCGCACGTATATAACCGCTGCGTATCCCTTTTCAGATGCGTCACAGAAACCGTGCAGCTGGAATTCCTGGTTTTTGTGGTTGCTAATCCATCTAGGAATTCTGATTGCATGTAGCTCCGGTAATTCCTTTTCGATCTTAGTCCAGGCCTTTATTATATCCAGAGGGGCCTGCTGATCCCATTCGATACTATTCTTCCAAAGAGCCTGCATAAGTAATTTCGCTGATATTGTGATGGGTGATAGCCAACCTAATGGATCGAAGATGCTGGAAATTTTTGACAACAGCGCTCTTTTAGTCAGTTTTGTACTAGACGGTTCAACATTTAGCCTGAATTGAAATTCATCCCGTTTAGGGTTCCAGTGGATTCCGAGTGTTTTAATGGAGCCTGAGTCAGTAATTTCGAAGATCTTTTGCTCAACCATATCTCTAGGCACGTTCTTGAGAAGATCCTCACTATTGGAAGTCCACTTTCGAAGGTTGAACTTTCCTTTTTGAAGTAGCTTGATAGTTCCGTTGCTTCTTCCTTTGTGTCAGCTCCGGTCAACATATCGTCCATATAAAAGTCCGACGTGAGAACTCTCTTGGCAATCGGGTATTGATCACCTTCGTCTTCTGCTAGCTGTATTAGAACCTTTACTGCCAGATACGAAGCGGGCCCAGTATCACATGTACAAAATTCAACGTTGTGTTGAATTATGTATAAAAATGAAATTAAACACCACTATAACTATCGGAATTCAATCTGATTTATTGATACAATTCACACCTAATTTATAACAAAATTAAGCTGACATGATACAATTTCATTAACCAATGTTCAATAAAGAAAAACTACAAATATAAATGCTGATCTTAAAATGCCAATGTACTTTACGCTATGAACAAAATTGCTGATGTACTTTATGAATAATTAAAGGTAAAAAGTGCTGATTGGAAATGCTAATGCACTTTATGGTATGAATAATTAAATGTAAAAAAGTGCTGATTGGAAATGCTGATGTACTTTATGGTATGAATAAAAAAGTGCTGATTGGAAACTTGCGGGAAAGAATGGGTGAATGTACTGTGTGATCATTATTAATTTGTTCCGGCTGGAACAACCGTTTCTGGTTATTTTGGCGCTTAAACAGCCCGTTTCAACAATTTTTAGAAAAAGGTGCTTTATATCAGCTTCTAATCAAACAAACCATTTAGGAAATATAACATGAGGATTTCGCAATAGAATTATAGGAAAGTTTTTGATGAATATGAAAAGTGAAGTGGAGTGAATAAGTTTAGAGTTTTGCTACTTCGTAATATCAACCTATGAACAAATTAAAATTTTTGATTTAAATTTCCTGGTTGAAAATACTGCTATCCTTTAATCTATAAAAAATTTCATTAAACTTAAAAGGTAATGCAACAATAAACATGCACTCTTCTCCGCATATTTGCTCAAGAATTGGCTGGCTGCCTACCTTCCGTTCAGTAACCCAAACACTTAGCTCATATATCCTTTTGGCATTATTCCACAATCAAAAGGATTTACTAGCAAAATACTGCTTTCCTGTGTAATCCTCCTTGTGGGGAATAATTTACCCTTATCAACACTTTTGCACGGAGACAATTTCTATCGAGAAGTCGATCTTTATAGATGCCAATAAGGATTTGGTCGTCGTATTACATTTCGCTTCACTTTTGCCACATTTTCGTATGTTTTTGTCTGAATGCAATGAGAATTCTTCTTGACTGTATAAAACTATATGTGCCCTAGGTACATCTTGTTTCAAGGACTTTTCCAAGTTTCCATACCATCGTACACTATGGTGGTGACAGCATGCTAGTCTATTAGTTGTATTTCTGGTATTGATTTTAAGATTGGGCTAGCGACCCTATTTTCGAGTATTGAAAGGTATTGTTATGAGTACAGTATATATATGTAATGTTTAAATGCATGTTTAATTTGATGTTGCCTTTCAAAGTACTTGTGAAGAGCCTTAATGAACGAATAATTTTCGCATCGTAGAATGTTTATATAACGTGAAATTCCACCGCGAATTTCAACGAAATTTAGCAAACTTGAAGTGTTTAACCTAAAGTACAGCAAAAAAGATTGCATTTTTTGTTTAATTTTAAACAATTTTGCAAAAGAATGATTTAACATTGCCCTATCAAAATCAGTACCTTTCTTTCTGTCGGTCAATATGCCACAGCAAATCTTCTAAGGAACTATGCGAGTAAAGGAGGATCAATAAGGTGGTCCAAGTTTGTATGATCTAAATGTTCGTTCATTTCTTTTTGCTCCGAAATTCTTTTTCCATTAAGCTATTAACAAATGGGACTTATACCTGAATAGAGTCTTATATGAACATTTTACAGGCCACTTTGATTTGCAAGTAAAATGTTTCACAAAGTCGCCAAGTCGAACGTTAAACTTTTTGGGCTTGATGGTGTATTGGTAAGAGTGCTCACTCTGTAAGTCAAACGTCCCTAGTTTGATTCCGTTGGTGACAACAAAATTTGCTCCGGTGATTCTTTGAAAGGACTAAAGGTCCATTCAGTTATGATTCACAATGGTTTAACCCTAGAAAGGTACCGTTAACTGTGTGGTGCTTATAGGTACAGATGAATAAATTTTACTCACTTGTGGATTTTAATGTTCCAATGTGATGATGGAGTCGTTTATTATTTAGAAATATACGATTCATATTTGAAAAACTTTTTTATATAAATTAATAAAAACAAACATTTTTCGATAGTAAGTACTAGTAAAAAATTGTTAATTCATGAATTCAGTTAAATTTAATGGTTCAGACATGATTTTTTTGATATTGTTACATTAAGATTCGCAGTTTGGGCATCTTTTAACTACATGTTCTCACAAATTCGTGAACCACATTTGCAGTACGTAGTGGTGTATCTACGTTTTTTGTAGTTACAAAAGTTGCAATACTTTCTAGGCTTTCACCTATTAGCCTTTTCATGGACATTTTTAAATTCTGATTCAGTTTTGAATTATTTGCTATTATTTTTCTTTGAAATGGCTCAGTCAATCCTTTATGAAACGTCAACATGAACTCAAGTCTTCACGTTGTGTTTGGGCCACGACTGCAAAGCTTATGATTGTATCCTACAAACGAATTTATTGTGGCTATATTTAACAGGTTGCAAAAAAGTAAGAGGCTACCTTTTTGTTTTTCTGATATGGTTGAAGTTCTGACACATCTGGTCAAAACTGTCTACTCCTCCTTTTGTTTTGTTGGATACATGCACTATATCTAATTTGACTGTGTCTTCGTGAATACCACCTGAGTCATGCATATTAATGGGTGTACCCGGTTAATTCGTGTTTTCTGTTCGGTTTTCCAACAGATGGCGTAACTTGATTTTCATTCCAGTGATTCACCTTTCCAAATATGTGTTGGAAAGTTACTGTCATATAGTTTCAGAATCAGTATGTTTCATTTAGCTGAAGCGTATACAAATTACTTTTTTTTTACTCTGAAAATGTCGAATTTTGTGCCGAATAAAGTGTTTTTGCCGGGAGTACTTCCTCATTACTTCAATACGAAGAAAAAGGCAGCCGAAAGTCATCGTATTTTGGTGGAAGTGTATGGTGTGCATGTTCTAGCTGAGCGTACGTACCAAAAGTGATTTGCATGGTTTCAAAGTGGCAATTTTGACTTGGAGGATGATGAACGGCCCGGACAGCCAAAAAAGTTTGAAGATCACGAATTGGAGACAGTGCTCGACCAAGATCCATCCCAATCTTGCAAAATCACTTGGAATCGCTCAGCAAACCATTTCCGATCGTCTGAAAGCAATTTTTTACAATAAAGTTTCAATTTTCAAAAAAAACCCGCACGAATTAACCGGTACCCCTATTAGATACTAGTAACACATCACGAGTTTTTAACGAGTTGGTTTGTATGAAACTAGTACCATGTTTTTGTGTTTGGTTTTGAAATTTTATATGCGTGGCTTGAATAGGTACTGTAACTGTGGCTTATTCTTTTTAGGGTTTTGTACTAAAATACAAAACCCTATTGCAATCACGACCTGTGTCCGTCTGTCCGTCTGTCCGTCCGTCCGTCCGTCCGTCCGTCCGTCCGTCCGTCCGTCCGTCTGTATGTCACAGCACTTTTTCTCCGAAACTATAGAGGCTACAGCCATGAAACTTTGTGGAAAGGTCAGAAGTGGTGACCTCTTGAAAGTTCAAGGGTGAAAAAATTTTTCGAAGGGGTTTAAGGGGGGTCTCCCCATATAGGGAGTTGACCCCTCAAAAAAAAATTTTCACCAATGGTAGTCGAGTAGGGTGTCACTGGAAAGGTCTCAATGAGATCTTTTGAAAACAGGTCTTAAAATTGCCTTATGAGTACCGAGGGGGGCAGGGGAAGGGGAAATGTACGAACTTTTCGCGTACCCCCCCCTCGCGATTGGACACCTTCCATCCGAAAAACCTGAAAAAAATCATGGATGTAGGCCTTAATGAGTACAACAACAACAAATACGTGAGATGTTGAAATTCACTCAACTTTGTTAGTAATAGTATGATTTATCGATTTTATGTTTTCTTGAATAAAATCTAAATGGTACCCTTAAATTCAATAAAATTTAGCAAACAGATGACTATTTATAAGATTGATCTTTTCTGAAAGTTTCATAAAGATCGATTTGTATTTAACGAAGTTATAGCGATTTGAATTTTCCTGTATTACTATGGAACAATATGCCCTGTATTACTATGGAAACATATGGCTATGGAGCCATATGCGCTTTTACCGACTTAGACTTAGACACTACAGCTTTGCTAGGATTTGCATGAAAATTTCAGGAATGATAGATATCATGAGGATGACTACATACAATTGAAACAAGTCAAAGGGGCAGGAGAGAGCTCCTAGCAAAAGGGTTTTGTAGCCATTCTGGGATTCGAAAAAATAGGACATGAATCGATGCTTACAGTACAGAGGAGTGGCCCCTGAAAAAAAAATTCATGAAACGTAGCTGATATGAGTATCAAATGAAAGTTCTCTATGAGAGCTTTTCAAAACAGCTCTTAAACTGACAGTTTTTGCTTCAGTGGGGCACAGAGGGGGGGGGGGGGGGTGAATACATGAAAAATGTGTTTTCTCCCTCGCGAAAGGACACCCGTGATCTAAAAAAATCTGAAAAAATTATCAAGCGAGATATTTATGGGTATAACTTTAACAAATACCTCAGAATTAAAAAATTCTTCCAACTTAGTTAATAATAGTATGATCCTCGAACATGACGTGTTTCTTAATTTTATTCGTTGCTGGTTACGGCATTTTGTAAGTTGAGTACAAAACCCTTCTGACATGAGCATAGGTCTGTCTACCCAACTTGTTTATTGTGCCAACAGTAGTTATTTTGTAGTCATGAAGAAGACGTTGAACAAGCCGAATACTTGTCAACCAATTATGTAACGTGATGTTTCTGTTAGTGCCTTTCACATTTTGTAAAAGTTGAAGAACATAATTTTCACCAACGTATATTTTCGGAGGCACACTTCCTTTACCAAGATAAACAATGGCAGCTAGTATGTACTTTCTTCCGGCATCGCAGCACATAATTATTTTAATTCCATACTTATTGGACTTAGAGGGAATGTACGTACTGAAGGGCATCTGCCTCTAAACCCAACAAATTGTTCATCAATTGTTATATAACTACCACGTTTATGGTTCTACAATTTTGTAGAAGTTTTTCCCATATAGAGGAAACTGGAGCTAGTTTAGTTAGTTCTCATCTAGCTTATCTAGTTCTCTTATCATCAAATCTTAGACAATTTAGGATGAATTTGAATCTCCTATCAGTCATGGTTGCTCTGTATCTATCCCCATTGTAGCTAGTATCAAACATTATACTAGTTGACAAATGATTATCTTTGAGTGCACCGGACAGCACTAACAGGCCTAGAAATGCTTCAAGTTCGCTCATTTCTCAACCTGACGAGCTCACGTGTGATTCTTGATTATACTTCTCTCTTTAAGTTTGTATTTCTTTATTTGTGCTGACCAAAATCTCTTTGAAAATATCTGTTTGTGAAAAAGCTTTTGTAGCAACTGATTGGACACAAAGAATTTTTGGCTTCTCCTTTTGGGCAAGAGCAAATATGTACCACATTTTTGGTGGCTGTTTTTTCCGACTGCAGCTATAACAGGCTCTTTATAACAAATGAAATTTCCGTCTCTTTCAATTGAATTAACTTCAGTCGCTGTGATCACCGATGAAAATATTTCATCAGTTTTTCATAATCAGGAGTTTTTTTGTTTGTTCTGTCCTTCGTGAGACTTTTTTAGGTATTTTACGCTTTTTTGCTTGCTTACTACTTCCTTGATATTCCTTACCCTTTCTCTCTTTAGCTTCTTGAATATTTTTAATTATTTCGTCAAATATTACACCCTCTAAATCGATCTCCTATGTCAGGTCTACCTTTGGAAAATATTCCGAATCTGCATCACTGTCTTTACCATTTTCAGCAATGTTGCACAAAAAATTATCTTCTTCTTCCGATTTCAATTCTAGAGGAGCCTCCAATATTTTCTTTTCCGTTCTTAAAAGTCATTCCATAATTACACTGATCTAAAACAATAAAAAATTGAGATAATAATATTTTATGAAAAAAATGAATTATGATATTCGGGGCATGAATAATTGCCTTAACTAATTGTTCAGTGACCAAGATTACATCTAATATATGTAAAATAAGCAACGGCCATAATTTGAAAATATTGAAAAATAAATAATTACGCATAAAGTTATCAATGAGTAAAAACTACTTAACCAAATATCAGACGCTGTTAGTACTGATGAGTAAAATATAATCACACGTTTTTTTTCAATGCCCGGAGACAGAGCAAACTAAACACAATTACTTGCGATCACAACCGCAGATAACTTGTAACTAAATGGCTGATGCACTGTTAGCGGCTCACGACTCAAGGTTGCATACCTGCTGATTTACCAACAAAAATATCCCTAGTATGAGTAAAAATTCCTCACAGTACCTTTCTAGGGTGCCATTACATGCGATGAGACAATCGAACTATCTCTAAGCATACGTCCAAAAGAGGCTGTAGTGCCAAAACCTTCTCAACCGTTAAGCTACGATTCGAGGCCATCAAAATGGAGTTCCCTAGCGTAAGAAGGATCAAAGCAAGACTGACACCAGAAAACAACAGGGGACAACACATGGCCATAGTTGACTTGAGCAAAAAGGACGCCGAACAATTCCTGAACAAGGGCAAACTACGAATTGGGTGGGTTGTCTGTAGGATACGGCGAAGAGCAACGCCTCTTCAATGTTTCAAATGCCTTGGTTATGGTCACACCACACAAGTATGCAAAGGACCCGATAGGAGTTCCCTATGTTACAAATGCGGTGATATGGGATATAAAGGAAAAGAGTGTACAAAGGAGGCACACTGTATTCTTTGCAAGGTTGCTGATCCAAAACCTGATTTTGAACACGTCTTGGGATCAGAAAAATGCCGGGTGTTCCAGGAAGCTCTAGCCAAGGCAAAATCAGAGCTTCGATGACCCGCATCCTGCAGCTAAACCTACACCGCAGTTCAACCGCCCAAAATCTGCTTGAGCAGTTTGCGAGGGACATGAAAGCCGACTTCTTGCTGCTGAGTGAGCAACACCATAATAGAAGTCCTGCATTATGGTATTCTGATGTAACTGGTACTGCCGCTATCTGCGTTCGGAACAGTGACTTTCAAGCGGAGACATGTGGACGGGGGGATGGTTTCGTGTGGGTTCAGTGCTCAGGGACCACCTTCTTCAGTGTGTACCTAACGCCTTACGAGTCGACATCATCTTTCCAAGCCAAGCTTAATGCTTTAGAGGGCGCTGTCTTGAACGCAGAGGGCAAAGTGCTCGTTGGGGGTGACTTCAATGCTAAAGCAATCGAATGGGGCATGCCTCAGATGGATCCGCGAGGAAAACGAATCCTGGAAATGGCGGCCAGGACGGCCCTCGTTGTACTAAACTCCGGAAATACGCCGACTTTCCACCGTATTGGCTGTAAGGGAACCATACTGGACGTGACATTCACCTCGGAGTCCTTAGTACGGAGGAAACACAACTGGAAAGTATTAGAGGACTACTCAGCCAGTGATCATCAGTGCATTTTGCTTGAGATAAGTGATGCTGTCTCCCGACATCCATGCTCTCGGACTTCTACAACTGGATGGAACGTCGGAAGGATGGACGTCGAGAGGCTCGTCAAGGATCTCAGAGCAGGTGAGCCGCTGCAGGGAGCTTCGGAGGGGACCGAAAAACTGGCAGCCCAAGACGTGATGAACTCTACTACGACTGCTTTCTGCGCTTCTATGCCCCGTCGAAGACACCGGCACGGCAAGCCTCCAGTGTACTAGTGGTCAACTGAAAATCGAAGGGAGTGTCACAAGCTTCGACGTGAGGCTCAAGGGGAGCGGAACCGTGACGAGGCATGCAACCAGGTGGCAGCATATAAGTCGGCCAGGAAATGCCTTCGCAAACTGATCAACAGTAGCAAGGCTCGCTGCTGGCAAGACCTAGTGGACAATGTGAACAAGGATCCGTGGGGCCTTGGCTACAAGCTGGTCATGCGGAAGCTCGGTGCCCTACGGAAGCCTTGTATTCATGACGCGGAAAAATGGACGCGAAAGTGCGGGGACTCTTCACCGCCCATCCCGTCCGTGTTGACACTGTCCATGGTGAAACAGCAGTAGAGTGCCCATTCTTCACACAGCTGGAACTGGAGGAGGCAGTCCTCTCATTGAAAGCGAGGAAGGCTCCAGTTCCAGATGGTGTTCCGGCTGAGGTATCGCGGCTCGTCTATCTCCACTGTCCTGACTTGCTGCTCAGCGCATTCAACGCATGCCTATGGGATGGGTTTTCCCGGTACGATGGAAGGTGGCAAGGCTCGTGCTGATCAGCAAGGGGAAGGGAAATCCCGAATCGCCGTCTGCATTCCACCCGTTATGCATGCTAGACACGGCTGGGAAAGTGCTAGAGAAACTCATCAAGGGAAGAATCACTGACGCGATTCGTGCTGCTGGGGACCTATCTCCTCGGCAACACGGCTTTAGAGCATGACGTTCTACCATTGATGCGATTGCAGAGGTGATGAAAGCGGTCCAAAAGGCAGAGGCATATAGTCGCACCAAGCGACGGATCACCCTGTTGGTGACACTCGACGTCAGGAATGCATTCAACTCCGCTAGATGGGTGGATAATCTGGACACGCTGGAAAACCCTTTTCAAGTTCCAGAATATCTAATGCGGCTTTTGAGGAACTACCTAAAGGACCGAAGCCTGCTCAACGACACGACACAGGGCCAAGGAAGGATGGAAATTACATCGGGTGTTGCGCAGGGATCTATCCTTGGTCCGGACCTGTGGAACATGTCTTATAACGGGCTACTGAGACTTGAGATGCCAGATGAGTCGCGTTTGGTCGGCTATTCGGATGATGTTGCGGCTCTGGTCGCTTGACGCACCGTTGAACAAGCGCAACTTAGGCTAGGTATGCTAATGCGCCGAGTGAGGGACTGGATGACTGCTCGTGGGCTGAGTTTAGCACTGGAGAAAACCGAAGTGGTCATCTTGACAAAAAAGAGAATCCCTATGGTAAGGATGATCAGTATTGGAGACATACAAATCGATTCGAAGCCAGCAGTGAAATTCCGGGGGCTACTGATCGACTCGAAGATGAGTTTCTCTGAGCAAATCAGGGCAACGGCTGAGAAGACTGCTTCGGGAATATCGGCTCTGAGTCGACTTATGGCCAACGAAGGGGGACGCCTCTTGATGAGTGCTGTAGGGTCAGTGCTACTGTATGGAGCAGAGGTATAGGGCGACGCTCTCAGCAAGGAGGTATTCCGAAAACGTTTGGCACAGGTACAGAGAAGAGGAGCACTGAGAATGGCATCTTCGTATCCAACAGTCTCCGACTCGGCGGTGAGAGTGATTGCAGGCGTGATACCTGTCGCCCTCTTTGCTAGAGAGCGCCGCGCCATTTACCTGCGCCGAAACGAGGATGCGAAGGAGATAGTTGTCCGCGAGGAGAGACAGTGCTCGCTCAACGATTGGCAGCAGTCTTGGAGGAATTGCACGAAGGGAAGGTGGACTGCGCGCCTCATCCTGGATGCGAGACCGTGGCTGAATCGAAGGCATGGTGATACTGACTTCTATCTGATCCAGCTTTTGAGCGGGCATGGGTGTTTTCAGTCTTACCTGTACAAGATCGGTAAGTCACGGTCTCCCGATTGTCGGTTTTGCCCAGGAGAGGAGGACAATGCCTGTCATACATTTTTTCCGTGTACAAAATGGGCCAGGCTACGAAGGGAACTCTACAGGGAGACGGGAGAGCTCACCCCGGATAACATAGTTGCGGTGATGCTCGAATCGGTTGACAAATGGAACCAGGTGGCACATTATGCTCGGGCAGTCCTAAAATATAAAAGGGACTCACAGCAGCCGGGGGCGCTGGGGGATCGCTTTTCTGGCACTTCCTCTTCCTCTCTCCCCTCCCGCTAGGAAAGGGACTCCACAGATTGAAGGCGACCCCCGGCGTAGTATAAGCTTAGACCACTCACTTCAGTGTTGCCTAAGGGCAACGCTCCTTATTTTTTATAATTTTCTTTTAAAAAAACCAAAAATGCGTTTATTTTAATTTTATGTTGTCATTTCTAATCCAAATATATCAAGTTTACTAGTGATAGAAGGTTGTAAAAGGATCTAATAAAAATTCTAGCAACCTAAAATTTACTTTTTTTTCTCTTAACAATCATTTATTTACCAGGTATGAAAATACAATGGTTAATTTGACCCTACCGCTGGCAAAGATTCATTTGCGGCCTCCCACTTACAGCACTGCTGTTGCTTAACTCATTACAGCAAAAACTTTATTATAAGACATATTATGATTTTAATGAGATACAAGGGGTTGTTGGGGGTTATTTGAAAACCCAATCAGTAAAAATACAGCATATATATATATATATAGATATAGTTTTATGGCCCATCCGATATACCCTATGCACTATGAAACCTTGACTAAATTGGGTTTAGTATAAAATAAAACATTTGAATGCTTTGCAATTTTTTATATTAGAAAAGTAAACAATTGAATTAAACCTGAATATTAGGATGAGTGACCAGTTACATGGTAGTCCATGAAACAGTTAGGGTGAAAGCCCACATCACATTTCAAGCATTTGAACTTTGGTTTTCCTCCACATTGATTAGCACAGTGGCGTCCTGTACTTATTTGTGTAACCCAATAATCTTTGCCATAATATCGTGTGTTTGACAAGGGCTTAGCTGGTTTTTGACCTTGATGCATGTGAGATAAGCAAGCTTCAAGCAATATACCTTTTAAATGCAAATAATGATGCCGTTTTATTATTACAACAATTTTTCCTTGCAATTAATCAGCTGTTCACCACAGACACATTTCAAAAGTATGCAAAAATCCTTGTCCGAAGATTTACGACAGCTTGATAACATTTGTTTACCTCACCCATGTGCGTCAAGGTCCAGTTTTCGAAATTGGTTGCCACAGTGACCACATTGTTGTCATTCCAGCGGCATACAAATACGTCGTCAGAGTTTCGGTATTCACTGCAGCCTCGTTCTTCTCACTTGAACTGTTTGACGTCCTCTTTGCTTAGTCAACTGAAATAACGACCAATATTATCAATAAATTGAGGAAGTAGATTATTTAGGAAATATTTATGCTGTCCTCTTACGGTGACTACCAATAATGTACGAGCATAAACTGTGCAATTAGTGATTTTGTATATATGCCCTGTCGATTTAGTCATATGGCACGCTCATCTATAAATTTACTCCTCAAAATTTTGCACATGATGCAATGTCATTCAGAGATCCGAGGTGCGAAGCGTTAGTAATGCTCCAGATGTTGGTGGAGCCAAATACATGGAGCTCATATGGAGTTACTACACCATATTCCACAATGATGGGAAGTTTATGGGATTCAAGAAATATTTATCAACTTTCACTAAATATCTTGAATATGGTTATTTGTGGAGAAAAAATAATTAAACCGAAATTATATATGAGCCTAAGATATTAGGAAGCTTATGGAGCTCAAAAATACCTTTTACAATTTTTTCCCACATCTTAAAAGTAATGCGTGGCTTTAAATATATACGATTTCCAGTAAAATAATTTATTCTCATATTAAAATATACGAGTATGCCTTTTCTCAAAGAATCAGATAATGAAAACACGAAATTTGTCAGACGCTGCCCAGAAATTATTTCAAGTTTTTTGTACCAACGCTTAAAATGGTTTCATCTGCTGAAAACTTTCTTTTTATGTTAACTGAAATAAAAATATAATAAAATTTCCTTAAAATAACATTTTATGCAAATATCCACGATTTAATGCTTCTAAAATGCGAATACAAAACTAAGGCAAATGTTAGTAATAACGCCCAAACCACTTTGAAATTTTGCCCCAATAGAAATACCGAAGTTCATTATAATTTATCAATCCTGGCTCAAATATTCTTTCCCTGATTCAACTTAGAGTCTTAGAAATATCCAGAATATATTTCTTCTTTACTACCAAACAAAGACCTAATTACTGATAAATTTTCCTTCATTTGGTTCCTTAAAAAGATATATATTAGCTATGTTCAGCTTTAAGTCTGCTCTCGTAACAAAAATGGCGTGCAAACTTCCTTGTGCCCCAAACAGAGAAAGCAGAAGAATGTTTTCTGCAGGCAGGCTCTTCTTTTTCTTCTTCGTAGCACTACAGCCCCTCTTGGGCTTTCGCTTCCTACAACAAGTGCTTTCAATTTTCTCGCTCCATTGATTACGTCCTCCGATTTCGGAATCTGAGCAATGATAAACTGTCTTCGTCAACCGAGTCAGGCCAGCGATTCCTCGGTTTCCACGCTGGCCTCCACCCTTCAGATCCCCAACGAATACCTTTTTGGGTATCCGTTTTTTATCCATACGATTCACGTGGCAAGTTAGTTGCAGCTTCTGCTGTCTTACAATCATTGAGACCTCCAGCTCGACAAAAATTTCATACAACTCATGATTTTATCAAATCTGCCATCAGTCTCCGCCTAGCTTCGCTCCAAATATTTTCCTCAGGACCCGTCTTTCAAAGGTGCCAATATGTTTGCCGAAGCTTGGGTTACGGTCCATGTTTCAGACCCATAGCATAGCACAGGTCTTATAACAGATTTGTTTATTTGGAGCTTTGTTTTCCTGTGTATGCAGCTGGTCTCCAAGATCGTCAATACTGAGTAAAATATTTTATTTTCGTGCTGTATTCTTCTGCGTATTTCGTCACTTTCGTTAGCGTTTCTCGTTGTTTTGGCACCTTGATGCACAAATTCGCCCACATTTTTGATGATGGATTCACCAAGTGTGATATTTTGTGTGTTTGAGGTATTGTTCTGAATTCCAGCGTACCAGCATTCTCCCATTCGCAACTTCAAAATGCCGTCGTAACATCTCCATTTTCTTTTGGGCACATATCCCATTTTCTTTGGTAAATTTATTTAATTTTATTAACATTTAATAATTTCCTCTATATTTTTTATTTCCCTATCATCTCAATCCTACCCTTTTCCCTTATTTTCAATTACCAAAAAAAAATAGTAATACAATATTAATTTTAATTTTTCCTCCAACAGCACTCCATTCATTACATCCCATTAACAAAATTTCATTCGATACATTGTTCCCAGCAAAACCTGATTCCTTCCTTCATACTAACTAATTTTATTCATTAGCTCTTACTAACAAATTTTATTTTTCATGCCCATCAAGGAAGATGCATAGTTGAAGTTGCTAATTCGATAAATGGGAAGTCAACAGAAGGTGGCTCCGTTGGTAGCAGTGTGGATTCTCGACCGGGGGTCCGCTGGAACTCTGGGTTCAAGTTCCCCGAGCACAAGAAAATACTCTTTTTAGAATATCGGCAAAAGCAATTGTTTCCGTATACATATGATGATTTGCATCAAACCAAATGCTATCATAGTTATGCAAATCGCCGTATATGCAAAATGTAAATTGTTGCGCTTGTCGATATGCAAAAAGATGTGTGGGTAGCGGAATCGAAGTGCAATGAACTTCGATTACGTTACCCAGATGTGGCAGCGGTAATTGGGAAAGAAAGGATTGCGGGATAGGATTCTTGGATTTAGGGGGGTCAGTTTTGGACTTTGGGAAAAATAAGAGGGCTTGCTTTTGGCGGTGGTTGAATTTTAAATCGGGGAGAAAGATTCAGTTTTTGGTTTTTGGGAAGGAAAAGTGAAATTTTGTTGAGGTGATTTGCGGGATTAATGATTGAGTATTTGGTTTTTGAGAAGAAAAAGTGATTTTTGGTTCGGAAGAAAGTGGGGTGGCGACGACAACAGTGAATGGTGAAAGAGAAAAAGTGGACTTAATAGTTGGGAAAGACTAAGTGGTTGAGTTGCGAAATAGATGGTTTAAGCATTGTGAAGTGCATGAATTTTTTAATGATAAAATGGAAGATGAGCATCGCGTGAATTTCCCGGAAAGGTGTCAGGACGATACGATATGTGAATGATTGTAATGATTGAAACGATTATGAACAATTCAAACTGACGTGTTTAAGGAACAAATTGTGCAAAAGGTGAAATTATTTTGTACTGCTTGGAAACCATTTCGGCAAAAGAAATTTTTTAAGTGAATATTTCCAAAATTTGGACCATATTTATAGAACAAACTACCAAGCGCGTCAGTTTTTATAGTGGTTATATATGTTTCATACAACAACGTGAAAAATTGCGTAGCTCATTTATTGTACTAGGGCATTCAAAAAAAAAACAAATTATTAAGCACATACATTTCAATATCGGCAATCCGGGAAGGTGGAACTAGCGTTTTATCGACCTTAATTTACAAAAAAGGGTTTAAATCACATTTGTGGCCGACATTTTATTCAGTTTGTTCAATTTAATTCATATTCAGGAATTTTCAAAGTAACTATTTCAGTTGAGTTTTGATATTTATTTATAGGTTTTTGATCACGGGGTTCGCAACAGTTGCAGTGGCGCCCATCGTGCTGAAATGTGTGTTTGATCTTCTTGACTGGCTCCGATAGCAGCAGTGGATGTTAATTGGGATCAACCGCAGCAGTGGCTGTTGATTGGGATCTCCTTGCACGAGAAAGTTGGACTTGGATCCAACACTTTGAATTAGCCAACGCTTTCGGCCCTTCCATCATCTTTCTGGTTTTAGCTTTGGGATTTGTACGGCTCCTGTCCGAGCCGCACATAGTGTTTCATAATGGTCTCGTAGTCAGCCCTTATGGTGATCATTAGAGTGGAGTCCGCATTTTTAATGAATTTCAGAAATCATAAAAATATTCACTTTCTTTCACCTCTTTGGATATTTCTTTGATTTATAGACTAGTTTTGGGTAGTTAGGTTGTAATTTACTTCAGTTAATTATTTAGTTTCAATTTGGTTAAGGTTTTCTATTTAGCTTCAGCTAGCTTTGAGGTTTAGTTTAATTCTAGATTGTTGGGTTTAATTTAGGATTTTGATTAAGATCACTTTTATTGGGCGTACAACTTAATAGCCGGGACTTGACGCTAGATGTCCGTACTAACAAATATCGTGAAAGCTCGAACTTTATATACATCTTCTTCTTCAACATCTTTTGACAATATCACATCGATTAACCTGGATCCATCACCGGCTAAGAAGACGTCTACGGTTGTGACTAGAAGCAAGTCTCAACCCAAGCACTCGCCACTCAATAGTCCAAATCTAACCACTTCCTCTGCAATGGTGGCGATTCCTCCGCCTTTGCCAGGAACTCAACCTATCATTCCTGGTGCTGTGACTAACAATTCTATTCAACCATCCATCTCACCAAGTGCTAGCATGCTCTCTGCTGAAATCCAGCGTCAGGATCTATCAGGTAACACCTTGGTTGCTAATTTCAATGTGCCTAGACTTCAACATCCTCAGCCTCTACAAGTTGCGACACCACCACTGCGTGTCTTTGTTTCGCGGTTCGCTTCAAAAACATCGTGTGAGCAAATTCACGATTTCATCATACGCAAATTCGGAAAAACACCTCCGTTTCTGTTATGCAGAAAGCTCACAGATGAAAAGCGTTACCTCGCTTCATTCAAAATTGATATAGACGCTGACTTCCAACAAATTCTTCACCAGGACTTTTGGCCCTCGGGCGCGCTTGTTAAGGAATTTGTTTCGGTGGGAAGAAGAAATTTTCGGAAACGAAAGCAGCCCTCAGTCATCACGTAACTTTGGATAATGTCAACGTTGTTTATAGATCTAACTTTCAATCCCGTGAGCAAGCTGGTCAACTTATTTTGGATAATGTCAACGCTCTTCATAGTTCCAACTTTTACCCCCGTAAGGTAAATAATCAAGTTTCCATCTTTTATCAAAATGTTAGAGGTTTAAGGACTAAGCTTGAAAATCTCCTTATTTCTTATCACCTCAGGAACGATAGCATCATATGTTTTTCTGAGACGTGGCTGAAACCTTTTATTCTCGATTCAGAATTGTTCTCTGGTCACATTTTTTATAGGTGTGACCGTGATCTAAATGCCACAAATAAGTCTGATGGTGGCGGAGTCTTGATTGCCGTCAGTAATTCTCTGTCTAGTTCCCTTTGTAGTGATTTTAACTTTTCCCATGCCTTAGAATGTGTAATGGTCAAAATAGCCTTACCTAATAACGCGCATTTACTGATTTCTTCTGTATATATTCCTTGTAATTCCTCCTTGCAATTATATGAGTCTTTCTTTGATGATCTCGCTTCTTACTTCATACTACGCCATCCTCAATCCAGAATCCTTGTTTGTGGTGATTTCAATCTACCTGCCGTTGATTGGGCTGGCACAACTGTTTCCTCCATTTCATCTTCTAATGCGTCTTCCCTTGCCATTTCTTCCTTTCTTTCTCTATGTGCTCTGTCCCAGTTTAACCAAGTCCGTAATACTAATGATCGACTCCTCGACCTAGATCTTTCGAATGTTTCTGCTCATCATCTGTCTGTATCTCTTGCCTTATATCCCTATGTTTCTCCTGATCAACACCATCCTCCTCTTTCTATTAACCTCACTATAGTTCCTCTTATCATAAAAAATCCTGTCACTTCTCCTAAATTCAATTTTTTCAGGTCTAATTATGAAGCAATCAATGCAACACTCTCGTCTGTGAATTGGCTTCAGTTCTTTCAAAACCTTGACGGCGATTCTGCTCTTACTAAATTTTATGGGCTTCTCCATTACCTTAACTGTAGATTTACACCTCTTCAGTCGGCCCGTAAAAATAAATTTAAACCTTGGTTGACAAGACGCGTTCTTACTGCCTTAAATGCCAAGGATAGGGCGCGTCGTGAATTTAAACGCTCAGGTGCAGCAAAGGATAAATCCAACTTTTGCAAGTTGCGTTCTGATGCCAAAAATGAATTAAAAATTGCTATGAAGAATTACTTTTCCAGCTTGGAAGCTTCCCTCAATTTTAGCAATGTTAAGCCCTTTTGGTCTTATATCAAGTCTTTAAAGACTACATCTCATCTTCCTTCATCAGTCCGCTGGGATAATATGGAATGTTCTTCTCATCAGTCAATTTCCGATTTATTCGCTCAATATTTTTCCTCTACCTTCGCTCCCCTCCATGAATTCACTCCCTCCATCTCTGCGGGTAACTTTGGTTTTTCGTTCGCAACTCTAAGCACTGACCCTTTTGAAGTTGAATCCTTAATCAATTCCCTTGTTCTTAACGTCAGCCCTGGTCCAGACGGACTACCAAATATTTTTGTCAAGTCCTTAGCTTCGTCGCTTTCCTCTCCCTTGTCATTTCTCTTCAACCTAAGCTTATGCAGTGGAACCTTTCCTTCTCAATGGAAAAATGCCCGTATCGTACCTATCCTCAAAAGTGGTGATCCTTCGTGTGTATGTAATTATTGACCTATATCCTTGATATCTTGTTTTTCGAAGTTGCTTGAGCGTTTAGTTCACAACCGACTCTCTGAGCCGTTGAGCTCTGTTTTGGCTGGTGAGCAGCATGGCTTTCGCAAGGGTCATTCTACGTCCACTAACTTAATTCAGTTCACTGATTTTGTTGCAAGGGGTTTGGACAACAAATATCAAGTCGATGTAATATACACAGATTTCACGAAAGCCTTTGATACAGTCAATCATCGTCTTCTTTGCAGTAAACTCGAAGCTTTTGGAGTCTCTAATTCACTGTTGTCATGGTTTTTGTCTTATTTATCGACCCGATCATGTCATGTTAGTTTTGGTGGAACGACGTCTATTCCATTCTGTCCTACATCTGGTGTTCCTCAGGATTCAATCCTTGGGCCCCTCTTGTTCCTCGTGTTTATCAATGACCTCCCCTCTATAGTCTCTTTCCCCTCTCTACTGTTTGCGGATGATTTCAAGGTTTTTCGGACTATTAAGTCGCCCCTTGATTGCTAGTATCTTCAGGAGGACTTGAATGTGCTCAATAATTGGTGTTTGTCCAATTTTCTCTACCTCAATAAATGCCATAAGATGTCCTTTTGTCTTAAGCAACATCCTATTGCCTTCACCTATATACTAAACTAGGCCGCATTGACCGAAGTTACTACGTACAAAGACCTTGGAGTTACTTTTGACTCCAAACTAAATTTGACACGCATATTTCCTATGTGATTGCTAAGGCCTCTAAAGTTTCGGGTTTTGTACTGAGACATATGCACAAGTTCTGTAATATCTCCACTATGATCCGCTTGTTCCTTTGTCTTGTCCGTCCATTGCTCGAGTATTGTTCTGTGGTCCGGGCTCCACATTATTCCTATCTTGTGTCCTCGTTGGAGTCAGTACAGAGGAAATTTACCCGCTTCCTATTCTTTAAGCTAAACTTGCCATATCTTCCATATGAGGATCGTTTATCATTCCTTGGTCTCTCGTACTTGTCTGCACGTAGATCTTATTTGGATCAGTGCTTTTTGTACCGACTCTGCCACTATCAGACTCCGTATTGTATTTTTGCGGAGTTACACTTTAGACACTCCTTACGTCCTACTCGTGTTTCTTCTGTTTTTGTTATTCCATATGCTCGTACAGAGCTATATTTTCACTCACCTATTCTTCGTCTCCTAAGGAATCATAATAATCTGCAGTTTGGTCCTTTTCCCTCAACCTTTACTGCATTCAAAAGAATTTTGCAGGAGCTAATTTTAAATTCATAATTTAGTTTTATAAGCAATTAACTGTTCTGTGCTTTATTTCGTTTTATATGGATATGTCATTTTTATCTATTGTATCTAATCATTTTTCTTATTTTTTTTATTGTTATTACTATTTTTGCTATTTCGTTTTTCATTGGATTTGTTGATCTGTAAAATGGAATTTTGAAATAAAAAAAACAAATATATATATATATATATATATATATATATATATATATATATATATATATATATATATCATTTTTAAGGTACATTTGACAGCTATCAAAATCAGTCAACAAATTAATTTTATCTTGTGTGCATCATTATTATTTTTCACGATGAATAACTTCGAAAATTGGAGAAAAAGACAGCATTTTCGAGAGATTCTGTTGGGTTACTTTTTTTGCAAAGAAAACTGCTGTGAAAAGTCATTGTAGAAGTTTATGGTGACGATGGTTTAGCAAAAACACAGTATTTTGAATGGTTTCAACGCTTCAAAAGTGACGATTTTGACATCAAAAACAAAGAACGCCCTGGACAGCCAAAAAAGTTTGAAAACGAAGAATTGGAGACGCTACTCGATGAGGATTCGTGTCAAACGCAAGACGAACTTGCCAAATTGTTGGAAGTGACTCAGCAAACCATTTCAAAACGTTTGAAAGCCACCGGATACATTCAGAAGCAAGGTAATTGGGTCCTCTATGAATTGAAGCCGAGAGAAGTGAAACGGTGCTTCTGTACGTCAGAAATGCTGCTTGAGCGCCATAAAAAGATCATTTTTGCATCGGATCGTGACTGGGGATGAAAAATGGATCCATTATGACAATTTGAAGTGAAAAGTCATACTTGAAGCCCGGCCAACCAGCCAAATCAGCGGCGAAGCAAAATATCCACGGCGCCAAGGTTATGCTGTGTATTTGGTGGGATCAGAAGGGGCCGTTATATTATAAGTTGTTGAAATTGGGCCAGAAAATCACAAGTGACCTGTACCAAACACAATTAATACGTTTGAAGCGTGCCATCATCGAAAAGCGACCAGACACGAGGCTGTAACTTTTCATCATGACAACGCTCGGCCGTATGTTGCAAGACCCGTAAAAACCTATTTAGAAAATAGTGGATGGGAAGTTTTGGCCCATCTGCCTTATAGTCTGAACCTTGTTCCGTCTGACTTTCATTTATTTCGCTCGATGCAAAACGCCCTCACCGGAATACGCTTCACTTCAGAGCAAGGCATCCGAAATTGGATAGATTCGTTTTTAGCCACCAAGCCGGGACAATTTTTTTGGGATGGAATTCATAAATTGCCTGAAAGATGGAGAAATGTTGTAGCTTCCGATGGACAATATTTGAAATAAAATAAATTGTAAGATTTTTCCACTAAAAAGCATCAAATTTCGGTTGAAAAATTTATTTTATTCAAATTGTCAGTATTGTCCGTCTGTTCATTGATTTTAATATTTTTAAATTATTTAGATGGTCTGTGAATTTTTATTGTGTTTGATCATCACCATGTTTCCGCACACACGATATGAACATGGTAATTTCACTCGCTGTTCACTACGCTCCTCCCAAGATTTGCCAGCTCCTCAGTCGCAGCTTTCGTTCCGGGATGGTGATCAGACAGTTGAGACTCATCGAATGGTTATCCCAATTACCAAATGAGGTTTAAAGTTTGATGGTGGCTCAAATGGTTTGGATGGACGATAATTTTTGTTTCGCGATAGCATCATGCCTAGAGACTAGGGTATCTGAGAGTGTAAACTCATTTCAAAATTTGGACCATATTTATATAACAAATTACCAAGTGCGTCAGTTTTTATAGTGGTTACATATTTTTCATACAATAACGTGAAAAATTGCGTAGCTCATTTGTTGTACTACGGCATTTTTCAGTGCCCCTCCCTCTTTAGTTGCAGAGCGCTCGGCATCATTGAAAGGAGTAAGCAATTTTTTATTAACCTTTCATATTATAGATCAAAATAAATTTTTACAATCCATTTTTTTTTCGTCCATCAAAGAAAATTGGGCAATGAATGTTTGAAAAATGTCCTTTCCTTTCGTGAACAAAGGGGGTTTTATTTTCTTTGTAATCAATTTGGTTCTTTCATTGCTTTGGATTTTTTTTATATATTGAATTGTTACGTTTCTTGCAATAAAATTGCCCGTACGTATTAAGACAATCATCTTTCATTTCTTAAAATGACCTCCTCCTTTCCCGTCCTAACCCCTTTGTGTTTGGTTTTTTATGTGTAGGGTGGCTCAGCACGAGCAGAGAGTGCCCCGAAAGTCCCACGACATGACTGAGAGCTAGAAAGCCTCAGTATGCCACCCCGCGTTACTCATCGTTCTGCTAGAAATTAATGTCTGCAACTGCGGTTACTTCTGCGGTTGCAACAGTAATTTTCCTTGATTACATCATTGAATACTAGTTTTGATTCCCTATCGAGTTTCAAAACTGCACTGCACTACGCCAGCATTGTTTTTGAAAACATTCGGTAACAATTGTTTGTAAATTATTATGTTTGACATTTTGAAGATTATTACAAAGGATTTAAAGTGCATATCTTTTCTGAAAAAGCAATTAAAATAAATCAGCCTTGAAGTGTTAGATATAATTCTTCCTTTTTTTCAAACAAATAAACTGGCTTCAAAACGTTCTTAATGCAACTCTCATCTAGGGAAAGTCATTGCAACTTGTGAACAAAAAAGAAACCCAAGAAAACAATACCACAAATATGAGTCCTTAGACCATTCTCATGCGATAAATTTAATTCCACTTTGACAGATTTGCGATGATAATCCTTGTTTATTTTCTGTTTTTATTGAGCAACGGAATTGAGTTTCAGTTTTTGTGTGTTGGAACATGCCCGCCTATCGATACGCTTGAGTGGCCGTTTGAGGCATTGCACAGGATCGTAATAACTTTTCGTAATCCAATAACGACGCTAGCCCAAATTGGATCTCAGATCCTTCCGAGTCTCATTCGACCAGGATTGTAGCAAAATTGTAGTGTATGATGTATTTCAAATGCAGAAGCAATCGTTATGGTACAAATGATTCGACTACTGGCACCATCGCTGGCGGTCGTTATATTGTGCTGAAAGTCAGCAAGGATTGTGAGCTAGGAATAACTAGTTGAAATTTTGCGAGCTTGCTTGTGACATCAATTTAACTTGTCATAAAATGAAAATATAATGGTATGATGTACATTTCACCAATGATGATACGATTGGATTTTCAAACTATTTCATCTCATATCCAACGCATATAGAGTTTTTGATTTTGTCGAGGCATATATCTCAAAAACGTCCGAGTAATGGTTACATGGTAGGTACTTAATTGCAATTCAAGATAGATGACTGATATTTGAAGAGTTTGTTAAACATCCCAACATAAGTACTATTTCCCGGAGGTGGTCATATATTTGGATCAAAGTGGTGTACATATCAAAACCGCTGGCAATATTTGTACGTTGATTTATTTAACTTCGATTTAAAGGATGTAATCGATTTTGATTCGTTTTGATGTAAAATTAAGAAAAAAGTCAAAATAATATTTTTGAATATTAATTTTTTTGGAAAGACCTTTGGAAGATATGAGTTTTCAAATGGCCTAGATATGAGTTTTGGAATGTCCCAGATACTACACGTGCAAAGATGAATAACGTACTTCATAAAAATTCAGTATTGCAAAGACAAAAACAAATTCTTTATTGAATTTACTAATGTATAAAAACAAAAACAGGAAGCACTTCTTACCTGCTTCAACCTGTTGAATATTTGTTGAAAAGAGTTGTCCAAATAGCATGTCGATGAATTTTAGTTTTTCCACAATAATTTAGCTGAGCTAATTTTTGGGCATCAAGTCCTGCCAAACGTCTTTCAAGTCCAGGTTTCAAATTCCCTAGCAGTTTTACTTTAAGTGAGAATAAACGATATATACAGCTTTTATGCTTTAACATGTGTTAATTAAGCGCTGGTTTTTATGCTATAAATATTAAAGGGTTCACGTTAAAAACGTTATTATTAATTACCACATTTGGGATTTATTTTGTTAATGTCAACATCTCCTAATTTTAGTTTCGGAATAATATCTACTAATCATCATATACGCCCTCAAACAGGATGATATTAAACAAAAACTAAAGTAAATTACTACGCTGCAAAATTTCTGTGAACAATAAATAGGATCCAAATGATAAACACCTAATTAGATGCTCTAGATCATCATAATTAAATGGAATATCAAACAATAGAGGCTACTACTGACGCTGGAGCTAATTCAGTTATTGATGGAATTACGCTATTATCCTAGCTGACGATGGTCATTAAATCCAAACGTTGTTCATTTTAGTTTGGCGGTGAAAAATAAACAAAAGATACTTCATTAGACTGTGAAATCCAGAATGATATTGATTATTTCCAACAAGCTTTTAGGGAAAAGAATGTTTTTGCAGAACAAATATTGAAAGCAATTTAAGTGTTTCAATTAATCATAGCTTTTATACAATAATTTGATGAGCTGAATAATTTATTACTCTGCATAAAATATTCAATAGTCAACAAAATTTAGTACTATGAAATTTTTGAAAATATTTCCACCATGTTTATAAACCATTATTTTAATTTGACCAGGTCCAGTTTTTGTGTTAGAGCTACTAATATCAAAATTGTTTGTTTATTGTTTGCTTAGTTTTTTGTTAGGTAATTGTATTTTATGCAAAGAGTAAATATTAAATAACAGTAATATAATACACGCATAGTGTTTTCAAATATAGCAAAACAATACACATAGGAAGAACAGCATTTCAAAGGGAGTCAAAATTTTCTTTCCTTATTGGGCTCTTTCACACGGGAATGGTAAAAACCCATATCCAAACAGGTTTCGCGCTCACGCCCTTATGTTTACACGTTGCATAGTTCAGCCAACCTATTTTTGTATACGACACACGTCTTGCGAGTGTATGTGTCAAAAGGATCATTTGATCGTTAAACGTCGTGCGGACAACATGAAAGCGAAGACAGAGAGATAAGCGATTGAGAATTGATGTTTTAGCCTTGAATTGTGCACGAGGTAACAAAAACTGGAATGAAAAATGTATTTTATGATTGTTAAAGTTTGTCGATTCAAACTTCTATTGGATTTATTAGAACCTCCGTGTTTTTCCGCTTTCTGAAAAATATATTCCAAATTAGAATATCCTTTTAAATCGCATATTTTTCTTGTTGTGTTGTCAACTGGCATATTATAATGCGATTCTATAAAGATTATGCGTACTGTCAATTTTCTATGGATTTACAATAGGCAATTTAACTTTATTGAAATCGAGATATTCGTCGTGTTGTTTCCTGAAATTGAACATGGCCTCCGCTTTTATGAATTCATTGAATAACGCGTAGCTTCTCGCGTCCACGCATTTATTTTTGCACGCAAATTGAAGAAAGGCAATCGTTTCATGACGACTACCTTCTTCACCGAATGTTCAATTCGGAATGATTACCGGCGTTTGTATAAATTTCCCCCACCAAATGATCAACAAAATGCGTTTGTGTATGTGCGTTACGCTCGTTCACCCTACAAAATGTTGGCTTGTTTTTACCATCAGGTCCCCTCAATTCCTCTCACTCTTCTTGCCCATATAACCTGTTTAACGCTCACTTTTAACGCTGCGTCTGAAAAAGCCCATTGGGAATGGAAAGCAATGACCAAATCTATCATGTCACACAACGCAAATGAAATTGTCTGAGGCTGATTGGGCTCTTTCACACGGGAATGGCAAAAACCCATATCCAAACAGGTTTCGCGCTTACGCCCCTATGTTTACACGTTGCATAGTTCAGCCAACCTATTTTTGTATACGATACATGTCTTGCGAGTGTATGTGTCAAAAGGGTCATTTGATCGTTAAACATCGTGCGAACAACGTGAGAGCGAAGACAGAGAGATAAGCGATTGAGAATTGATGTTTTAGCCTTGAATTGTGCACGAGGTAATAAAAACTAGAATGAAAAATGTATTTTATGATTGTTAAAGTTTGTCGATTCAAACTTCTATTGGATTTATTTGAATCCTCCGTGTTTTTCCGCTTTCTGAAAAATATATTCCAAATTTGAATATCTTTTTTAGTCGCATATTTTTCTTGATGTGTGGTAAACATGCTTATTATAATGTGATTCTATGAAGATTATGCGTACTGTTAATTTCCTATAGATTTACAATAGGCAATTTATCTTCATTGAAATCGTGATATTCGTCGTGTTGTTTCCTGAAATTGAACATGGCCTCCGCTTTCATAAATTTATTACTAACGCGTAGCTTCTCGCATCCACGCATCCATTTTTGCACGCAAATTAAAGAAAGGCAATCGTTTCATGACGACTACCATCTTCACCGAATGTTCAATTCGGAATGCTTACCTGCGTTTGTATAAAATTTCCCCCACCAAATGATCAACAAAATGCGTTTGTGTATGTACGTTACGCTCGTTCACCCTACAAAATGTTGGCTTGTTTTTACCATCAGGTCCCCTCAATGCCTCTCACTCTTCTTGCCCATATAACCTGTTTAACGCTCACTTTTAACGCTGCGTCTGAAAAAGCCCATTTAGACTATAACAGGTACTAATTTCTTACTGTTTACACTTTCATAAAATTTCAGTTAGTGTGGTGTCTGCATAGTAATGTATTAAACTACTGTCCGAGCTGTTCACAAGCTGAATTCTACTTAGTGCCCGAGGGGTCCAGATTTATAGTTCTGGAGTTTAAATAGGTATTATTTTCAGTAGACTAAACATTAAAGCTGAATAAAAAATATTATTAGGAACTACAATAAACGAAAGCACTCAATTATTTTGTTGATTTGATATTCGGAGGCCAGTTCTCGTTTTTCTTGAAAAGCCGTCGGGCTTTTCAGTGTCTAAAGGATTTGTGGATGAAAATGACTTTTTGTAAGTGTAGGATGGGTTAAGCAGGTAGCTGCTAAATTAAGTCAGGTAGAAGGATATAAGGTAGGAAGCGAGATGAACCCGAACAAAAGGATATCCAGGAATCCAAAGACATAATATCCCCCTACCTGACTTTATTTAGTAGCTTCCTACTATTACCGCCTACAGGGGCAGTTATGTTCCGGCTGGGGTCTACGGACCAGGAAAGCTCGTCCGGATATGGGCACCGGTGCCACTCGTTTTCATCAACCCTCCGGAAAAATCCGAACACAAGCTGAACAGCGAGCTATAAATCTTCGGTAGCAGATAGGTAGGTAAATGCTGACGCAAGGATTGGCGTGAATATAAACAAATGCTTCGATGAGAGATTTTAGGATAGCCAGATCTAAAAAAATCAATAACTTTGCAGAAAAGCAAATTCGCACCATGCAATCTTTTAGTTTTTTATTAGGATGTGGCAGCACTTCCATGTTCTGAAGTGCGTAAAAGAACACAAGCGTCGGAAATTTTATTTGCTTTTTGCTTTGTTTCTTGAACGCGCCAGGCTTGGGCTCAGCTAACGTGCCCCGGATCAGCTGATCGGCCCCTGAAAAAATTCAGAAAGTGTGCAACACCGGGTAAATAGAAGGCGTGGGTACTAGGTGAATGTACTATGGTTTTCACTAAGACCCTGATTGAGCCACCAAGCGAGAACGTGGCTCACCTGAACTCAGACAAAACACCAATGGGTGCACTTTGCATTTTCTTCGGGATAACTTATTCCCGCTCCTTGAATATATTTAAGTAGCACACATGTTCGGTGCAAATTAACAAATAAGGGGTTATCTCGATTTGAAGCTACAATCACGTTTAATCGCCAGCCGAACCAAGGTTCACATCAAATGCTCAAAGCACTGCGATCCCTACGTTTGTATTAACACTTTACCCTTTTCTTTTAAAATTTTTCGGATCAAATCATATAAAATGATTACATTAAGAAAACTTAAATCTACTGGTAGAATTCCTACGTTTCGAAAAAAGAAGGCCCCTGATACGTTGAGGCTGATGGATATTTTCCACTCCCAAAGGCTCTAATGTGTTGTTGCGCTTAAATGCACCACTCACCTATCCAAAATGTCCCGGTAATTCCTACCTTGAGATCCCATTACACCTCGCATCCACTTTGATTCTTTAACGGCTGCCCTCAGGGAAGTAACCCTTGCGTTATGTTGCATCTGGTGCGTATAACCATTCGTAGTTGCTTGAATGTATACATTTATCGTTGATTTCAATCTATTGATGCTACTGCTATTTGGTGCATTGCACTTCTAATTTCTCTTTTCCTACGCGCATTATATGCTGAAGTTGATCAGATGTAGGCACTAGGTGTGATCGAACAATCGCAGAGCCCATGGGCTTCACCAGTCCCTTTACTGGTTAAGCCGAATAAATTCTGACTCTGCTTAGGTGCCCGACGTTTGAATACCGTCACTGTTGAGGACGAATATCCCCTACCGTCGATTACCTTAAGCCCATTTTATTACGAGCTTTGACCTCAAAGATGCTTTCTGGCAGATCCCATTAGACCCTACCCCAAAGGAGAAGACAAATTTCACGGTCCCAGGTCGTCTATTGTACCGATTTGTGGCCACGCCATTTGGACTGTATAATGCCCCCCAGACAACGACGTGCATTATGGATAAAGTAATACCACCGCAATAACGGCATCAAATTTTTATATACTTGGACGGCTTATTGCTTATACCCGAGACCTTCTGCCTGCTTCAGGAAGTGGCTTTACATATCGGGAAGGCAAGCTTAACCATCAACATACAGAAGAGTCAGTTAGTAATGACGGGGGTTAAGTGTTTCGGTCACATCATTGGCCATGGCAATATCAAAACCGACCCAGACAAAACCGACCCACATGCCTTTCCTCTGCCTAAGACCATCAAGCACACACCAATTCCTAGGGTTATGTGGATAGTACCAACAATTTATACATGGCCATGCAACCATCACCATACCCTTGACCAACATGCTCCATAAGGGGCGGAAGCTCACCTGGAAAGAGCCCAGCTTGCGGACCTTTGAAGAGCTAAGGAAGAGTCTGACAACAGTCCCCACACTACATAGCCTGGGCTTCAATAAACCATTCTCAATCCGTTATTAAGCAAGTCAACATGGAGTGGGAGCAGTCTTTGTACAGGTTACAAAAGACGGCGAGGTAATTTTTATAGCTTTTATGTCCCACAAGCTCAACCCAGCCCAGCTGAAATACACTGTCTCTGAGCAGAAATGTTTAGCGACGGTGTTGGCGATGAAATGTTGAAATGAGGTGGGAGCAGTCTTAGTCCAGGTTGCACAAGACGGTGAGGAGAGACCTATAGCCTTTATGTCCCACAAGCTGAACCAGGCCCAGTGGAACTACATGGTCTTGGAGCAGGAATACCTAGCGGCTGTGCTGGCAGTGAAACGTTTTCGAGCATATGTAGAAGGACATCCCTTTGAAATCATCACTGATCATGCGTCACTGAAATGCCGGATGAGCCAAACTGATCTCCACGGCCGCTTGGCCAGATGGGCCTTGAAATTGCAGGCGTTTGACTTCACGATAAGACACCGCAAGGGAAGTCAGCACGTGGTACCGGGCACACTATCAAGGATGCTCACCCAAGCAGGAGCCGAGTTGGCCCAGGAGGATGACATCTCCCTATTGATAGACCTGGACCACCCTGCTTTCGAGTTGGCAGGCTACACCCAGCTGATGCATACTATCCAGAGCCAGTTACCACAGCGACCATAACTGCCGGTAACGGAGGGATTTGTATACAAGCGGATGGGACATGCATCCAGAGACCCTATACAAGATGAGGAACAGTGTAAGCTATGGGTGCCCAAAGTATTGACCATCAATCTTATTAGACGTGCTCGTGACCACCCACTGAGTGCACATTGTGGATATGGTCTTACACTATCGCGGCTGAAAACCTATTTCTTTTGGCTGAAAATGACACAACAAATAAAAGTGTATGTAGCCGCCTGTGAGATGTGTCAGTGCATCAAAGTACCAAATGCTGTTCTTTGGTCTTCAATGAGTAAGCTTGAACTACCCGAATGTGTGTTCCAGTGCTTGTATATCGATCTCATCGGTCCTTATCCTCGTTCGACGTCTGATCATATCGGAGCTGTCATGGTCCTTGACCAACTGTCAAAGTTTCAAATTATTGAGCCAATTCGTAGCATGCATACCGCTCCGATAATAAGCTTCTTGAAGAAACGCGTCTTCCATGTATTTGGAGTACCGGAATTTGTTGTCTCCGACAACGGAGTCCAGTTCACATCGATTAGATTTTTGGAACTGATGGGCACGTATAGTATTATAGACCGCAGTCTACTCTTCAAGCCAATGCTTCTGAGCTGCTAAATAATACACTCCTAGCCGCTATTTGCGCTTACATCCATCCGAATCATGTGAGTTGGGACCGTAGGATTTCCACAATTACCTGTGCCCTGCACTCTTCATACCACACTGCTACAGGAATCTCACCTTACTTTGCCGTGTTTGGCCAGTACATGATTTGCCACGGCGAATCGTACCGGCTGTTGCGGTACTTAAATTGTTTAAAAGACCCACTAGTGACTCATGAGCTCTACGAAAAACTCCGAGTATTGCGAGACTAACTCCGGGAGAAGATTGAAGATAGCAGGCATGCAGGGAAGGAGCGCTACAACCTGCGGTCTTAGCCTTCTGGTTTCAAAGCAGGCGATAAGATATATTGATGGAACTTTAGGGAATGCGAGACAGCCCGGCACAGCAATACTAAATTGCATGAGAAATTTGTAAAGTTCTGGGTTTTTCAGGTGTTAAGTTCCACGCGTTATCTCATTTCTGACATGTCCGGAAAAGAGCTGGAAGTCTACCATGCAAAAGATTTACGGCGTTGAAGCACACCATCTCCAGGAAGGCTGTTTGTGGTTGCCCAGCAATTTTCGTGGCTCACAACCTCCTGGATCAGTAAACCGCCACCAGCAACATCCTACACTAGAACGCAACTGTGGAATACTATTCATCAGTTCACCATACGCCCGAAATGGGTGACTCAGAGCTCCTGTCCTTCTGTCTCCCCATATCTGGATCTTTTTTGCCACTAAGACAACCAGACTCAAATAATCTAAGACGGAATGTCAAAAAGTCCCTTTGTATATCCAATTGCTAATCTGACCATTGACTAGCTCTCACTCGTGTGGCGCTAATTGTCTCGCTCTTTGGTATACAGGTTCGTCATCTTTCAATATTAGTGTCATTTTTACACTAACGTTTCAAGCCTTCACATCAAATTTATTGTGTCACACAACGCAAATGTAATCGTCTTTTGAGGCTGATTAAGACTATAACAGGTCTTAATTTCTTATTGTTTACACTTTCATAAAATTGCAGTTGGTGAAGTGTCTGCATAGTTATATATTAAACTTGTGTCCAAGCTGTTCACAAGCTGAATTTCAGTTAGTGTTAGAGGGGTCCAGATTTTTGGTTCTGGAGTTAGGTATAATTTAGGTATCATTTTGAGTAAATTAAACATTCAAGTTAAATATTTGGTATACAGGTTCGTCATCTTTCAATATTAGTGTCATTTTCACACTAACGTTGCGAGCCTTTACAGGTGTAATTATCGATACGGGCATGAATAGCTGCACTGTACTTTTCGTCCTGAATATTCGATAAATCTTTCACACTTGCATGGCAGCATTCTACTGCATTGACCCAAAACGCCCCTTGCTTTTCGTCACATGCGGAAGAACTTTTAGCCAAAGGGCTGATTGTAGTGTAACCGCGCCATATCGTCAAATATATCGTATACAAAAAATCGCCACTGATTAACAATTTATGCCTTAGCATATCATCGGAAACCACCCGAATGAAAATCGGGTACGAGTTACCATCAAATGTCAGCGTCGCTTGAAATTCTTCCAGCGTCACGTTATTCTTCTTTCCGACCCCCCGAAATGAAATTGACTTTTTCTCAAATCGTGGAGAGCCTAATTTCACATACTAGTCTGCTCGCATAATCATCAAGTCACTTCCGTTCCATCGATCAAAACTTGCTTATCGTACTCACTCAATTACGCCTGGATTACCGCGCAGTTACTCTTCATCGCATCTTTCCTCCTGTTCTTACATTTTATCGGAATATACGCGTACTTGCCACATGTCAAACATTTCGTGCCTTTATTTTTCGCCGGAAAATTAATACTGAAATGATCGCGTTGACCGCAATTGTAAGAATTTTTCTTTACACCCCGTTCTTAAGTCTCGCTCGACGTGCCTCTTTCGTCAGATGAACCTTTCTCACCTGTCTCGGTCTTACTGTTCGTCGCTTTGTCGTTCCTACGGTTATCGCCACTCACTTTATCATCTTGTTTCGCATTCGAAATAAACGTAAAATTCCTGACGCCTAGTTGTATCTCCTCAAACTCTCACAGCAAAGATTGCTTCGAGTTGAATCCTTGTATACGGACAACGCTGCGTAGCTGAGTATCTGGAATCCCGTCGATAATGTAGTCGAGCACTTCGTCATCGTCCATGCTGAAATGATTCGCAAGAGTTGTTTTCTCATGCACGTAACTATGAAAAGTTTTGGTTCTTTTCCATGTTCGCTCTCGAATTTTTGTCTCATTGTGATCTTATTCGGATGGTTGTAGAACATTTTTCTCTATTCATTCAAAAGACTTCCAGGGCCCAGCGCAATATATTTGGGCTTGGAATGAAACCATTCCACCGTTTTGTCCTTGAGTCGCGTCCCGAAAAGGATTTTTTATTGTCGAGTAATCGAGTTTATATGCTTCTTTCAAAAACATAACTCATCTCTCCCATGTATCGTATGTCTCAGCTTGACCGGAGAAGACACTAAGCAGCTCCACCAGCATCGTTATGTTTATGCTCGTTGTCGTAGATACTGCTTGAACTGGTCGTCGCTAAGTGTGATTGCCGTTTATCCTTAGTCGACCCGAAGATGTTTTTTAGCTAGTTTTGCTACTTAATTCGATTATTCGTATCAATTTATGATATTTTTGCCTCCTTTTTAATTAATCTGTGACACCTTCGTAGTAGGCAGCTGCCTTTTAGTACACCTTTCGAGAATCCGGGTTGAGGAGTGTTGACCGTTCTTTCTTTTGCCGAGTTTTTCTGTTTTGTCCGCAATTCTCTTGATCGTTGAGGGCTTGAATCCATTCAACTTCGCAACGTCGAGAATATACTGCATTTCCCTTTCCCCGGCTGCCGTATTGAGTGGTAGATCATACATCCTGTGAATCATAGCTCGATAAGGTGAAACCTTCACTTGTTGCGTGTGGTTCGATATATTCAGAATCGTCCGTTGTGTATGTGTTGCCTTCCTGTAGATTTCGAAACTGATGTCGCCACTTGTTTTTGATACCAATGTGTCCAGGAAAGCCAGTTTTCCGTTCTTTTCTTCCTCTACCGTGAAATTGATATTTTTGTGCGCATTGTTCAGCTCCATCAATGTTTGTTGCAATTCTCCTTTCTTGAAGTAATCGAAAATATCATCCACATACCTGATCCAGCATCTCGGCAATTGGATTTTCATTTTGAGTTCATCTTTCAGTCGCGTTATAAACATTTCACAAAAAAACGGTGATACCGGATTTCCCATAGCTGCCCCTCCTTTAGTTTTGTAGAATTTACCCTGGAACGTTAAGTAGTTCTCTGTCATACACAGCTTTGATAACTGGAGATACTGTCTCATTTTCGTCTTCCATGCCTTAGAGTTGTCCTATTTTAGTAAACACTCCCCGATGTAGCCAAGTGTTTTCATCACTTGTATGCTGGGAAAAAGAGCTTTGACATCAAATGATACGATCACGTCGTCTTGTGTCGGCGGGTCATATGTTTAAAGCTTCTCCGTGAAGTTCTTGGTGTTTTTGACGGAGTTACTCTCAATCGGTTGCATATTTTTGAATTCCTCTACTAGCCATCTTGCTAGTTTTTGAGTTGGACTATATACAGCTGATATTATTTCTCGCATCTCATCTCCTTCCTTGTGAATATTGGGCAAGCATTTGATGCTTGATAGAGCTGGGTTCGTTGCTCTCACTTTCGTCAGTTCACCAATTAGTGACTCACAGCTTTTGATCGTCCTCTCAACTTGTTTGATACATTCCTCCAGAAGGTTTCGACGAGGTTAGAAAAAGTTGCCACTGTTTAGTTTTATGGTAACAACTTTTTCGTATTTGGCTTTATCCAAGATGAAAACTGTGCTTCCTTTGTCAACTTTGATGAAAAAGGCCGGTTTTTTCTTCAATTCGAGGGCAATGGCTGCTTCTGCGTTCATCGTTGGCCTTTAGGCTCTCGCTATTGATTTAACTATCTCTTGCCTCGCCGACGTTTTGCGTGCTTCCGGCAATTTGCTAATGGCTGCTTCCATCTTCCATCCATAGTTAAGACCCATGTTTAGTAGCCGCAATTCATTTTCCTTGAATTCCACGGTAGATTTGTTGACCATTAGTCCAGGAATCTCTTGTACTTTGAATACTTTGCATAACTTTGGGGTAGCTTCTTCTTATTTACTCAATTTCTGCAAATGTGTTATTCTTTTCATTTCTTTCTCACATAAGTCCGCTCTATCTGCCTTCTCCAATAAATCTTCCATGTGAACTTTGCTGCCATACTCTGATTGTCTCATTAAATCCAGGTGACTTTCATAAGCTTTAAACGTTACTTCATTCAGCTTGCTTTACAATCGTTTCATGCTCATCTTCATGAGATTCCATTCCGCAATTTTCGCTTGTCCCATCGCATGTTTCAGGCCACAATGCAACTTTACAACGTGACTCTTTTGGGTAACTCTTCGCTCAAGACATGTTTTTAAGAAGTTGATATCTGCTCTAATCCTAGCTAACGTTTTCTTATAGCTAACACACTTAAAAAGTACCAGTTAATGCCTGGTCGCCACTTCAAAGTTCTTACTTGATTTTATTTTCGCAAATTAATTCTGAAAAGTAAAAAAAAAGAAAAAAAACCTTCCTTTTAATTTTGCGTGTTTAATTTAATTTTCTTAATCAATTTCGACCGTTATCATTTGATCTTCTTCAGCGATTGTTTTACTAAACCTAAAGATTCTACTTATGTTTCCGAAAGAGGGTGATTAATATCTACTTGATTCAAATTCCTTTTGTTACATTTGAAAGTTACTTAACTAATTAGCTTGAAGAGCCAGGATTTACAATTACCTGCATCGTTGTTCATTAGCATGGGTTTTTCCCTTGAAATGGCGAGACTTTTCTTTGCATCCAGTTCTCTCGTATCTCTTGCTTCTCGTATTGGTGCTGCGTCAGCCACTGTGATTCCATGTCCTTGAGTTATAATATGCTCCACTACTGCTGATCTAAAATTATTCTTCTTTCCTTTTTTCATCGCGGCACTTGCTTCATTTAAATGTTCTCGCACCCTGGTGTTGATTAATCTTCTTGTTTGTACAATGTAAACTTCATGACAGTCGGGGCATTGGATCTGGTAGATGCCCTTAGTTGACCCGAAGATGTTTTCCAGCTGATTTTTGCTTCTTGATTCGATTATTCGTATGGACTCATGATGTTTTAGCCTCCTCTTAAATTGATCTGTGACACCTTCGTAGTAGGTAACTGCCTTCCAGTACACCTTTTCAGAATCCGGGCTGAGTAGTGTTGACCGTTCTTTCTTTTGCCAAGTTTTGCTGATTTTGTCCGCAATTCTCTTGATCGTTGAGAGCTTGAATTCGTCTAACTGCTCAGTGTCGAGAATATACTGCATTTTTAGTAGATAAACACGCAATGGCCGTGTTTCTCTCCACTCTGCTGCGATACGTTCTGATTTTAAGCCAGCACGTATCACGACTGAATGGGACTATGCCGCCAACGAGAGTCGAACCAGGGACCTTCGGCTTACGGGATGAGTGCTCTAACCACTACATCACGTGGGCTACTATATACATACATATATATATATATATATATATATATATATATATATATATATATATATATATATATATATATATACAATATTTTCAACGATGGCAACATGTCGGAGAAACTTGCAGGTAGTATGGGCACATACTCGTGCGTACGCATAAATAGTTTAATGATTGATATTAACACAATTAAATTGAATTTCTTCTTTCATGTTGCAATTAGTTGAAATTCATCAGATTCGGTCCCACCGATTGAGATTGTATACAATAAATACTGTTTTAGCTTGTTTAGCATTCAAATCAGTTTCCTCTGATAAAAACTCCAAATGCCAGAGGAACGCGATATCAACTAAATCCTCGATAATTAATTGCCAACGGACTGCAAACTATCATTGAACTGCATTCATACAATAGATTAATTTTAGTGAGTTTTTGTGCATCATGCCTAAGCGACAACTAATTCCATTAAACAATGAATTCCCAAAATCAATAGGCAAAACCATTTAGAATGGTTGATTTGTATTTGCATTGCTATTGATTTTATACTTGAATTTAAAGTTTATTAGCGGGAGCTATACAATTGAAAATATTTGAAGTAGACAGTGAGGAAGGTGATTTAGTAGAAGGTTTATTTGAAGATTATGTGGTATTGTAGATATAACAGAGTTTTAATTTTGAGTCAAGTATCCGTGACTAAACTTTTTTTCGCTATTGTATTTTTTCAAACCACAGATTAGATACTGGTATTATAAACTCGCTTACTTTGCTTCTGTTATATGAACTAAAATTTTTGAATGCGACTGAATAATCTCACTAACCTCAAGGTGTTGTTGCCATTCATACAACTTCTTTTTATTTCTATTCTGTGTTTTGGACTACACCGCAATTCCTAAACCTTCTTACAATTAAAAATGTAAGAAGCTACTATAGTTCATCATTCTTGGAGCATGCGGGTCGACTAAACATAGTTTGTGACCTTTTCACGTATGTGGGGACACGTCCAATGTGCAAGCTATATCGCGCTAAGTTTCCATCTACACGAAACTGCAGTTTGCTCCAGACAACAGCTCTTCTGTTGGAAGCGCCGGTCTCCATTGGCCCAGTAAATATGCTATCATGTTAATAGCCAGGATAGCCCAAGTGAAGAATTAGTTATTTTTTCACTTAGAAGGCTGACAAAACTATTCATAGAACTTCAAAATGGATATGGTTAAAACATTCTAATAAATTATTTCAAATTTTAATTTTATCGAAGCCAAAAGCCAGAAAAGAGATATGTACTTCAATATAATATTATAGTTTTTTTAAGATGAAATCAAATTTTGATTGAATTTCAACCAATTTTTTATCACGTTACAGAATATTACAATCAAAGTTTGCCGGAAGCATGAAGGAAACTGTCTTGGCAATGCCAAAATCAAATTTTCAACCACTCTAATTTTTTTTTTTTATATCAATATTTGATGTGAACATTTTCATATCAACTCATGACCTAGATTTTTTATCAAATTCTTTGTGCACATATGGCCTCAGAGCGCGTGTTAACTTCAAAGCTCTGTTGGAACTGTCCAGATCAAACTATTCAGATATTTTTGGAAAGTCTACGAAATTTTCTTAGTTTTTTTGTTATTTTTGTTTTGTTTTAGCAATTAAGTCTCTTTTGGGCATTTGTTTAGGGAGTGCTAGAATACCTCATTATAATTATTGGAATTCGAGAAGACTATTATCAGTACCATGCTTCGGCTGGGTATTCATTCACCCAGCTGCTATACGTTCTGATTTTAAACCAGAATATATTGTTACATGTACAAATAATTCTACGAGCTACTGTCGCAATTGTTTTCACAATCGTTAAGAACATCAACAAATGAATTTACTCGAAACCACGAGAACCTAACAAGCATGAACAACATCTGAAAGTGAGTCACTGCTCCATTCATTCATGCTGGAATGTTCCCGCTAATTCACCAGTGTACGAGAACTGAGTTGAATGATTAGACACCCTATATAAAGGCGAGCTGAATGGATGGGGGATCATCATTCATTACAACTGCGATAGAAAGCTGCGATACGCGAAGTACAGGCGATATTGATTGTTTGAGTGTGAAGTGATTTTAAGTAGACAATTGCGATAGAAAATTATGGACAAGTGGAAGGTAGAATTGTAATAGTGAAAATGAAAGTTGTGAAATTGTTATTGAAGTGATTGTGCATTTTTTTTTCTTTGACGAGTTAGATTAACTCTTTTAACTTAAATTAAAAGACATTGCGTTTTCACTTTCCCGGAACATTAAAATTATTGGCTGCGAACAAAAACACGCAACAATATTATAACTGAACAGGCTTATAGTATGTCCAAAGAATCACTCGAAAAAAACCTCGCCGTTACCAACGGATTTGAACCAGGGACCTTCGACTTTGAGGGCGAGCACTTCAATCATTCCACCAAAGGGACTCCAAGTGCTTTTTTAATAAAAGACTGAAATGAACATCTTAAAACAAAACATAACTGTGGTACACAAATAATTATGTTGTCAGAAGTTGATAGTGCATCAAGATTTCCGTCAAAAATTTTTCGTATATTGCATAAAATGAGAGTGTCTAAAATACATGATTTCGCTCTTATTGCTTCGAAACTTCAAGTAATAATATTTTAAAAAGCTTTCTGTGAGCCAAAAATTTAAGAATCTTACATCCTTTCCACAATTCAGGCAATTGTATTATTCTACTTTTGATGATTTTTTGCAGAACAGTGCTTTCAAGCACTATCCTTCATTATAATAAGATCAGGACAAACGTTGTGGAAACTTTTTGTTCATCATAGTAAGAATTACGCTCTCAACATGTTATGATCACTTGTTCCTTAACTCTTTGAAGCAAAATTTCATCATTTATTACGCAAAAACTCAAAGTAATGGCAAACTAGTACTCAATCATTTTTGTTAAATAACCTGTGAGGATGTTCAAAGCGATAATAATATTACGTTGTTCTTGATCACTTGACAATAAAGTTTTGAGAATATGCTTAATTTCTATTGGCTTGCCATACATTTCTAATCTTTCAAATCTTATATTACTTTTAAATTTTGGGAGCTATTTTTTGTTTTGCTTAAAATTTTTTAAAAACTGCTACGATAGAGCTTACTAGAAAGAAGAAAAGTATTCCCATGAAGAAAAGTGAACACTTTCCCTTAATATGGTTTTTCAGTACATAAGATACCTCATTTAAAGTAAACTACTTTATTAGCTAAAAACCTTCCTTTTCTTGAACATGGATATTTAAGTGATCCTAAAAAGGAAATATGCTGTAGAATATATTATGTATATATCCTATTTACATATATAATCCGACATAATTTTTGAAGAAATGGACCTGCGCAAAAAATTTTTAGCGTAAGATTGTTTACTTATTCTCCGCCATAGACGGTCCCAAGCCTGGTTGAGATAGGAGGAGGATCCCCTTGTTTCCCCAACCCACAGCTTCCGTGATTCCACATCCTAAACTAGCGGACCAAATGGTAGTAAAGGGCATTGGGGTCGCACATTGAGTTTACTGGTTCCCCAATGATGCGACGCTAGATGCCAAGAAATGCCAATAACTACTACTAAATCCTACTTACACCTCCTTTTTTGCGACTTCAGAGGGTCAAGTTAAGTCTTTCGTGCCTGATAATGGAGTCGATAGTAATATCATGTTGCTGGAATAAAAGTTGAGTGATGGACTAACTACCTGTTTCTAGAAAATTCTATATTGTTTCAAAACTTGCAATGGAGCCCTGAAGTGGATTTGATCTACGACAACGACCTCGCAACCAAAAATAAGCGATGACCTTGGATCCTGGAGTATAAGATCATTAAATAAACTTGGTGCTGTAAATGACCTTTTACAATACGCCAGTCAATATGAATTAAACATACTGGCAATTTGGGGAATGAACTGGACTGGAAGTGATATCCAAGATATGACACTATACACTATATTCAAATGTGGGATGAGTGCTGCAAAGCGCGAAATCGTAGTGACCTTTATTATGGATAGGGAGATGTTATTGATTTTAAGGCAGAAAGTGAACGAATGTGTACGATCCATATAGAAGGAAAATTCTTCAAAATTTGGCTGATAAGCGTACACGCCCTGACCGAAGAAAATGATGAGGAAACGAAAGAAAAGTTACACAACCACCTGGACTAGCCAACTCATTGCGCAAATATCAGACTAAACAGGGAGACGGGCTAGTCTCATGACTATTCAATTTGGCTCTAGAATATGTCGATATGTCAAGTTGCAGATGACACCAATATTTTGTCACGGTCATGAGAATTGCCAAAGAACTCTTCCGGAAACTCGACAGCGAAGCAAAACTAGTAGGGCTACAAATCAATGAAAATATAACAAAGCTCATAACGCAGTCAAAAAAAATCACCTCAAATGCACAAATTATCACACTTTGTAAATACAATATCAAAAATGTGAGCTAATTTGAGTATCAAGTCGCCAAAATAACGAGGACTGCTAATGAAGGAGACGAAATATGTCAAAAGTACGGCTGACAAATAAACTATTTTATTCAGTTTTGACAATTTTGAAGACCAGCTATTGGGTGTACAACTAAATAACCGAAATTTGACGCTAGATGTCGGTACTAACAAATATCGTGAAAGCTCGAACTTTATATATATATGTCATTTTGAAGGTACATTTGATAGCTATCAAAACCAGTCAACAAAACAATTTTATCTTGTGTGCATCATTATTATTTTTCAGAGAAAAAGACTGCATTTGCGAGAGGTTCGGTTGGGTTATTTTTTGCGAAAAAAACTGGTGCCGAAAGTCATCGTTTGCTTGTAGAAGTTTATGGCGACAATGCTTTAGCAAAAACTCAGTGTTTTGAATGGTTTCAACGCTTCAAAAATAGCGGTTTTGACATCAAAGACAAAGAACGCCCAAGAAAGCCAAAAAAGTTTGAAGACGAAGACTTGGAGACGCTACTCGATGAGGATTCGTGTCAAATGCAAGACGAATTTGCCAAATTATTGGAAGTGACTCAACAAGCTATTTTGAAACGTTTTAAAGCGGCCGGGTGCATTCAAAAACAAGGTAATTGGGCCCTCTATGAGTTGAAGCCGAGAGACGTCGAACGGCGCTTCTGTATATCAAAAATGCTGCTTGGGTGCCATAAAAGAAATCATGTCAAATGGATCCATTATGATAATCCCAAGCGCAAAAAATCATACGTGAAGCCCGGCCAACCATCCAAATCAACGGCGAAGCCAAATTGGTTGTTTTTGAGGGATCAGAAGGGCCGTTATATTATGAGTTGTTGTAATTAGGCCAGACAATCACAGGTGACCTGTACCGAACACAATTAAGAGGTTTGAAGCTTACCATCATCGAAAAACGCCCGGAATATGCGACCAGACACGAGGCTGTAACTTTTCATCATGACAACGCTCGGCCGCATGTTGCAAGACCCGTGAAAAACTGTTTGGAAAATAGTGGATGGGAAGTTTTGGCCCACCCGCCTTATAGTCCGGACCTTGCTTTGTCTGACTTTCATATATTTCGCTCGATGACAAATGCCCTCAACGGAATACGCTTCACTTCAGAGCAAGGCATCGCCAAGCCGGCGCAATTTTTTTGGGATGAAATTCATAAATTGTCTGAAAGATGGGGAAATGTTGTAGCTTCCGATGGACAGGACTTCATATAAAATATATTGTAAGACTTTTCTACCATAAAGCGTCAAATTTCGCAAAAAAATTCCGGTGATTAAGTTGTACAAAAAATTTTTTTATTTATTCGTCAATATCTATGTTGTCCCCTTCAAAGTAATCAATATACTTGTGCCAACGCTTCTTCCAACCATTATGCTATTATATAGCTGAAACTGTAAATATGTTATAAGTTTGTGACGAGTGTAACAACTTAAAAAAAATAAAGAAATCTATAGTCGAATCTACGTTGCGCGCGAAATTTGAAAAGTGACCTTACTTTTTGTACACATATATATAAAGATAAATATATATATTCATATATATATATGTATATATATATATATATATATATATATATATATATATATATATATATATATTTTATATATATATATATATATATATATATATATATATATATATATATATATATATATATATGTGTGTGTGTGTGTGTGTGTGTGTGTGTGTGTGTATAAATATATATGTGTATATGTATATATATATATATATATATATATATATATATATATATATATATATATATATATATATATATATATATATGTGTGTGTGTGTGTGTGTGTATAAATATATATGTGTATATGTATATATATATATATATATATATATATATATATATATATATATATATATATATATATATATATATATATATATATATATATATATATTGTTACATGCACGAATAATTCATTGAGCTACTGTTGCAATTGTTTTCACAACCATTAAGAACCTCATGATCAACAAAGTGAATTTACTCGAAACCACGAGAACCCACCAAGCATGATCAACATCTGAAAGTGACGTTACTCCATTCATTAAGCTGCTCGAATATACCAGGTACCTCTCGGCAGAACATTCGCCAATGTACGAGAAATGGGTTGAATGGGTAGAGACCCTATATAAAGGCGAGCTGAATGAATGGGGGATCATTCATTAGAAACGCGATAGCAAAAACTGCGATAGTGTGGAACGAATAGAAAAGAGATATTGATCGAGTAATAGAAAAGTGATTTTCGTTGATTGTGAAGTGATTTTAGTGGACAGTTGAAGTAAAAATTGATAAACGACTTGGAAAATAGTGAAAATGAAAATAGTGAAATGGTTAAATAAGTGATTGTGCATTTTTGAGTAATAAAATAAACTCATTTAATTTAGAAGACATTGCGTTTTCACTTTCCCGGAACATTAAAATTATTGGCCGTGAACCATAATACGCGACAATATATATATATATATATATATATATATATATATATATATATATATATATATATATATATATATACTCGTATATATATATATATACTCGTATATATATATATATATATATATATATATATATATATATATATATATATATCTATGTATATATATATATATATATATATATATATATATATATATATATATATATATATATATATATATATATATATATATATATATATATATCTGTATATATAAACACCGTATAACGAAATTTGCGACCACGCTAGAGGTTGGAATTTTGCTTCAATCGCAACCAATGTTTGAAAATGGTTATTATGCAAATATCTGGGTGAAAATAATATTGCGGTTATTTTAGATGAAAATCAGTGATATCTGCCCTGATCAAAGTATAGCTCCGATTTGAATGAAATTCGTTGCAGAGGTATATTAAACTGTCTGTTGGGGCACCTAATAAAAAATCTTGCCTCAAATAATCTGAAACAAAATGGCAATCGCACAAAGCTAAAAAAAAAAAAGCGTGCAAGAATATACTATTGTAGATGTGACCAAAACCTTCGATAAATACAGGGTGGGCCAGAAAGAATTGCGAATTTGAAAAAATCATTAAAGAAAAACTGAGTACAATTCACATACAAATTTTTATTTCTATAAAAATTGACATCTGGGAAATTCATTTCTTAAAAAAAACATCATCCAGGTGTGCACCATCCCGCTGCAAACATTCTTCGAATCTGACCCTCAAATTGGTAAAAACTCGCTGGCACATTGCACGGGGAATGGCTGCCATTTCTTCCCGGATATTGGTCTTCAACTGGTTAATCGTGGCTGGGTTATTGGTGTAGACTCTATTTTTTAGGTATCTCCACAAAAAAAAGTCCGGTGGCGTCAGATCCGGACTTCTAGGAGGCCATGCAATGTCACCTCGGCGCGATATCAATTTCTCGTTTACGACCGCCAAAGAGGCATTAGCTATATGACATGTCGCGCCATCTTGTTGAAACCATGTCACACGATTATAGGCTTCAAATTGTTGCAGTTGTGGAAAGAAAAAATCCCTTAACATGGCTATGTATCGGTCAGAATTTACAGTGACAGATTGGCCTTGTTTTGTCGAAGAAGTAGGGTCCGATAATTCCGTTCTTGTTGACCTTGGGCGTCCTGCAGGCTTCTGTTTGAGGGTCGAACCAGTCTCTTCGAACTTTCTGACCCACGATCGAATCACACTTTCTTTCGGACACTGATTTAGGTCATGTAATCCAAACTCACGCCGAAATAAACGCCGAACAATAGCGCACGAATTGTGATTTTTAATAATGTTTAACGCAGAATGCACGTTGCGCTCCGGTGAAGTGATCCATCACGACTAAATTTCCGAGAACCGAGCTACTTAACCCCACCACCCGCGCAGTCCCCTCTCTAAAGCTTCAAACGCAAGAGTGTTTTTAAAATCGTACGCCTTTCTGGCCCACCTTGTATCATTGAAATCGATGACGTAAAAAATGCTAGCAATATCTAGAAATGTAAAAATTTAAAGTTGAGATATGAGATTTAAAAATAGTGGCTAGTCAAATTGTGAAATTTCAAAGACTTCTGAAAATCACAATTTTGATTTTATTTGCATAAAATTTCAAATTAAAGTTGGATTGTGGTCACCTTGAATGAGTTTCCAAATGGCAGCAGTTAAATTATGCGATTTTTTTAGCTAGCAATTTTTTGAGTTGACATTTCTTACAGATTTTCCCCTGCGGTGCAATGCTCGACTATCAGCCACTGTTCAAATTTTGAGGTCTGATTTGAAAATATACTTGCCGAGAATCCTGATCTTGAACACCACCTTAAAAATCTAAGGAAAAAATATCCTTATACCTTAACTCAAAGTAGACGACTTTGGATATATTGTACTTTAATACCTTTTATCATCCAAGAGTGTGAGGTATATACGAGTGTTCTTACTTCTCCTATTTCATCTCATTCAAAAAAAAAAAAATAAAAATTTTAACCCATGATTTTAAAAGTTTTCGTTCCTTTAGAAACAACAAAATTGAGCGTCACCATCATACCAGGAATCCTTCCAACAAATTCATTCATATTTGGTTGAATTGATTTGCTGGAAAATTCAGAAGCATGTTATAAATGTAATTTCTGAAGATATTTGAAACGCTTTTAGTAGGAGTGGTCTCAACTTACATAATAACATATTCTACGTTCTGAAATCATTTGCAAGACTACAAAGGCAAGTTTTACTTGCATTTCAAAATTAATTTTAGCATGAATGTAAATGCAAAAACTTACACAGTTTATCCCGAAATATTATTAGTTTTCTAGTCGGGGAAACTTTTTGAGCTACAGTTAAAAGGCTCCAGCTGCAATTTGTAGAGTTTACATTTCGGAGAAAAGTACAAAGTGTATATCTTATAGAAGAGTACATACGTTGAATAAAAAGCTACGAAGTTGTGCTTATAGGAGAGTTGAAACGAAAACAAGAGATCGGAAATCCTTACAAAGTGAAATAGTGCCTTTAGATATATTTCTCCATAATAATTAAAACTTATTATTTTTCAGTCAACATTTTTAAATAAATCTACGTAATTTTAAACGTTTGGGTGAGAAGAGTCGAAAGTGTTTCTGTAAAACAAAGAAGCACGTTGCGAAGACTCACTTTGCTTTTAGTAAAGTAGAAATTTTTGTATATTCTCTGTAGTTTTATACGAATCTAGGCTTATTTCTTTAAAAGGACTTCCATGTTTGCATACGAGACCCAGAAAAAAATTTCAATCTCCCTTTCATTTTCATATAACCATTCATCGCCAAGTCTCCAATAGACTTAACGATTTGCATAAAGAAAATATCAATATATGAAAGTAAGTTAACTTTATTGAGACTTTTTACAACTTGACATTACAGAGTATTCTTAATGACTATGTGACATTTGGCAGTATATGGATGTCAAATAAACTTTGACGGTTAGAATAGATGTATACTTATATTACATCAGTGTTTTAGGTAAATTTCTCGAGAGAAATTTACCTATTGCGGAGAGCATCATATATATATATATATATATATATATATATATATATATATATATATATATATATATATATATATATATATATATATATATATATATATATATATATATATATATATATATATATATATATATATATATATATATATATATATATATATATATATATATATATATATATATATATATATATATATATATATATATATATATATATATATATATATATATATATATATATATATATATATATATATATATATATATGGGATATAACGAAATTTCTGACCACGCTAGAGGTTGCAATTTTGCTTCGATTTTTATCAAATTTTCAGGAAAGGTGTATTGGGTAATTATCTCGGTTAAGTTCGTGAACCAGCTATATCGGCCGGGCAAAAACAAAATGGCGGCCATTTTAGACGAAAAATCGTGATTTCTGTTCTGACCAAAGTATAGCTCCGATTTGGATGAAATTTGGTACAAAGGTTCATTGCTGTATGTGATGAATCTCACAATAAAAAATCCAAAGTCGGTACGGCAGAAACAAAATGGCGGCCGCTCAAAGGTCGAAAAACGTGCAAAATTTTGTTGTTGTAATAGTGGTCAAAGCTTTCAACAGATTTTCATGAAATTTGGTAACTTGATAGAAATTATAAGTATCTAAAGAATTACGTGAAAAAATTGGAGGTCAGGTTGCAAAAAACAAAATGGCGGCCAGTTAAAGGGCAAAATTTCAAAGGCTTTTTAAAGTCGCAATTTTAATCCGACATATACGAAATTCGGTTTCAAGATAGACATTATTTAGGCCTACAGTCTTGGATATTTTGGTGATCATGCATGAGCAAATTTCAAAATGGCGGCCGTTTAAATATGCGTTTTTTTCAGGTTTTTGTGGCCCTTTAGCGGTCACATTTTCCAGCGGATTTTGATGAAACTTGAGATTATGGATCTCTGTACTATGTTCTTGTATTATGCAGGAAATTATTAAAATTGAATGAAAAATAAAAAAGTCGAAAATTTCAAGCCTAATATTTTTAGCTGCCATTTTCTTTAAAAATTGAATTATTTTGCCCTGTCTAGAGTGAAACTTCTATTTGAACGAGATAGTACATTGATTGATGAGTTCCTAGCATACAAAGAGTTAAAATAATCCAAAATAAAATGCATGCATTCAAAATGGCGGCCCCCAAAGGTCAGAAGGCAAGCGCAATTCGCTATTTTAGTGCCAACTGAAATAATGAATATTTTTCATGATAACGTTTTAAATGACTTTACTTGATAGAATTTATAAACCAGACAATTTTTAAGATATTGTAAAATCTTTTTAACAATCCCCTAAAAAAATTATAAAATCGCGACTTGTCTGTCTGTCCGTCCGTTTGTTCGTGCGTCAAAACAAGTTTTCTCGCAAACCACATGAGCTAGAATGAGGGAATTTTCTACGTAGGTCAAAAGTGGTGCCTCTTGAAATTTGCAGTGCAAGAAAATATTTTAAGGTATTTTAAGGGGGGTCTCCCCATACAGGGGGGTGGCATACAATTTTTTTTATTTCTGTGGCAGCCAAGATTCTCAACAGATTCCGTTGAAACTTGAAATTATAAGTTATTAACGCAAGTTAATTTAATTTAATTATGCAAATCGAATGACAAATGAAAAAGTCGAAAATTTACAGCTTAATAGTTTTAGCAGCCGATTTCAATAAAAATTGAAATGACGGCCCTAATAGTTCAGAAAAAAATTGAAAATGTATATATTAATGGCAACGCAAGTGCTGATTAAACTTTCATGGAAATCTTTTGAAATTAACTATTCGAGCTATTTAAGCCTTTGTGTGGTTACCACTGTGAACTGTGTAAACAGCAAATGCGAGAAGGGCGAAACCGGTATTTATATGTTTACAACAATTTATGATCCGCCGATTTTCAATATGTAATCCATACGTATGCAACTCAATTTAATTAGCAAAATATTTGCGCCCCGATAAAAGGTCTCTAAGAATGAACGTGGCCAGATTTTTTTTAATGTTAATAAATACCCATGTGGTACTACGAAAATTGCAGAAAGAAGTTGAGTAAAAGGCAAGCCAAATTTTTTTTCGAAGCTTTATGCTACATACGAGAAATTTACCTTTCCGGCTGGTGCTGCCAACGGGTATTTTTTAATATTTAGACTTTGCCATTTGCTCTTATGGCTTGCGACTTGAAGAGTTTGACAAATATATACGTTAAAACTTAATCTAAATCTAACCCTAATATAAATTAAATTTATTCCTACATCTAACCTAAAACTATCAGCTGGTTAGTACAGCACTCGAATTTACATTTATATTTATCTTGTGTTTTTATTTTATTACTTTTCTTCTTCTTCTTTGTTGCACTAAAGCCCCTCTCGAGCCTTCGCTTAGAGATAGTCAGAGTATCTCCTCTTCATGGCCGTATTGACTTTTTCGGAAGTTGGATTGGTCAGTACCATGCTCCCGTGTGCTTGCTCAGCTATGATATGATCTGATTAATTCAGTACATATCACCACTGAGTGAACACTCGTAGTCTGTCCGAAAAATCCCCTGAACTAAATCACATTGCTCCCAACGAGATTTGAACCTGGGACCTTCGGCTTATGGACTCATGCTCTAACCACTAGACCACACAGACTATTTTATGCACTAACTAAATTTACAAATATTTTTTTTAACCACGGTATGTGTTTGGTTCGCATGAAACATAAAACGCCGGTTTATTGGTAGTTACGGAATTAATGGGATCGTGGTGGTATTGTTCAAGAATTTTAAAGGGACATAGGTAGTAGGGACTATTTGCAGTGGTAAGTGCGCGAATACATTGAAAGGGGTGCTCCCGCCAATTCTCTCGGCGTTTTTTAGTCATTGCCAACATGTAGTGGAGAATCGGTTCTATTTCCGTATCTTTGTAAAGGATAGAGTTCCTGTAGTACTTCTTATAACACCGTCTGTGTTTGGACAGGCATTTCCTAAGGATCTTAATCTCTACTTCGGCAGCAGTAGGCGAGATTGTTAGCCATGCCGGACACGCGTAGATAATGATCGGCCCAATAAGAGTTTTGTACATTAACACCTTAACTTTTGGGCAGACTGATTTCGAAGAAAAGAGAGACGAAATAATTGCAGCTTTGTACCTTTATATCATAGCTGCCGGACACAATTGATGTCTGTGTGTGTCCATATATTTCTGGCTGTCAAGCTCTGTTTGGACTCATCTTTTGCAGTTGACTTAATTGTAGTCGATGCTCATACTGGAGTGCTTAAAACTCTACCTATAGTTTCGGTATGAATATTCATTTTATAAAATGATTTCAGCTTGAGCCGCAACATCTTATTGAAACTTTTAATCTGTATGTTTGTATTGAAATAACTTAATTGGGTTGATAAGGTATGTTTTTAACTAACCTGCAATTCGCTCTTTGAATAAAGTTTTCGGAGACATCTGTTTCTTGATGAATTTTCATATTTTACTTCATTTCTGTAACGTTTCATTATACAGCGAGGTGTGAGTTGACTTTTAATCACATTTTTTCAATTCTTCGAAATCTGTGTTTATTTTAAAATCTATTTTCGTTAAATAAATTCTCTTCTCAAGTAGTTTCCTATTACATGCAAGGGAAAGATCACTATTTTAAAACAAACCCTGCATAAAAATACATTCTATCTCTTGTCAAATATCCTACAGAAGTTTTTCGTTACATTTCTTGTAGAAGCTTGCCAGTAATGCAACCTACCTGATGTAAAAGAACTTGTAAGAATTTTCCTTCGTCCGTCTCATTTCGAGATTTTTCAAGGGAAATTTAAACAAACCTCCATAGGTTTTAGACATGAGGTCTTGAAATGTGTCAAGGACCTGCACCAAATAAGTCAACAAGTCCAGACACCTTTAATCTACTCCACTGTGGCTGCTGACAAGCTAGCTAGTTCGGAGAGCAATTTCGGTCACAGGTCTTCCCCGGGCAGCCTAAGTTCAAAATACAAGCCACCGATTCAAAACGCGTCAAAACCTTCCATCAAGCTAATTCTACTTTACTTCACTTCGTTTCCATTTCTTCCCGGCTGTTCGTCCAGTCCAACAGGGAGCAACAAGGAAGGTACAACATCAATTGAAATCACGCGTCCCTTATTATTTACCGACGCAGTGCCAGAAACAAACTCCTAGAATCCAAAACCAAATCAATTTGTTCTAACTGAACACCCAAAGCCAAGCGTACCGTCGAACCGATCAGTCGCAGATTATTGTAACCCTACCTCCTCGGCGGCATTCCCACCTTTCGCCTTCCTTTCCTTTTGAAAATGAACGACTACCTACTGAAAAGGAACGAGTTTAGTTCTGTTTAGTAACTCATTTTTAAGGGTTTTGTAAAATAATTTTACAAAACCCTACTAAAATTGCGCCCTGTCTGTCCGTGCGTCTGTCCGTCCGTGTGTCACAGCAGTTTTTCACGCAAACTACTTAGGCTAGAAACATCAAATTTTGTATGAAGGTGTAAAGTGGTGCTCTCTTCAAAGTTCAATTGCAAAATAATTTTTAGAGGTATTTAAAGGGGTTCTTGCATTTCCTCTTCTCATGCCCACCATGGTATCGATAAGGCAATTTTAAGACTTGTTTTGGAAAGATCTCATTGAGACCTTTCCAACGACACCTCGACTAACAATAGTGAAAGATATTTTTCGAAGAGTCGCCACCGTATATGGGAAGACCCCCCTTAAAGCCCATTGTAAAATTTTCCCACCCCAAAACTTTCAAGAAGTCACCACTTCTGGCCTTTTCGCGAAGTTTCACGGCTGTAGCTTCTATAGTTTCGGAGAAAAAGTGCTGTGATAGACAGACGGACGGACGGACAGACGGACACAGGTTGTGATTGCAATAGGGTTTTGTATTTTAGTACAAAACCATAAAGATGATGCATATAAGGACAAATCCACTCAAAAATAAATTAAATATGTGTGTTTGAAAAATTCAAAAAACGTTTGAAAACGACAGCAAAACGTTGCCATGCGCGCACTACGGGTTTTAGTTTTTGTTACTCGTAACTGATCCGAAAAAGGGAAGGTTCATCGCGGGTAAGATATGTCTTTATCCAAAACTAGGGAACAGAAAAAGTTTCATCTCCCTTGACTCGATTTTGGCAGGGAGACGCAGATTTAAAAAGCTGCAGAATTGTGTAGGCTTCAGATTTCAAATAGAAGCTTAAGGCTTCACAGAAAATGTGCTGGATTTACCGAACACTATACAAAGTTTGGACCCTCAATCCTAAAGAAGTGATAATTGTAGAACAGTCGCAAGCCGGGTTCTTGTTGCTTGGAATCAAGTTATTAGAAAATCCGTGCAAATCTGTTTAATATGAGTATTATATTTTTGTATGATAACATAGCCCCCGTCATCCTAAAAGTTAACAAAATAAGCGTTTTTATCACCTATAATAGGCTTATCAACGATTCGCACTTTGTACCACGATCCAAAATAATTTCCTACGTACATAAATAGTGTCATCGGTTATTTCTGGCAGACAAGCAGCTTCTCCACTAGCATAAGTCTGAGTCAAACAATTGGTGCAACACTTAATGTAAGGTGTGAGAAATGTAATGGCTGCTGCCCCTTACCTCAATTAGAGCCATATAAAGTGGCGGTAGATTTGAGCCGGAATCAAACGATGATGCTGAACTGGGCGATGTCGATGGTGTATTGTCATTTGTTTTCTGCAGTCCTCAAATTTTGGCCCGCTGCTTCCCAAGCCGTATTGATTTCGTATTATCTCCAATCAGTACAATAAGTCTCGAAAGAAGAAATCAAATTTAGGTCAAACGCGCTCAGAACCACATGGCGTCATAAGTGAATTATAGTTTTTTGGCCTTTTTTTCACATCTTTAAATTGAGCTCTCGTTACTGCACCAAATATTGGACATCCGACAATAGTACAAAAGAAAACTGAAAAAATAATACACGGAAAACCTTCACAAGATAAATTTCCATCCCCGTTGACCACTAACGAGCTGCACACTTGAAATTTCCGAAGAATATACGGTGAATAATATGAAAATCGTGAGAACCAATTAATATTCCACTTGTTTTGGTTGCTAAATTCTAGTGTGCATAATTGTGGTACTGTTTCACTTTGATATACTTGCTATTGCCTGGTGCTCCATCAGATACCTCTAAATGGGGCCCTTGGTCCCACCGAAGAGGGGTCGTGTGCCACTCGCTTTGCCCAGTGGGCCCCAAATGAGGTCGCCAAACAAGAATGCAACCAAGCCAAGAGGTTTGCACCGGCACTATTGCAAAATCACCGCGAAAACCTGACAAAGCTCGCTCCCTTACGGAGAACTACCGAATAGCTGCCACAAGTCTGAAACGGTCACCAATGTCGCAACAATCCTTATAAGTACTTGATCATGTGCCTGGCCTGGGAAATCGATTCCACTTTCAATTGAATTTGGAAAAGAACAGAACTGCCCTGACCCTGAAAACCATTATCACCTTCAATTTAATTTTCCAGGAAAACCAAAACCTAACCAACCCTGGATAAAATTCCCACTTTCGTCCCGTTGTTTAGCACGAGCTACATCCACAAGGTCCTCGTGACCCCGTCGCCTAGATCACATAATGTTCAACGCTACGTTCACGTGACCCACTGCTCGCATTACCTCAAAAGCTTACACTCCAAGCTTACAGCCACAGTAACACCTGTTCCCTACGCTTCAGTCCGAGGGGGGAGGAGGGAGTTACATCCACAACGTCCTCTTGACCCCATCGCCTAGATCACATCAGGTACAACGCTACGTCCACGTGACCCACTACTCACATTTCCTCAAAAGCTTACATTCCATTTTAGTAAATTCCATCTACCATATCACTTAACTTGTTTTTGCAAATGTTGTATAAAAGTTTCACATATGTCTGCACATCATATCCGCTCAACATATTTTTGTGATCTCTTAAAATTTCATATTTAATTGCCTGGTGCATCTTAGGCACACTTGAATTTGCCATTTCACTTAAATAAAATAATTATTATGTTCACAGCTGTCCAGGAATAAAGTGATTAGTAACATAACTCACGCCTTGCGCTCTTACCCCACATGTGGTACTCGGAGACACTTCTACATGGCGGTCGTAAGCCACCCTAAAGTCTCGCTACTGTCACAATAAGTACCCAAGTAAACTCGCGAGCCAGACTTTACAGTTTCCACTCTTATTTTTCCACAAGTTAAAAGATTATTCCAATGCCAAATTTATAAATTCAAAAAAAAAAGAAAATTAGTTACCTATCAATTATCCCTACTCTTTTTTTCATGTAGTCGGGCCCCCAATTAGCTCAATAATTGGTTTCAATTGTTGTCGATCCTGAGCAAGTTGAAAATTGTACAGAAACTGTTTCTCGTCCTCCTGTCCAGCTAGTACCATTCCTTTTTTTCCTTGCTTCTTCGTAATTCACCTTCCCGCCAATTCCTTCTAACCACTTCTTGATTTTTTCCGCCATTTTGCCTTGTGACCAATTCCCAGAAATAGAGACGAGAATCAAGAGAGTTTTTTCTGCGTACTCCAAAGTTTTTTATAGCCTCAGAAAGACACGGTCCTCTATCGCACAAAAAGCTTTCGGTGTATTCATTAAGCTTCGTAAACGGCAATGAGACAATGCCTTGTTGCATTACTGCCTTGTAGCTTTCACATATTCCATCGAGCATTACAGGAGCTCTCGTTTGACTACAATCATCGAGAAAATACAAATAATCGGGATGTCAATGAGCCTTTTAGTTAATCATGGTAATTTTTCCATATAAATTTTGGTAAATTATACTCTTTCGTAGCCTCAGCTAGAGTCATGCTATCTGTGATTGTATCATAAATATTTTTTATTTTGGATCTTTGTTTGTGTGCATATTTTCTTCAGCTTTAACCTTGTCTAATATATCCAGCACACAAAATTCCAACGTACTTAAGAAACTGTGCATTTCTGATTGCAATACATCCATTTGATCCAGGACTTTTTCGCTTAGCCTTGTTAGACCGTTTCCCAAAAGCCTTCCTGCAATATTCTTCACCCTTTTTTTGAACCCATTGCTTCCATCTCAAGAAAATTGATCACCCATACCTTTGGAGAGCTATAAGCAATTTCGAGATGATCAAGGATACATGATAACTCGTTTATATTTGGTTTCTTGTCTGACTTTATAAAATTAAGTTGTTCAATGTCTTCGGTTGGGAAAGCATTTATTTTGCGTGCTGAAACCATTTTGTTAAACCGCATCTTCACACTTGTAATCTAATTTTGCATAGTGCATAGTATCGTTTCTAATTCCGTTTATTGTGTTCGTTTGACATTAAATTAAGCAATTTGGAAAACTTTCGTGGCTGATTTAGAAGTTCGCATTAAGCTGCATGTATTTAAGAAACACTGGCTTTTGTGCCGGCGTGATGAAGTCATCTTCATTTATTAGTATATTCTTTTCATCAGTGGACTCCATGGTTTTACAATATTATATCACAGATCACATGAATAATAATTTAAGCTAACAATAAGTCAGTTGCTGTGTCAAAGAATGAATTTTTGGGGAATATCTTGTAAAATTGATCGATTAAAACATTGCCAGAGGTTTTGTTTTGAAGATGAGTATTATGATCTCCAGTTTCAGTTCAATGTTTCCTTAACAAAACGGGTATTGTTAAAGGAGTTTTAGCATTAGGCTTCGTTTGTATATATTTATATTTTTAACCAGTACTGATCTATTTTTTCATCAACCTCGCAAACATACGGCCGTTCGCCAGTATGGGATCTAATATGTAATCGCAACGACAGTTTTCTCTTGAAATCTTTATGACATACGATGCAAGAATGTGGTCAACTCACGCTATGAATGTGCATAGCTTTTTCAGTGTCGACTTGTTGTAACAAATTGTTGAGCATAAGCTGCATTGACGTATATCGAGGACTTCTGTTCGTTTGACGCGCTTATCTGCAGTTTCGCTATCGTCATATTCTGCTCTCGATTTACTTTTGTCCATCTCATTATCTGTAGTGTTGACTTCATTTTCAAAAGATAAGTTCATTTCAATTGAGGTTTCTTCGTCAGGATTTCCTTTCGTTTTTTCAGGTACTGGCTGATAGATTTAGACTTCTTGCAAAATATATTCCACGTAACTTGACTTATTTTTAGCCGCTAATCGTAGGTGTTCGTCTGAATATTCACTTAAATTTTTGAATTTATAAGCGTTTCCAAATTTACTTTTCCATTGAAATTTCGGTCTAACTTGTTTGGTACTCATTGTGCCTACACTTGTATGTGTTAATTTGATGATTATTTGGCAGTGATAGACTTCTATATCCTTGAGGTCGCATGTCGACTAAATGGCTTCCCCGAAGTGATTGATTTGAGGCACTTCCTTGATGCTGCGGTGATGGCAGGACATAAGCATTTGCTGATAGACCATTTGCTCTTAAATGTGATGAAATTTGCGGTGATAGTTCAACCGGTAGATAAATGGTCTCCGTAGCTGGAGATGCTTCATTTGCTTATTGTTGACGATTCGTCGTTTAACACGTCTAGCACTAACTAATTGGGTATCTGCATTGTACCTCCTGAATCGCCGCTATCGGTATTTCTTTGTGAGGTCATAGTCTGGTCAGTCTACTTAGAATCTACTTAACCTACGCGTTACATATGCCCAGAAAATACAATCCAAAATATTTAGTTCCAAAAAAATTACGTTACGAATTCTTCTTCAGTCTGGCTGGCGGGATGAATATTACCTTTAGCTTGCGGGGATCTTGCTTGTAGGATCACGTGTGAAAGTAGCCCGTGACAACTTGTAGAAGTCTCCACCTACTTGATACACAAACGTCACAGCCGACATCACGTTGCGTTTCATGGACAGAGATCTGATATTTATCAGCTGGTTAGCAAATTGAGTAAGGGTGACAGATATCTGTCGGATATCGCTCCAAAATATCGGAGGTTATTACAATATTTTAACATCAAATGTGCGAAGCATTCGTCCAAGCAAAAAATGCACCTTAAAATATTTGTTGTTTTCTAGGAAATAGTCGTATTTTTTAAATTTTACTTTAATGGAATTTTAAGCCCTAAAATGAGGATTTGTTTCCTAAAGCATGTTATATCACAGTGTGTAATTCATTTCACATTCTCAAAGGTGTTAAGTGTAGCGTATTCTACATTACTTATAAATTAAATTCCACATTTTCATAAAACCCACACAAAAAGAAATAGTAGTCGTAGATAAATTGTCAATTGTCAAGTAAGAAAAAATAAAAATATTTTTCAATATATAAAAAGACTTCAAACTGAGAACAATTAAAAAATAGTATTGTCAAAGAAAAAATCTTTTATTGTTCTGTACTTGCAAATTTCATAAATAAACCATTACTATTCAAAAGGAATTAATATTTTTTTATTATAGTGAAAAAGTCAAAGAAAGAATATTTAAAATACAAGTTTCGACAATCTGGTGACCCCGAATTGAATGCGGAAAGTTCCAGTTCTTCAGCGGCTGCTCCATCATCTGCAACTTCTGCTCGAACCTTGACCACAACTGAGACAAAGCCTGCAATAAATATTGGCGAACGTCCCAAGAATTTGAGTTTGTACTATTCATGAAATGAGCATGACACTTTTCTAACAGGTTTTGAGTTGCCTCCAAAAGAAGTTGATCACGGTTCAAATCATTTGACAGAGCAACAAAAAGACGATACAAAGGAGTATAGTGACAGCACCGAGGTAATTCCATGGGCAAATCAAACGATTTTTTACCAACCGATCATAATAAAGAACGTTCATCTCTCGAAAGATCTCCTAGTTCTCCTAGTAAACATAGTATATTAAAGCATTCCATCTGAAATCATCAAACCATTGACCGAGAAAAATCATTTTCATTTGACGACACTACTCAAGTAGAAAAGGAAGAACCTAGACCCACCTGGTGTCCTAAAGCAAGAGCTGATAGAGCTGAAGGCAAGTGTAAAAGTGATCGAGTTCTGAAAATCATCGAGGAAAATTCAAAAATATTGCATTGAATTCTGAAGAAACAAGTAAGCAATAACACCACAATCAACAATTATGTAGTAAGTATGTTAAAAATAATAAATTTTAATTCTTTTTATGTGGTTTTCCACAAAAAATTATCATTTATTTTTGTTTGTAATTAAATATATACAGTCAAAAATAAAATTCCTTCCCAGCAAAAAACAAAATAAAAAAAAAAATGAAAATTCGAATCCATAATATATGGTTCAAATAAATTAATTCAATTTTAAATATTATATTCACTATTTAAGACCTTCGCACACAAGTCTTTTCACCTTTGGGAATTATTGAGAATTTTATTAATTTGCAACAATAATAATGTATTTAACATATTTGTAATAATAATTTTATTTAAGATGGCAAATGAACCAACTTCTGTCGTCAACTCTGAACTTGGTAATGGTGATTTCCCCCTTTCAAGTCATCCAATAACAAATTCTATTAGTGGGGTTTCCATAAAATTACCACCATTTGGGAGTCAATTGCCGGCCCAATGGTTCACATATGTTGAATCACATTTTTCAATCAGGAATATAACTCAGGAGATGACTAAATTTGAAAATTTAATTTCATCTCTTCCTCCTGAAATGATAGATTCTGTATACGATATTATTCAAAATGCCTCTACTAATTCTACTTCTCCATATACCGTAATTAAATAAGTTAGGTAAACAGACCGACGCTCATCTCAAAAGGGTTATGTACCCAACTTCTCAGAAATGCAGTCTCCAGCAATGAATAACGTCAAGAAATATGTCAAAGAGATGTGCACGTTCAAAGGAAAATTCATTGTTTTTCTATTTTCAACGGTCGCCATTTTGTTGCAAACCGACAAAACTCACTCAAATCATGAGTTCCCAAGAATATTATCGTTATAGACCTCATTTGAAAATTTCAAGAAGATCAAGTCAAAACTGCAGTGGCTGATTGGATGGAAAGTCCATAAAATACCAAAATCATGTGTTATTGTTGTTGTAATTGGAGAAATTTCAAATGGCTATAACTTCCGTGTAATTCATTCGATTTTCATCAAACTTACAAAGTTGAAGAAACCTTAGTAGGACTACGCAAATATCGAATTTCGTTCAGTTTAAGGGTACCGATGCGATTTTATTGGGGAAATTGTGAAATTCGAAGATCATACTATTATCAACAAAGTTGATCGAATTTCGACTTCTAATGTATTTGTTGTTGGTGTTGTATTTATAAACACCTACCACCATAATTTTTTTCAAATTTTTCGGATCACAGGTGTCCAATCGCGAGGGGGGACACAAATTTTTCGTGTATTTCACCTCCCTGCGCGTCCTACAAAGCAGAAAGTATCAAATTAAGACTTGTTTTGAAAAGTTCTCATCAAGACCTTTTGTTTGATACCCATATCAACTACCTTTGATTAAATTTTTTTTTCTGGGGCCACTCCCCTGCATGGGGAGACATCCCCTTAAATACCTTATAAAAAATTTTGTATTGAACTTTAAAGAGAGCACCACTTTACACGTGCATACAAAATTTGATGTTTCTAGCTTAAATAGTTTGCGAGAAAAAATGCTGTGACAAACGGACGGACGGACGGACATAAGGACAGACAGGTCGCAAAACTAGTAGGGTTTTGTAAAATTACTTTACAAAACCCTAAAAAGCGTTGATTGATCGGCATTCTCTTTCAGAAAATAAACGACTTGAAAAGTTGCTTTCTGGAACTGAGATTGGGGATTTAAAGCCATCAGAATTTTATAGGAAATTGAAACGATTAGCAGGAGAATCTGCAATTGTGCCTGATGAATTAATTTTAAAACTTTGGTTGAGAAAATTGCCTACATTTATTCAGGCAATTCTTAAATCACAACCAAATGCAAACCCAGAAGTTTTATTAAAATTGGCAGATGATATCTTAGAAATCCATCCTTTTCAAAATTCTTCAATTAATTCAATCCCTCCTTTTACATCCAGCTCAACTGATTTCACACTGGCTAGAATAATAGCAGAAAATCAGCAAATGAAAAACGAAACTGCTGAACTTAAAAATATGATCAAAGATCTGAGTTTAATGTATAGAAATCTTCCAATTATAAAAAAAAATCGTTTTAACTCCAGAAGCAGAAGTAGAAGTAGAAATCGTACCTACAATAACAATAAAAGTGATAAAATTAAACATGAATTTTATTGGTATCATTATAAATTTGGTGACAAAGCTAGCAAATGTATATCACCATGTAAATATGGGTCAAATCAGTTAAACTGAAACCATCCGTTATCCAAGCGGCAGATAACGGATTAACAAAAATTAGATCTAGCCGCTTATTTATAAAAGATCCTTTAACTAAGTAAACATTTTTAATTGATTCTGGATCTGATGTTTCCATTTTACCCATTTCAACAATGCTCTCAAAATTCAAACGATCAACTCAAATTCTTTCAGCTGCAAATGGATCAAACATTAACGTTTATGGTTTCAAAGTATTAGAACTCAGTTTAGGTCTTTGGAGATCCTTTCATCATGATTTTATGAAACCAATTATTGGAGCTGATTTTCTTGAGAAATTCAACTTAATAATAGATATTAAAGGAAAGAAAATTATTGATCCAAAGACTCATATCGCTTTTCAAGGAAATATTTCAATAGGAAATGTTTCTTCATTAAAATTTCATGCAATTGAATCTGAATTAGGAGGTATTGTTAAAGAATTCCCAGAATTGCTTAAGGAACCAGATTTTAATTAACCAGTTAAACATTTTTTAGTACATAAAATAATGACAATAGGACAATTACCCATTTCTAAAGCAAGACGACTTAACGCTTCTAAACTAAAAATAGCTCGAACTGAATTTGAATATATGATGAAAATCGGTATAAGTCGACTTTTTTCATCTTCTTGTTCATCATCTCTACATATGGTTCCAAAACAAGATTCATCAGATTGGTGCCCTTGTGGTGATTATCGTAGGCTAAATGCTGGAACAGAACCAGATAGATATCCAATTCCTCATATCCAGGATTTTTCAATAAATTTGAGTGGTTTTAGCATATTTTCAAAAATTGATTTAGTTCGTGCTTATCACCAAATCCCTGTCGCTCCTGAGGATATTTTTAAAACAGCCATTATTACTCTGTTTGGTTTATTTGAATTTACCCGCATACCTTTCGGCTTGAGAACTGCGGCTCAAACTTTTCAATGAATGATGCATGAAATTTTTGGTGGTCTAGATTTTACATTTGTTTATCTTGATGACATCATTGTTTTTAGTAAAACAAATGAAGAGCATAAGCACCATAATAGAAAAGTATTTGAACGTTTAACAAAATTTGACTTAAAAATTAAATTTTCAAAATGTATTTTCGGTGTTCCCAAATTAACATTTTGGGTCATGGTATTTCGTCAGAAGGTATCAAACCTTCAAATACAAAAATAGAAGCAATTATTAAGTTTCCAACACCATGTTCAATCAAATCAACAAAGATTTTTGGGAAAAATAAATTATTATCTCCGTTTCATTCCAAATTTAGCTAATATTGTTACTCCAATTAACGATCATTTAACTTGGCTACAGAAACAAGGTAAATCTAATTAGAATTTTCATTGGTCTACTATTTGCCAAGTAGCATTTGAGAAAGCAAAAGATTGCCTAGCTTATTCCACCTTATAAAATTATCAAAAAAAAAAAATTAAACCTTTTCAATCGGAACTGATGCTTCAAATAAAAGTGTTAGAGTAGTTCTACAGCAGTTCTTAAATGGGAATTGACAACCTTTAGCCTTCCTTAGCAAAAATTAAATCCAGCACAAAGGAAATACTCTACTACTCTACTTTTAGCTATATCTACTCTACTATTAGCTATATATTTAGCTATAAAACATTTAAGTTACTTTGTAGGAGGTAGAAATTTTACAATTTAAATTAACCATACTGCCCTGCTAAGTGCAAAAGCGGTATCTCAGTAAAAGTGATTTTCGAGAAAATTGATGTTTTGTAAATTTAGTTTTTCTTTTACTTTAGAGATTGATTTTTAGGTGTTTGTAAAAAAATTTTTACAAAGAGCTACTAGTTTCGCGACTTGTCTGTCCGTCTGTCCGTGCGTCACAGCTAATTTCCTCAGAAAGTATTGAAGCTAGAATGCTCAAACTTTGTGGAAAGGTCAGAAGTGATGGTCTCTCAAAAGTTAAGGTCTTTACAAAAATTTAAAAAATTTTTAAGGGGGTCCCCCCTAATAACGAATTGGCTCTTAAAAATAAAAAAATAAAATAATCATTTTATGAGTCAGGGGGTCCAGGGGAAGGCAAAATGTACCCAAAATTTGTGTCCCTCCCCCCCTCGCGATTGGACACCTTTCAGCCGCAAAATCCGGAAATTATCACGAGCGTGGGCCTTTATGAGTACAAGGGCAATAAATACCTTAGAAATCGAAATTCGCTCAACTTTGTTAATAATAGTATGATTTGTAGACTTTACATTTTTGCCCATAAAATCAAAACGTTACATTTAAACTTCTTGAAATTTCGCAATTATATAGACTGCCATGAGATATGTACGTTCACAAAATTTAATTGAGATCGAACCATAATCAAGTGAGTTATAGCTATTTCAATTATATGGAATTACAACAACTCTAACACGTGTTTATGGTTGATATAGGGTATTCCAATAAGAGGTGTTTTTTTTTATATTAAAAGAAATATGCCATTTTTTAATACAAATGATCGAATGTTTATTTTATTATAAAGAAGAAGATATGCCGTTAATAGCAAAAACTAAAATCAGGCAAATAACTTCTACGACACGCTTACAGGACCATATCTTCTTCATGAAATTTTCCATAACCAAATCGCAAAGTGGCTTTCCTATGTCCTCGATAGCCTCACGAATTTCATCTTTGAGATCTTGAATTGACGCTGCGCTATTGGTGTAGGCCTTCTCTATCACGTGGCTTCAGAGGAAGAAGTCGTAAGGTGTCAAATCACAACATCTATTCAAAATAACACCTCTTATTGGAAAACTCTATATATATTTAAAATTGACTTAGGCACTTTTATTTTCTTTCAATTTTTATGAAAATTTAAGGAATAGTGTTTAACTTAAACATATTCAATCGGTCGAGCATTCAGAAAAATCATTTAAGCTAGATTAAAATGGCGGCTGCACTGTGCTTATAAAAGAAACTGTGCAACTTTTGTATAAATTTGAACGATTTCATATCCAAGTATTGGATGAATAATTCAAGTTATCGATTCACGCCATTAGAAAACTTGTTTCCAACCCTAGGATGTTTACAAAGACCTTCTGGTAGAAGCACTCTCCTGCTTACTCAACTTGTTTTACTTATTAAATGGAATTAAGACTATATGTCGGTTATATTATTTTGTCATATGGTCAAAATATCAGAAATGCTTGTGTATACACCATTTTCATGAGATACTGCCAACCTGCTTAGTATATATATAATCAGGAGTTGAGTTACCGCTTTTTTGCTAATTCTTCTCGTACATGTCTTCATACAAAAAAATAAGAAGATAATAATAAGAAACAAAAAAATGTAATCCAACTACACCTTTAAATTCTTTTATTGTACTTATTTACTATAACACACGAATATATTTAAAGAAGAAACGTTTTCTATAAAATCTCAGTAGATGAAATAGAGAGTTCTTTCCAAAAGGACATTCTATTTTGTGGTATAATATTTTGTAGAGATTTCAAAATATTTTCTTTTTTTTCTTTGGAAATACCATTTGGTGAAGTTCTCTTCTTCGGTGGCGGTAAAACTTGAGTTTTCGTAATTTTATTTCCAACTATCCTAGCCGTAATAGGGTCTTTATTGAATCCAATTCTGTACGTCAGATCCCAACTGCCTCGATTGACTTCTACTTGAACCATTTCACTGATGTATGGACGCGGGTTTATTCGTGAGATTTGATACTGTGTCGTGTAATCTTCCCAGTTATAAAAGTCTTCTGTCGTCATCTCCTTGGATTTTACGTTTTTACCTGCATTACTTACTGCTTAAGAAAAGTCTGCGAAATTGTATATTTTATTTTTCATGCGCTTCATTGCCAGTTCGACCCTATTATTGAAGCTGTCGGCCGACATGAATGTGTGCCCTGTTTCAAAATATTTAATGATAATCTTGTCGGCGTTAATATCATTTGAATTGACAATGTAGATTAAGAAAGAAAAAAATGTCCAATTCTTGTTCTGTGATGAACAGTTATCAACCCACAGTATGATATTTTTTTTATCTCGGTGAAAGATAAAAAAATGGTAATATGCACTAATGATTTCAGCTTTGGAGCATCCAAATAATTCTTCATTCCACAGTACTGGAACAACACAGCAGTTTTTCTGGCTTCTACCAGTTGGCACAAAACTTTCGTTGTAAACAACTATATTGTAGGTAAAAATAGTCGTTTTAAACATATCAATCCTGGGCAGCATGATAACCTTTTGTAAGTCGACAGAAAATATAATTGTTTCAATATTATTTACCACACAGTCTAATCTATATTGCTTTCTTGATTTGTTTGCTCGTTCGTTGTGGCTTGCCCACTTAGTGCATCCTAAACAGTCTTCTTGAAGATTTTCTTTAGTATGTGTTTTATCGTGCAGACGAAATTCTTCACACTCCTCACATTTTTCATGACCGAGTTCAACAAAAGAAATATTTAATTCCCGGACCACTTCACGGTATTTGTCGTAAGAGATGTTGTAGGAGGGTTTTTTTTCTAAAAAATCTTTGTGCAAGGCTGTGATTGTCATATCACTGGGCAAGTATAAACGGTTGGGGGCATGCTCACGTCGGTAATGAGAAATGCTAGGCTCGAGGCTCATTATATGTTCCTTAATAGGATTAGCGTCTATTTTATTGTGAGGAGTTGCTCCCATTCTTGTAATGTGACGCCTACGCCCGGGAATCGAAGTGACTCCGATCCCGAACCCTTGCACTCGGCCAGATGGTTATGACCTCGAAATGCAAGCGGACTTCATCTTTCGTGCGGATGCCGTTGCGCAGAAAATATTTTTTTTTCTCCAAATATTTAGATCTGTGGATTTAAATATTTGCAACAGAATATTAATCAAAACCCCGACGCATTTCGAGACATATCCATTTGGAAATGCCCCCTCCACCGTGGCCATCGAAAAACTATGCCACTGGCGACAAATGGAGATGCACATTGCCACCATGTGGCGTGCCATTCCACACACATCTGTTTTGTCGGTGGTTGTCAGATTGACAGTCCGGCGCCACGAGAAAAAGAAACGGGGGAAATAACTGCGATTTTTAGTGGTCAACGAAAAAGTATAGTTTTTGTACGATTGACTGTTTTAAAAAAAAAACAAAAAAAAAAATAAAATTCCGAGGTGTTCGTGTGAATAGTTAGATCGGTTGGAGAAAATTGCAAATCCCGGAAAGTTGGAAAAGTTTTCTTGATCTGCGCTATCGCCGCGAGTTTCATAAGAATATCACGGCGACGATAAAATTTGAATGAGAAATTCCTTCTCGTTCGGTTTTGTGTTTGCCATCATCGGGTCTTGTGCATAAGAAGCTGGAGCGGTTCTCGATAATTTCGAGATTGAAAGGCCAATTGGACGACCTAAAAAAAACGAAAAGAAATGGACATTCTGGACATCGCGAGGGTGTTAATAAATGGCGATAAATAAAACCCTGCGCCGGAAAGCGCTGAGTGCGCTTCGTGGCGAAACGTAAGTGCGAACACAAAATGACGGTACCGTTTGTTTTTAACAGTTGGAATCTTTGACAGGTGGATACATATAGGGTTCAAGAATGTAGAGAACGTTCTGTTGGATGGAAAGCAAGGTACCGCTGTTCTTAGAAAACAAGGAAGTTGTCCAGAAAACATCGATGGATACCCATCAACCTGTGCAGTCATTAAAAAACAAAAATTGCTTACCAGCACCCCACATCCCAGTGAGCTCCTCAAAAATTGGTGAGCCGAGTGGAAAACAAAAACATTTTTCAATGAAACAACGGCATCATATTCGGTAATAAGACTAAAGTGTTGTAACCTGACAAGTATGTACGTATTTCTTGCTATTTATCTAACATAAAAAACCAACGTACCAAGTCCCGGACTCCACGGGTTATAAAAAAAATAAGATAACACAAAAAAATAAGTTTAAGCTATTCAAACTATTCGTAGTTGTCTCATAGTTGTTTCAATGACAGCCACAGCGCATACGTTGTTCTGATGCTTTGTAAAAACAAAGGACCTATGATAGGATTTCACACTTATAAGAAGATTCTAAGTGGCTACGAATGTCATTTTTGTATTTGGTTAGTTAAAAAAAATCTTGAGGACAATCAAATAATTCGCCGCGATCTGAAATTGGGAAATCTGTTCCTAAACGACTTTTGATCAATAAGAATAGAAGGAAAATTAACACTTTCTAAACACTTCTTACGACCTTAATTTTGACTGAAATATGAGTAAAATCCAAATTTTACTAAGTGACCGGATCCACAAAACTCTATTCCGGGCTACCTTAACTATTGCAAACAATCAACAAGCGACTCAAACTACTCGAACATTTAGATTCATCTTTTTCGTTTTTTTTTTAATTGTGACGAACGTGCAATATTTACCAATTTTATTACTTTCTCTGTTTTAAATTAGGAGCATGTCCACATTTGGAAACAAAAAAAATCCTTTTTCCTTTAATAATTTTAATATTTAACTATTATTCTTGTAAATATTCCTTATTAGTTACTTTGGTAAATTTAGTGTCAGTTGAATGCATGCGATGAAAATCCTATGGTTAATCCCTTTAACGCATGCGCATTTAACCATTTATTTTATAGATCAGGGAAACTAAAGGTGTATGGGTTTTATTATCAACTGAAATAGCAGCTCAATACAGAGCTTCTTTTTTTAGTACTCTTATAGAGTTTAAAATGACAAAATTCGGCAAATATAGACTAATATTACCTGAGAGGAATCTACCCCTTGGTACAATCATTCGGTAAATTTGTTAACAAGCCCGAAAAAACTTTGACATTGTTTTTCTTCTATAATTGGGTTGAGTCTTACTTTCTTATACCCTTCCAATTATCTGAAGGAACTATGAGAGTAATCGCTTTTGTTGACGTACTTCCAATTTTGATATTTAATAAGTATGCTGTAGATTAACAAAGTTTTTGTGACTTTGACCTGATTATATAAAATTTATTTGGTCAGGTGTCAGCCCTTTTTCAAATTAATTACAACAGGTTTTCCAATTCGTCAGATATTCAATATTATAAACCAAACATATTAAAAGGAATTCAGCTGGAATATTTTGCACAGCATAAACTCAGATTTATCTTAAAGTAATAAACATCAACATAAATTAAATTCGTAGTATTTTTTTTTCTACTTAAATATTAACAGTCGATCATAAAGAATTAAATGTCAGCTCAAAATTTCGATTGGTAGTTGAAAGAAGAGATACCATACTAGTATTTTTATGAAGGAAAAAAAAACCAAAACCCAATATGTTATAATTGCAGCCCATCTTCACCTCTTCGGTTATATTCAAGAGTGTTAACAAGCAAGAAATAAGGTTAGGCCAATTTATTTCATAACTTAATACAGAGAATGACCACTATACTAATTAATTTGTTAACAATACAACTAAATCGTAAACCATAACTGAATTTTATTGGTTTCATTTCAATAAAAAAAAAAATATATTTCTCTAAAAAAAAAAAATAATATTCCAAAATGCAGAACAAAAAAATAAAGTGTAAACTCTAGGTATAAATATCCTTTAAACATTAACGATAAAAAAAAAAAAATTTAGGAATATTCAATTCAATGTTAAAAAACAACGTAAACTTAATGTATGTACATTCTATTACAATGAAAGGAAAAGAAATTAACATTTGCATGGTTTCAATGTATAAGTAACTAAAATATACAAGAAAATTTCAACCCATCATCAAACAAAAGAAATGATTTAAAAGATTCTAGTATATTATGCCTGTTATTAAAACAATTCAGAAAAAACTCAAAAAAATTTAAGATATACTCAAAAACAGTAAATATTCATTATATACTGTATATCGATATATATTTAGAATTAGACATCAAGAAATACATTAAGAATACAATGAGCTCAGTGATTCACCATTGAAGTACAAAAAAAGGTTAAATAATATTTTTTTTAAACAAAAAAAAAGGAAAATGAAATAATGTAAAATCGAATTCTAATAACCTGAAAAATACAATACAAATGCAGCTAGGCAAACAGCAAGAAGTAAATAGAATTATCAGAGCATTAAAGTCATATGAACTAGAATATTTGACAAATCCATTAATTGCCAAAATTAATTGATGAAGAAAATATTTTTCATGATATAAATAAACCAAAAAAATATATTTTTCTGAAAGAAAGCAAACAAAGCATAACAATAAATGTACATCGTATTTTATGTGCACATATCCAGGCGCTCAGGTATAAAGAGCAACAAACAACTGAAATTGTTCTTGCAACAAATGCATATGAAATAAACAATTAGGACAGCGTAGGTTAGACCTACATATTTTATCAAATAATATACCTTTATAATTTTGTAAAATTACACTATACGAAACAATAACATGAATTGCTAAAGATATAACCACGACTTTCCTTTTCAGCGGTTTTTCTTTTTCAGTGGGAAGAGAGAGTGCAAGGTAGGTATGCCGTCGCGAGGGTAGGGTTTCGACAAATCCGCTGAGGTCGGTTTCGCGTCGCGCGCGGTACGCGGTACCTTTGTAGTTTTGACATTTTGTTAGAGTAGTCTTCTTCGTGTTAATTTCGAGTAGCATATTTTTCGGTACCGCGTCGGTATAATTCGGGAACGCGAAACGGAAATTAGATTTGTGGACTTTGACTGGTTAATGAAGAAATACGGAGTAACGTAAAGTAGGTTCTTCTCCGTATGGTTTTGTTTGATAACGCGTTTTGAAAACGGGCATGTTCAGGTGGCTGAAAATATTGTAATTGAGCGTAACCCATTCGGAGACCCGCGACCGAAATCCTCTCCGAACTAGCTGGCCGACAAGCAGCCACCGCGTGAATGGGTTACGGTGCACGGATTGGTTGACCTGTTGGTACCATCCGTTGGCACTACTCAGACTTAACGTCTAGAACCGATGAGAGGTCGGTTCCGCGTTCGAACTTAGAATGTTGAAAAACATTACATTCTCCTGTCTATTGGTGGTGCAACCGTGTCCTTTAAATCACCCAACGCAGTCTGTAAAGGTTTATCATTACCTGGTTTGTAACTCAAAGTCGCCAAAAAAAAAGTTTTGCATACTGCATACGTAGAACCAGTTTTGTCTTTCAGTAAATAATTATAGCTGATTTTTTTTCTATAGTCCCCACTTTCAGGTTTTGCTACTGTTCTTTGTTTCGCGGGTTGTTCTGAAGTATGATGCAGCATAAAAGCTTTCCTCTCTTTGTCAGTCAAACTCCAAAAGGTTTCATTTATATTTTTTCGCAGACCCTCACCAATATTTTGGACATATCGCTTTTTGCAGGAAGCTGGACAAGGTGGTTTCACGCCATGTTTCTCTCTTAACTCGTTTTTTTTTGCTTCTTCTCTAACCTTAAGTGGTTGATCGTATTTTTTTCTTTTTCTTATTGTGCCTGTTTTAGTATAAGCTATGGAATTGGGCGCATTATTATCAGTAATCATTTCATTTTGTTCGACATACTCAGCGTCTTGAAAATGAGTGGTCCTCATAAATTCATTTCCTCTGGACCAAGACTTAACTGAATCCTCATGACCAGCAACTGGAACATTGCCGTTATTTATCAGAGTGTAAGAAGTATGAATTGTGTTTTTGGTAATAGTTGTTGTTAATTAGTCTGCATCATTTTGAGAAAAACAAGATTTTTGTTGATCATTTGCAGTACATGTAATGAAAGGCACTGTACTAGGATCATCTAAATCAAGAAAATTTTTGTCTGAATTTGTTTTTGGAGAAACTGCTAGCGATGCTATTGGAGTTAAATCATTATTTTCAATAATCGGCACAGTTGTCGTTAATGTAATGGAAGATTTTGTGGATAGGTTATCTAAGTTTGCAAAATTCTGACCCTCTTGTTATAGACTGAAATATTGAACCTTTGACGTAGATGGCCCCGGTAAAAACTTTAAATCTTCAAAGTGAGAATAGTTTGACAATTCATTTATCTGTGCCTGTGACTCGTGTGTCCTGTCGTATCTTAAAAATGGACGATCATTATCAGAATCATAGTCGTTACTAGGGAAAAAGTCGGGATCGATATTTCGAAAATTATGACTTAATTTCTTCGAATCCTTCAAACTTGTTCTCAATGAATTGTTATTTTGTGCTAACAGCATCATCATTTTTGTATTTCTTTGCGACATCGTTTTTCTGTAACAACATATGTTTTCTATAATTGGATTGTTTTGTTAAGAATAATCAACAATTTTTACACAGTTACAAAATAAAAATTATTTAAGAAATGACCTATATATATTTAAATCATCACATGCACCTACGTAGCATAAACTACTAATAATAAGTATGATCATCGCTGGCGCGACGGTAGCTGCGCAGCTTTGCACCAGCGATGAGGAGTCCGGTATGGAATTGCCTGGCAAATAAAGTTCAATTTCTAGATGATATGCCGTGTACCTCAACTCTTTTTTTACTAATTCATATGTATCATTTCAAGGTTTTTTTTTCAAATAGAGATACATACGAAAGCTGTATGAACTCAAACGATAAATCATCTTCACAACATCACAAAAATTTCATCAAAACTGAACTTTTTCTACCTTTATTAAAAATAATCATCTAACTAATATAAATAGTAGGAATTACCTGAATGCCAAAGCTTGAAATTAAACAACTGAACATTTTTCCGCTGTTTTTCTATTGAATTTCACAAGAATTGAAGGGTACTTCTGCTTCCTATCAAAACAAACTAGAAATAACAGGAACTTTCATCCGAAAAATGCACATGAATTAGAAATCCGATCGTAATAATAAACCTTATAAGGTTCGATTCTATTCGCTGCTGCAGCGGCAACTCAATTAGTCAAAGCGTTTCGCCGACCACTAAGGGCTAAATATACTCAGCGGCATAGCGGTGACTCAGTATTTGCTCACGCATCATATTTGCCGCTTATCAGCTTAGGACAATGGCAAGGAATTTTCGCCTTGATTTCAGGGTTTTGGCGGTATTAAAATATTCCGCTATTTGCCTACGTATAATTGATATACCCTTAATTACCTCAGTGATTGCAGTTAAAACTGAGATAGGGAAAACTTTTTTAAGGTTTTTTTTATATTTCTGAATGAGATAAAGATATTTGGCTTAGTTGATTAGACGCACAGTTTTTTAAGCTATTCGATGCATTAAAAATCAAATTTACGATTTTTTTTGAGATACCGCTTTTGCGCTTAGCACGGCAGCATAAACGTTTGATTAGTATTTTTAAATCAAAATCTAAAAAGAATTCCCGTCAGGAGAGATACATTGATTATATTTCTCAATTTACTACGGATATTCGATACATCAAAGGGTCAGCTAATACAGTGCCAGATATTTAATCTCGTTTAGACACACACGTTATTTATTTTAAAGAAATCGACATAAAATTTTTAGCAGAGGAGCAACAAAAGGATCCAAAACTTAAAATCTTCCTAGAAGATCCTCCTAAATTTAATTTTAAAACTAAATTAGTTCAAATTAAAATTTCTGATAAGACATCAAGTCTATGGTGTAAACAAATTTGGATACGTTTAGATTTTTTGTTCCTATTAATTTACGATGTACTATATTCAACTCATATCATAACCTTTCCCATCCTGGTATTAATGCCACCAGAAAAACTATCACAAAAGGTCACTTTTGGCCTAAAATGAATAAAGACATTAACAATTGCATGTGACGTTTGTCAAAAGAACAAAATATATAAATACAATAAAACACAAACCAGATCAAAAACTGATACCTCCAAAACGATTTCAACATATTCATTTAGATATTGTAGGGCGAATGTCGCCTTCTCAAGGATATTCCTATCTTCTTACAGTTATTGATTGTTTCTCCCGATGACCAGAATGCTATCCATTGAAAGATATATTAACAAAAACAATTGTAAATACTTTATGGCGTGAATATTTTTCGAGATTTAGTTCAACCCTGGAAATTACGACCGATCAAGGTGCTCAATTCGAGTCAAATTTATTCAAAGAATTGTTAAAACTTCTAGGTTCATATAGAATTTACACATAAGCGTATCATCCAAAAGCAAAAGGAATGATTGAAAGATTTCATCGAACATTAAAAACGGCAATTCGAACTCGTGATAATGTTAATTGTTTCAATAAACTCCCTATCATTCTTTTTTCTTGTAATGATTTTAATGTCTTTCTTGTAATGATTTTAATGTCTAAGTCCGGACGAGGAACCGACTTCTGATCGGTTCTAGACGTGAAGTCTGAGTAGTGCCAACGGATGGTACCAACCGGTCAACCAATCCGTGCACCGTAATCCATTTTCGCGGTGGCTACTTGTCGGCCAGCTAGATCGGAGAGGATTTCGGTCGCGGGTCTCTAAATGGATTACGCTCATTTACAATCTTCAGCCACCAATACATGCCCGTTTTCAAACGCGTCACCAAAACAAAACCATACGGAGAGGAAACCTACTTTACGTTACTCCGTATTTCTTCATACAACCAGTCAAAGGACAAAGATCTAATCTTTACTTCACGTTCCCGAATTTCCGACGCGGTACCGAAAAATATACTACGTTCACGTAAATCCGAAAAAAACTACGCTAAAGAAAAACCAAAATCAACTAAGGTACCGCGTACCGCGCGCGACGCGAAACCGACCTCAGAGGATTTTCTCAAACCCTACCCTCGCTGACGGCATACTTACCATGCACTCTATTTCCCGCTGAAAGAAAGGACCACTGGAAAGGAAAATCGTGTTTCGAGCTAGCAATTCATATTATTCTATTTCAAGTAAAATAAAAATTTTTTTCCATTACAAGTAAATTTCTTTCGTTTTTCACCTAATTTATAACATTCGGCATGTTAAGGGAGTGGAACAAAAACTAAAGAATTATAATAGTCTTTTCTTTTTGAAATCGGATGATGAATTTTCACAACAATTGATACGTATCAATGTCAGTCTACGTTAAACATTCGATGAACCAAAATGAATACATCGTTTTCATCAAAACCATTTGAATACTTAACTAACGCTGCTCTCATGTTTCCTTTTCAACACAAAAAAGAAAATTACATAACCTGCCAAATTTACAAAAAAATTATAATGTATATATATCGTCCACTTCAAAATAAAGTTTGTTTAGTGTAAATCAACGCAATTTACTTTAGTCAATATTTCAATGGAATCCCTTTCTCTATTATACCGAAGCATTTGCAACAGGCCGCGGAATATTTAACTTGTTTCTTCTATACGCGTTTGAACGGGAGGAAGAAATAAAGTATACCGTAAAGTAATTAATATTAGCTATTCCCAAAATATATAAGCGCTTTAAAATAAAGGAAGATAACCTATCGGGTATATATTCTATTACACTTAATATTAATAAACGTCATTAATTTTTTTTTTTAAATATTCTCTGAGAAATAATGTTTGTTGCTTTATTTTGAAATTGAAAATATTTTTCATGCGTGTACATTTTCACGCAATTTTAATTAGATTGTAACTGCACTTTAGAAGAGTAATTGCAATTAGATAAAAACTTCTGTAAAATCCCTTCTCCTATCTTCCTACGCATTATCTAATATCCTTTTGGAACAATTGTATTGGTCCAATTGTGTTTTTTAATCCCAATTCGAACACACATGCAGGCTGCTTCGAAATACAAAACAACGTTAACAGTTGGAACGTTACGGGAAAATAACATTTCATTTTTTTGTTCCCCTCTTAAAGACTAAATGCTTGATCATGCAATCAATGGAAAAGTAAAAAGAAAACGATAAACAACAAATAACCGAATACGAAAAATTATTAAAACATTATGAGATGTTCAATCACTAACGATAAAAATACTGGTTCCGGAACACCGCACCGCTCCTGAATAGCAGACTACTTGCAGTAAAAAGATAGACTCTTAACTAAACACATATGAAGATAGAAGAAATATGGCCACACTAATTTTCATGATATGACCTTGGTTACTTGTGCGAGCACAGGCCGATTGCTGACGAGTGAATTAAAGAGTCATAATTTTCAATTTTTCCAAAATACTTGGAACTAAAGATAATTTGACATTTTTGCTCAACTCAAGTTTCTGCTTCATTATTCGATTTCTCCTAAGCATAAACTGTATCACTCGTAACAGATCAGGTGCAATTATCTTTGTGTTAGCTTTAAAACTGACCTTTGCTTTGCCTCTTATTAGGACTTTTCAATAGACAACTGAATGGTGATCCAAACCTGGGGGGGAGGTGTTGCAACTGAATTGATGCCCTCGTTATTGTTGTAGGGTCGCCAGCTTGTATGATGGCAATGGGAACTGTTTGGGTTGGATCTCCAGGATTATTTTGTTGTTGCTGCTGTTGTGGAGGAGGCTGTTGTTGATGTTGCTGCTGGTGCTGCTGCTGTTGTTGTTGGTCTGATACAGCTCTAAATTTCTTCAACATGAGTTGTTCTTCCAAACGGATATCCCAATTGGCCAAAACTAAAGCTTTTGTTGCTTGTTAGTTAAATCTGTACGAATAACATTCATCACATATTCATCACGTTTAGTATTTTAACACTAACCTGCTAGTCTTCGTCGTTTGATAATCGTTGATGAACCAAATGCCAATCGATCCTCTAATGGCACTTTGAATAGAACTGAATCGCCAACCCCATGATGCATATCAGATGGTGAATTTTCACGGGCTGCTCTTTCATCCAGTAACTGATCCTTTTCGGTTGGTTCGTAATTGATTCTTCGCGAACATGTGCAACCCGACTCTTCTTGGGCGGCGGCCACTACGTTTACACTTCACTGCCATGTGGCTGTCAATTCCTCTTGACATCCCACGACAAAATTGACATGGGATGTGCGCTCGTCACAACCACGTGAAATGACAAGCCATCTAGCAGCAAGGTGTGTTAGTAGTGGTCGCCAGCGGCGTCGCATGATTCATTACAAATTTAGATTCAGAAAATTTTTTATCGATCCTCAAAGATCATTTTAAGAGATTAACTAGTAAAGAACCGAAAGCGAAAAAAGTCAAAATTCATATGCCTAAGTCCCTTGATGATTGCGAAAGAGTTTTCATTAAAGTAGTTAATATCAAATCATCTTTGTCTTCACCTTATCAAGGACCTCATAAAGTTATTAAAAGGGGCCCCAAGAATTTTCTTATTCAAATTAACGGAGAATTAAAAACCATTCCTATTGAAAGAATCAAACCAGAGTTCAGAGTTAATAACAATTTAATAAATAATAACGATTAAATATATGGTTATTATTCTTTTACAACGCTAACGATGGGAAAGGAGTATTGTAGCGTATTTTACATTACTTATAAATTAAATTCCACATTTTCATAAAACTCACATAAAAAGAAATAGTAGCCGTAGATAAATTGTCAATTGTCAAGTAAGAAAAAATAAAAATATTTTTCAATAAATAAAAAGACCATACTGAGAAAATTTAAAAATATGATAGTCAAAGAAAAAATCTTGTATTATTCTGTACTTGTAAATTGTATAAATAAACAATTACTATTCAAAAGGAATTAATATTTTCTTATTGTAGTGAAAAAGTCAATGGCAGAATATTTAAAATACAAGTTTCGACATTAAGACTGAAAAATCGCTAAAAAATTAAGCCTTTGATAATAAATTTGAAGTATAATTAAAAAAATATAGTACTTCTTACGGTTATGTGCAACCCAAATTTTTGGACCATTTCAATAATTATGCAAAGAAAATTTTTAGTTTTCCTGAAATTTACAGCGTCCGTAAACAATAATTCAAAAAGAAAGAAATTCAGCCAATCAAAACATGGCTTCATAAACAATCAATTAGGAAGATTATCATTTATCCATGCAAGAATTAACACATGTTCTAGTGCCAGTTTGGACTCCCCACAAGTAAATGGAATACGATGATAGAGCTGGTGCTGCAGGGCTTCAGTATTCATTTAAGAGAAGATGTCTTGACGAATGAAAAATGTTTTCTGAATAAATTGCCATTTCTTGGAAATATTGGATCTTTAGTTTAGTTAGTCTTGAATATGTACAGTCATGCCCGAATAAACATACTGGTCCTTCTAAAATATCTTTACAAAAATCTTCATTCCAAAAATTATACCGCAAGACTATTATTTTAAAGTATCTAACTTAAAGCTCACTATCACGAATTTCCGGATAATCCTTTTCATTGCTATTGGAGCCCAACATAGTATATCTCGGTCAATGCAGCATTTCAACATACCAAACAACCCTATTTTTGACGTTCTTGTCCATTGTGTTGTTGACAAATTATCCTGAAAATGGTAAAAGTTTTCACCATAAACCATCCGTTTGGAGCAAGTGAAATGGCCAACGGCACATAAACACCCTCAACGTTCGTTGCGCTCCATCCAACAGCAATCGTTAATACTTGTACAAGGGAAGCAGAAAACCAGAAGCAGAACGCTAAATGTCCTTGCACGGCAAATAGCATGCGAGACGTTTACGAGTAAATAACCCTATCACGACCATAAAATTGTCTGGTTTCAATGATGGCTTCATGATAATGTGACCTCATGCTAATCACCCTCTGGTTCTAAAACGCCAGACAGCAATCAAAGCGTGAGAGAGTTCCGACCAGGACTGATTTGCAGATGGCGACGAAGAAAAACCAGATTAAATGCAATAATAAATCAGCGGTAGAAAGAATTAACTTGCGGCCTTATTTGAAATGAGTAATGTTCAAAGTGCGAAAAGTATGCAAATCAAGTTTGATTTTAAGTGCATAAGAGATTAGGGATATAATTAACGACTTGAAGTGGTTATTTTAATGATGGTTGGTGTTCAAGTAAGATTTTTGAAATTTAGCATACTGATGGAATGCACTCAGTTGATCGGATCGCTATGAGTGTAAGATCTGGAAATAAATAATTTAACGCCCGTTTTTGTAAGTAAATTTGGGTAACCATTTTTAAATTGTGCCCTTAAGGTTCGCTTATAGATTTCAGAGAAAACGGATGTGAAATATATCGAGAGGGTTGAAGTATTTCATTATGTGATGTGTAGTTGGCATGTTATCAGTTGTTGATTCGAATTTCAAATAAGTTTGACTTGACGTCTCGCACCATATTTCGCGTCTTGAACTTAATCAATTTTCCGTGCAGCAATTCTAATTTAAACGAAACAAAAGATTCAACATATCTTACTCTACAAAGGATATGCAGCTGGTATGCTTCCTATAGCTATTTTTACAATCCTACACACATCACTTCATTTTTCTTTTCTCGACACAACAACACTCGCGACCACTTTCAAACTTTTCAGTTTGATTCGTTATAATTTTTGCAACATTTTTCCACTACATTCACTATGATTTATATTAAAAATTGTTGTGTTCAATTTCGAATTCAACTGGACAAGGTGTTTCTTATCATTTGTTGAATGTTCACAAATCATAGGTTTTCAATCATATGGTTGAGCTTTCGTTGACAATTCGAGGGTCAAAGTATATGAGGAGAGGGATTTTTGTGAGAGCAGCAATACAGCTACTTTAGTTTGTGGATGCTCTAGCAGAGCGAACGGTGGGGGGATTTCAATTCATATTGAAGGGGAAGGTATGTATGTATGTAGTGAAAAACTTTCACTCACGTATGAATGATAATAAGCATATTTCGCGTCCATTACTTGACATACAGTGAGCGTCAAAAGAAAGTAAACACCTTAGATACTTGTATTAAGAATTTTATTAAAACAAGGTAATTAACACAAAATCCAAAATGTGGATAAGGAATCGAAGTCTTATTTAATAAGAACTGAACACAACATAAACATTGAACAAAAGTAAAACACAACAAAGATAAATTCACTTTAACCAAAAAAAGACCAAATTTCACGCGTCAAAAAATTTAACAGTAAACAAAACATAACAGAACTTCAATAGAAAAAGTCGATTTTTCTTAATTTTTCACTATTTCGTTTGTTTTCCTTTGGACGTAAGCACCTCATTTAGTCTTCTAGGCATCGACGCGACAAGTTTTTTTGTAACATCGGGAGAGATTTCGCTCCATTCTTCCTTTATAACCTTCTTTAATTCGGCTTTGCTTGAAATGACCCTAATTCTCACTTTTCTGTCAAGGTGTTCCCACACATGCTCGATCGGGCTAAGATCTGGGGACTGCGGCGGATGATCAAGTGTCTTAGGAGTCCAGTACAGTAGCCACTCTTCCACAATTTTGGACGTATGCTTTGGATCGTTGTCCTGTTGAAAGATCCAATTTCCGGACAAGCCTAATTTTTTGACGCTAGGGGCAACATTGTACCTCAAAATGGCTAAATAATCCATTTTGTCCATTGTTGGGTCAACAATAAGTTGGGTAGACAGACCTATGCTCATGTCAGTAGGGTTTCGTACTCAACTTACAAAATGCAGTAACCAGCAACGAATAAAATCAAGAAGCATGTCATGTTCGAGGATCATACTATTGTTAGCAAAGTTGAAAGAATTTGGACTTCTGAGGTATTTGTTCAAGTTATACCCATAAATGTCTCCCTTGATAATTTTTTCTGATTTTTTAGATCACGGGTGTCCATTCGCGGGGGAGGAAACATATTTTTCATGTATTCCCCCGCCTGTGCCCCACTGAAGCAAAAACTGTCAGTTTAAGAACTGTTTTGAAAGCTCCCATAGAGAACTTCCATTTTATATTCATATTGGCTACCTTTCATGAATTTTTTTTCAGGGGCCACTCCTCTGTACTGTAATCATCGATTCATGGCCTATTTTTTTGAATCCTAGAATGGTTACAAAGCCCTTTTGCTAGGAGCTCTCTCCTGCCTCTTCGGCTTGTTTCAATTGAATGTACTCATCTTCATGATACCTATCATTCCTGTAATTTTCATGCAAATCCTAGCAAAGCTGTAGTGTCTAAGTTGGAAAAACGCGCTTCATAGCCATATGTTTCCATAGTAATATAGGGCACATTGTTCCATAGTAATACAGGAAAATTCAAATCGCTATAACTTCGTTAAATACTATTCGATCTTTATGAAGTTGTTTGCTAAATTTTATTGAATTTAAGGGTACCGTTTAGATTTTATTCAAGAAAACATGAAATCGATAAATCATTCTATTAGTAACAAAGTTGAGTGAATTTAGACTTCTCATGTATTTGTTGTTGTTGTACTCATTTAGGCCTGCATTCATGATTTTTTCAGATTTTTCGGATGGAAGGTGTCCAATTGCAAGAGGTGGGGGCGGTATGTGAAACGTTCGTACATTTCCCTTCCCTTGCCCCCCTCGGTACTCATAAGGCAATTTTAAGACTTTATTGAAAAGATCTCATTGAGACCTTTCCAATGACACCCTACTCGACTCCCAATGGTGAAAATTTTTTTTTGAGGGGTCACCTCCCTATATGGAGAGACCCCCCTGAAACCCCTTTCAAAAATTGTCCCACCCTTGAACTTTCAAGAGCTCCCCATTTCTGACCTTCCCACAAATTTTCATGGCTGTAGCCTCTCTAGTTTCGGAGAAAAAGTGCTGTGACATACAGACGGACGGACGGACGGACGGACGGACAGACGGACACAGGTCGTGATTGCAATAGGGTTTTGTATTTTAGTAAAAAACCCTAAAAACAAGATTACCAACACCAGTTGCCGCCACGCACCCCATACCATAACTGAACCGCCAACGTGCTTAACAGTGTTGATAACACACTTTTCTTTGACGGCTTTATTCTTAACACGCCATATTTTTGGGGGACTTTTCACGCCGGAAATTTCGAATTTGCTCTCATCTGTATATAATACGTTGTCCCAAAAAGATGGAGACTCGTTTTTTAGTTTTTAGCGAAGTCCATACGCTTGATGTGATTCGCCTTGAATATGTATGGCTTTTTCCGTAGTATTCATCCATGTAGACCATTTTTAGGTCTTTGTAAAAAATTTTTTTTACAAAGACCTACTAGTTTCGTGACCTGTCTGTCCGTCTGTCCGTCCGTCTGTCCGTGCGTCACAGCTAATTTCCTCAGAAACTATAGAAGCTAGAATGCTCAAACTTTGTGAAAAGGTCAGAAGTGATGGTCTCTCAAAAGTTGGGGTCTTAACAAAAATTTAAAAAATTTTTAAGGGGGGTTCCCCTAATAACGAATTGGCCCTTAAACATTTTTTTTCATCAAAGGTAGTCGAGTGGGGTATCAAATGAAAGTTCTTAATAACAACTCTTAGAATCTGAAATAAAAAAATCCTTTCTTGAATTAGGGGGTCCAGGGGAAGGCAAAATGTACCAATAATTTGTGTACCCCCCCCCCCTCGCGATTGGACACCTTTCAGCCGAAAAATCTGAAAATTGTCACCAACGTGGGCCTTTATGAGTACAAGGGCAACAAATACCTAAGAAATCGAAATTCGCTCAATTTTGTTAATAATAGTATGATTTGTAGACTTTACATTTTTGCCCATAAAATCAAAACGGTACCTTTAAATGTCTTGAAATTTTGCGATTAGATAGGCTGATATAAGATATCTAAGTTCACAAAATTTAATTGAGATTGAATTATAATCAAGTGAGTTATAGCCATTTGAATTGTATGAAACTACAAGAACAATAACACGTGCTTATGGTTAATATAGGGTTTTTCCAATAAGAAGTGTTATTTTGATATTAGAAGAAAAATGCCACTTTTTAACATGAATGATCGAATGTTAATTTCATTATAAAGAGGAAGGTATGTCGTTAGTAGTGAAATATAACATCAGGCAATTGACCACCAGGACACGCTTACAGGAGCATATCCTTTTCATAAAATTTCCCATAACCAAATCGCAAAGTGGCTGCCCTGTGTCCTCGATAGCCTCACGAATTTTATCTTTGAGGTCTTGAATCGAGACTGGGCTGTTAGCGTAGGCCTTCTTTTTTTACGTGACCCCAAAGGAAGAAGTTACATGATGTTAAATCACAAAATCGATTCAAAATAACACCCCTTATTGGAAAGCCCTATATATATTTAAAATTGACTTAGGCACTTTTATTTTCTTTCAATTTTCATGAAAATTTAAGGAATAGTGTTTAACTTGAACATGTTCAATCGGCCGAGCATTCAGAAAAATCATTTAAGCTAGATCAAAATGTGCACCTTTTGCATAAATTTGAAAGATTTCATATCCACGCCATTAGATAGCTTGTTTCTAAACCTAGGGTGTTTACAAAGACCTTCTGGTAGGAGCACTCTCCTGCTTACTCAACTTGTTATGAATTATTCTCCTGACTGTACTCGCACTTACTGGTTTGCCTGATGCCTGTGTTATGTCTTCTGCCAATTTAACTGCACTTGAGGCTGGATATGCCCTTACTTCTTTTACTACAGCTCTAACTTCAGTACCACTAAGCCGCTTTGGGCATCTAGATCTCGGTAAATCTTCAACGAGATGATGTTTGACATACTTATCAATATTTTTTTTTACTGTGCAGCGGTTTCTGCCCACGTTTTTGCCATTTTCACGCAAGGATTTACCTTTTTCTTTTAAGTCTATTATAATTTACCGAGTATCAAGCGATGTTTGCTTTCCCATAGTGAAACTATTTTCTTTTACGTCTTTGTTTTTAATATTGATTAGAACAAATGTACTTAAAATGACAATTGGTGAAGTATAGCACGCAAACAGCATAAATTTGTCACCTAAAGTTAAGGTTCTTCCCCGAAATATAAAAGAAGCGAAGTAAGTGTTACCACTCTTTACTTCTTTTGACGCGTAAAATCTGATGCATTTCCACTTTGGTGAGGTTTGTGCAATGTTGCCACATGTTTTGATTTCATGTTTAATAGTAATCAATCTCTAAATGGTTTAGTAGTAAACTCATTAATATTGATTTTAATTGCAAGTCAATGATAGCTTTGTAATGTAACAATTTAAAGATGAAAAGTTGGTGTTTACTTTCTTTTGACGCTTACAGTATCTTTGGGTTTCCTTCATTTTATATAGCTCTATTTTGCAATCTGTTTTATTTCATCGTCGTATGCTTGTAACGGGGATCATCAAAATTAGCTCGAGCGTTTTTTGCAATATTATTAAAGGATTTTCCAATAAGAGGCGTTATTTTGAATAGCCCACTATTTCGGTAGATGTTACTTTTAAAGCTGTCATTTTTTGACATTTGACAATTAAAAACTACGCCATTGATAAAAATGGAAAAATACATGCTTCAAAAATGCATTGAAATTATTAAAATTCACTGTAAAAATGGTGAAAATTTGGCAGAAACGGTTCGTAAGATTCGAACATTTTTGGGTCGTCGTGAAGCACCTTGTCTGACCGCAATACAGAAATTGCTGGAAAAATTCTAGCTGTTGGGACAACTCAGGGATATGAAGAATAAAATCTGCGCACATCACTCAAGAACAGTCAAGAATATTGCTGCTGTAGCCGAAAGTGTTGAAGAAAACCCAGGTTTGTCCATTCCTCGTCGTACTTTGAAATTAGGCATTCCACAAACGTCATTACATCGTATTTTTCATAAAGATTTGAGTCTGAAGGCTTATAAAGTTCAGTAAGCACAAGAACTCAAGCCAGTTGATCATCAACAACGTCGTGTGTTTGCTGATTGGGTCCTTGAAATGCATGAAAATGATCCGGAATTCTATCGAAAAATCATCTTGAGTGATGAGGCCTATTTCCACCACGGTGGCTTCGTCAACAAGCAAAATTGTCGCATCTGGTGCCCGGAAAAGCCAAGACTTATTATTAGAAAGCCTCTCTATGCACAACGTGTGACTGTTTGTTACGGTTTATGATCCGGCGGAGTCATTGGACCTTACTTTTTCGAAAATGAGGCTGGAACAACAGATACGGTGAATAGATTGCGCTATGGAGGTATGATGAATGATTTTTTATGGCTGGAATTGGATGATATTGATCTGGACAACGTTTACTTCCAACAAGATGGCGCTACGTGCCACACAAGCCACAAAACAATTAATCTTTTACGGGAAAAGTTTCCGGACCGTGTTATTTCTCAAAGAGGTGATCAAAATTGGCCACCGACATCTTGTGATTCAACACCTTGCGACTTCTTCCTTTGAGGCCACGTGAAAGAAAAGGTCAACACCAACAGCCCAGCGTCGATTCAAGACCACAAAGATAAAATTTGTGAGGCTATCAAGGACATAGGGCAGCCACTTTGCGGTTTGGTTATGGAAAATTTCTTGATAAGGATATGGTCCAGTAAGCGTAGTCATAGTGGTCATTTGTCTAATGTTATTACTTACGGCATATTTTTTCCTCTATAACGAAATAAACATTTGATAATTTGTGTTAAAAAATGGCACTTTTCTTTTAATATCAAAATAACACCTGTATAATACCTTTGGCATAGGTATTTAAGTGATAAGGCCAGCAACTTCAGTGGTTATCCTGGAGTATAACCACAAATATACAATATTTAAAAATAATCACTGAAGGACTGAAATATTGCTAGTTGAAAATGCTGCTACGAGAAGCTTTGATCAACGTAACATCAATAGATCTCCCGAAAAGGTCAATGAAATGGAATCTGATTCCTTTAAGTGCTATCAAAGGGTTCAAGCTTGCTATAAGGTAGCATATTAACTGACAAGAATCCGGAAAGAAAAGCTAAATATAGTTGGACTGGAGAAATAGTACCAGATAACAGAGGTTAATTGAAGGTTATGTAATTTTCCTGGCCTCCAAAAATTAGCACAAAACCACTTTAGCCAATATGATCCGTGAATTTGAAACCCAGCCTAGATCGTCACCTAGATCGTGTGATATCACACCTTTAGAACATTTATTTATTTTTTCTTGGTTGCATGAAGTCTAGCCATCAGGGATAAGCCAGCTTCAAAAATATTACTTATGTCATTCACGAGATACTAGTCGCTATGCTGGAATGCTTAGTCCAAAATTGGACCCTCAGGATAGACCACTCACGGCGCAGTCGCGGTCAAATCTAAATGAGCTAATATTTAGAAAGTTAATGTCATAAATTGCTCTTTTGGCTCAGAAAGAAAATGTTTACTACAAGATTCAACTTTATGGCTTTAATTTGAGATTAAAAACCAAATCTCAAAATGAATCACAATATTTTTATATATCTGGAATTTGCTGATGGATAAGGTGTAAGAGGCATCTCCCTACTTGATACCTGAGACCATTTCTGCCGTGGCATCAGTATCAAATCTTGATCATTCAAACAAGGTTTTGGGTACCCCAATAAATTGATGTTATCATTTATCAAAATATCCTCTCTTTTCAAGTTTACAGTAAAAGTAGAAGACATTTTCACGGGCTGTCCTTTTTTTCGGCTGTTGGATTAATTTTGGGTTCTTTTGGTTCCAGATGTTTTGAGCATTTTTTTCCGACTTGCACAAATTTTTAATAGAATCTGTTGATTCTTGAAGAACGTGTTTTTTTATTAATAAATCTAAAACTTCAATATGAACGTCATTCGAATCTGAATCTTGGCCGAGAATTTAAATCAAAATTGTTCAATCACCTTGTTTGATTGGAGGATTATTGTTGCTCTTTAAAGGAGAAAGTTCGATTTTCTATTCTAAATCGCTAATCACCCCAGATTTTACCTCTGGATAAAAGCCCATTATTATTGTTATCTGACCGAGTATTTTGTAATAGTGTATTCATGCTTATAATTGCGTCTTGGATTGCCAAATAGTTCTAATAATAAATTTTTTATATCAGATCAACTATTTTTTCATACCTACACAACAGTTCAAGAAAAATATCGTCCAACTGAACACTCGCGTGATTACTATTTGCCACTCATTGCTGTTATTTATACTATCAGTGTCACGGATACTGTGAGCTCAAAAGAGCGACGGTCCTAAGCCCGTTATAGAAAGGAGGAGGGCACTTTTTTTTCCCAAACTCACAGCTTCCATGATTTCTCATCCCAAAACACCCAATAAATAGTAGTAAATGCTCTCAGGGTAGCACATTGAGTTTACTAGCTCCCCAATAATGGGCACCTTGGACAAAGTGGTCCTTATATTTGACTCGCGGGAAAACGAAAAAGGAGGTTACACGCCCAATTTGTTTAAATCTTTTCCGTGCAACCATTTTGTCTGGTTTTTGCACTGTTGTGATCCCTGTCTTGTCTACGTTGTAAATATCTTGAGGCTCTAATTTTTTTGTCAAGTATAGATTTCAGCGATGCGAAAAATCTCGCAACATTGGTTTTGTTGAAACTTGCGGCTCGATAAGCTGGTAGCTTCAGGAGTATGTAGAGATAAACTTGTAATACCAGTCCGGTCCCACCATCTCGTTATCGTTCCATGAAGCAGGTATTTTCATGCAATTTGCTTTTGTGTACTGATACTCGTACGCAAATTTCCTGACTTCTTTAGACGACAACTCGAAGCTCACATCTGCAGCCGTTTTCTGAGATTCGGACAACAGGAATTCATGCTTGGTTGTAAAAACCTGTGCGAGGAAATAAATTTATTGATAAACAGGTAATACGAAAGGTAGAAGATTACAACAAATTTATATTACAGTTGAAAAGCATGAAAATATATAAAGATAAGTGGGTACCTAATTACCATTCTCAGCAATACGTATCCACAAGATGAAGTTGGAGCCAAAGCATTTGCTGCAGCATTGGAAGCTGTAGCCACATTGGCAGTCCTTGCAGAATCACGTTCCCTTTTGTTTTGGCAATTTCTAGTTAAGCTGCACAGAAAGACTTTAAATTCATCTGAGGCATGAGCCAGACTTTTCACCTCAATGATATGAGCTTCTACAGCCTTTTTCACAGTTTCAGCAATGTTAAGTGGGGAAGAGTTAAAAAATAAGAAGGGCAGGTTTATGTATTTCTTAAAAAAATTTATGGTGTTTTTATATCTTTAAATAAACAGCAAGAGGATTATACTATTCATAACAAATTTATCATACATTGAATGATAAATTTACTGTCTATTGATTCCTTAAATAAAAAGACTATCATCGGAAGTTCTGGACAAGTTGGTGTAATTTAATTAACTTATGCCAACAGGCCCCAATTGTGTTTTTGAAACAAAATGCCCTCGTCATTCTTTCATAGCGTCGAAACAAAAGATTGTCACATGTTGATATAATCACAATGAGCCACTGAATCAACTAGTCGTTGCTGACATTATTACATCATATTGCATCGTTTCAGCAAAACAAATTAACTGTAAATGAAACAATTTATTAACCAGGCAGAAAAACAGAAAATCGAAGATCCTCGCTGATGGGTGACTTCCATCGAATTGAAAACTTGGGTGAAAATAAAACAAAATGAAGTTATCACAACATGCAGACGACAGCACTCTGATACTTCTGCGTGAAAATTCAGGAGCTGAATGCAAACTTACTCCTTGTACCAACTAGCCGTAGTCTCCCCTAATACAGGGAAATCCAAACCACCATAAATTTGTTAAATGCAAATTTATGAAATTTTCACCGCCCGGCTAGTCATAAAGGTATTAATCTTTACGTTGGGCTTAATTGAATTTAAGACTACTGCCACAATTTTATGCAAGAAAATGTAAAACTGATCAATCATAATATTATTAAAAAAGTTGAGCGAGCTTCGACTTCTGAGGTAGTTGTCTTTATCGTACTTATAAAGAACTGCCTCCATTGTCTTTTTCAGATTTTTTAGTCGACGGGTGTCCAATCGCAAGGATACCATTTTTTCGTGAACTGCCGCTTGCCCACCTGCCCTGTTATCAAGATTGCGATTATAATGGCCCATATTAAAAGATCCCATTTAGTCCTTTCATTTCATATCCTACTCTACAATATTTGGTGAAAAAATTTGAGGAGTCACATCCTTATATCAGGAGGCACCGTGAAAATCGTTCGAAATTTACATGAATTGGAAACTTCTGAGATTATCACTAGAGTTGATTGCTTTAGCTTTTTTATTCCAATAGAAAAGTTGCTGTGCCGACAGGTACCGAATTTGATAACAAAATAAAAAGTATCTATGTACATATGTATGTACTCGTATATACTGTCTGCCATTGACGTAACTAGGATTTTGTTTCGGAGGGGGTCCAAATGATGGTTGATGCCAAAAGTGTCAGTAAGGGAGACACCAGGAATTTTTAAAAGTAAGGAACAAAATGACGACTACAGACGTGTAGTTTTCACACAAAAGTAATATAATTTATATGAATTGTTATGACTTCTTCTCTGTGGTAGCACTACAGCCCCTTTCGAGCCTTTGCTTCGTGCAAACAGCGCCTCCAACTGCCTCGGTCCATAGACTGCATTCTCCAGTTTCAGAAACCGAGCAGCGATGAACTTTTTGTTATGAAACTTTAATGTAATAAGTAAATGTTTAATTTAAAATGACACACACATTTTCACTTATATTTTAAATTGTATGCCTATAAAGAAAACTATTGCAGTGAATGATAACTTATAAGTATAAAGTAAGCCCCGTCACTCAAATTTGCGTCTTATATACACAAAGTATAAACATTTCCAGTATAACTTAGCATAATATTTTGTATAAACTAATTAAAATATTGCCTATACTTTATACTTATTTCAAGCTATATTTATTACTCAATAATATACTTATAATACTTATAACATTCAGAAAATAATACTTATAACATTCAGAAAACAACAAATCAGAAAAAATACAACATACAAAAACAAGTAAATCATTCTATTTAAGTTTAAAGCGTAATCTTCGGAAAAAGCATTAATTGGTTTTAATCTAAAATCAAACATGTAGAAAGTCAAATTAAACTTATATGATAACAAGACTTATAAGCACAACCTCCGGTCCTTTTTCCTTGCCATAATGTCCAACACATTATTTGGATCAACGGCAATATCCCAGTGACAAGACAGAAGCGCTAGAGCACTGAGCCTATTGTTACTATTTCTTAGCATCGTCTTCACTCGTTTCATTGTGGAAAATGTACGCTCAACGCTTGATGTTGTGACGGGAATCGTTGCCAAAATCACGAGAAGGTTGTTGATGTTAGGGGAAAATTGTTTGTCACATAGCTCTTAAACCTCTAAAACTTCAGTTTCCCTCTTTGCTGCCTTTATTTTGTGACACCAAATCTGATACTCTCCCGATAGGACCACCAAAGAACATTTGTCGTCAAAGAAGGGTGACAAGGCTGCTAGCTTGTTGGCATTATTAGGTGAGGCAAAACCAGGAAGAAGTATTTGAAAGGCAGTCAAAATGTCTTCATTTTCGGTAAACCTTTCTTTTAAACTTGCAACTACATTGTCCAAGCATGGTATCCATATTGCAACTCTGTAGTATTTTTTCTGCAAATTTGTCTTTTGTTGACCCTTGGGACTTGGATTTCAACACCGAGTCATTCGAAAGCTTCGAGGCGGAAACAAATACTTTTTTAAACTCAACTTAAGCGTTATTGCGCAGTTCCTGCAGAGTAGAGATAATGTCATCTCACAGCACTAGCTAAATTATAAGAGATACTTTGAAGGCATATTGACAACGGAAGCGTGACACTTAAGAGCCTTTCACACACCAACAAAGAAATCAAGAAACTACTTTTTTCTGTGGCTGAAAGAAATGCACCAGCTGTTCCTGAACTTTGGCGGCCAGATTGAGAAATTTCTTCAAGACTAATACAAATGGGTTCTAGCAATTCAACAAAACTTAACAAACTTGTGTGACGTTCAATAAATCTGGTTTCACACAAACCAAGCAGCCTTTTCTTTTGAGATTCGGGAATGCGTACCTGGATCGCATCTTTTAGCGTCTGACTGGCATGGGCATTCTTCCTAAAAAAATTAACCACTTCTCTTATGAGATCTAAACAGTTTCTGACGTTTGATGTGGACATAGAATCAATAAATGCCAGATTAAGTCTGTGGCTGGCACAATACACATATATTGCATTAGGGTACTGCTCTTTTATCCTAGATTGGACAGCCTTAGCATGGTCACACATATTTGAAGCACCATCATACCCCTGACCTACACATTTGGCCATATCTAGTCCCAAGTTATCAATTTGATTGATGAATAGATTTTGCAATATTTTCACCAGTCGTATCAAAAATTGGAACAAATCCCATGAAGTCCTCCCGCAGAACTGGTTTTTCGTTTCCAAAATCAACATACCTGATACACAACGATAGTTGTTCAATCGTGAATACATCCATTGTCTCGTCAGCCAAGACTGAAAAGTAGTCTGTTTTTTTTTTATTTTTCTAACAATGCTTTCTTGGATAATTGTAGAATTTATTTCGATTACTTCATTTTGTATTTCAGGGCTGAAATACGGAGCATTTTTTCGACAATTCAAAATGTGCATTTGTAATGGTGATCACCAGAGTTGGCTCTGAACCTGAATAAAGCCCTGAACTTCCCATCTTTTTTCCCAGGTTTTTGAAGTTAAGACGTCCACTGTCATCACCTCCTCTCAAAAGAAGCTAATTTTCTCCACAAAAAAGAATTGTTTCTATAATAGGTCTAAGAGCATTTCTATTTTCCTCACGTTCTTTGGCATGTTGACTGTTTAACTGGGTTGCCACATCTTTAATGTTCCCTGACATGACTTTAAGGAAATTATCTGCATACAATATGCTCGTACAATGGTATTGAAGTTTGCTGTGGCTATCAAATTTTTCAATTGCGTTTTTCCAGCGTCTGAATATGGGCTGATAACAAGTGATCCATGATTTTTGTGCTTGCCTTTACCCATTCCACAGGCCTCATTATAAAATACAAAGCACACTTTGCAGTATGCACCATCCTCGGTTTTGGAGTATGCTAACCAAGGCCACCTATCTACCTAGCAGGGCTGAAATTTTAATTGTTTTTTATTGACTTCCGTTGAAGGATACTTAAATGAGTGACTGGGTATTATTTTGGTCGATAAAATATTCTTCCTCAAATTGTCACCCAATTTTCCATGCTTCTTTATGCTTGCCACGTCGAAAGTATCCGGTTAGAAACATAAGAAGTCACTAGAACCCTCTGGTACCAGAATATCTTTTGACAGCGTTTGGCTTACAGACGCCGCTATAGTTTTCGGTAACATAAGTGTTGAATGCAACCCTGGCTCGAGCGGCATATTTCCCGAAAGTATCTCATCACAGCTTTCAGAGAGAATTGTTTCTGTAGTCTCTTGCAGTTCTGATGATGAAGGATCCCCTAGAAAAAAACATGAACTGCAAATATTTATGTATGAAGCACGATGCAATAAGGCCCGTTGCTTACTTTAGCTAGCTGGACTGGCTGGCTGGTTGACATTGTACGAGATGGCTCAGCTGATACATCCAGCACTCGAGCTGTACAAACTAACTCAGCTCACACAGTTATTTGATCATGCTGTCAGTAAAGAAATAAGTTTTTTTTGGCATTTGTGTTTGCTTGAAATATGTGAATTTTCGCATCCAGCCATTCAGCCAAAGTGAACAACGGGCTTAAAGTCTAGGCCTATTCATACGATAGGAGTAAGGTTTTGCAGTATGATGGTAACATTTGTCTATATCGCGATACATGCACGTGAAATATGTGTAAATGATCTAGCAAGTAAAAAAGTGACAGCCAGAATACTGGAATATTATTAATAGCTAGAAAGTTAATTGTTGGATTTATTTGGATTATTTAAATAAAGAAGTTTGCCATCAAGCCCAACAGTTGTGATTTTAAAAACCACAGTTGCACAATTGAAAATCGAGTATACATTGCAATATTTAAACAATTATAAGCAGTTGCAACTTCTTTTCGGGAAGATTATTAACCAAAAATATAGGCATACTTGTACAATTGGATATTGCAATACTTTCAAAGCTTTTGCGTGAAACCCAATAAGCAGTGGTGGCACTGCATTGGAAACGAGGAATCACACAGAATAATATTGCAGCATTAAACTTACCTATTGAAACTTTTTGTTGTTTTGAGAAGCAAGTAGTTATTTTTGTAGATCTTTTCATGATTGTACGAGTAGAACTACACAAAAAAAAATATTTAAGTCATAAATACACAATTTAATGATCACTGAGACACACTACTCTAACTATCTCTAAGCAAAGGCCCGAGAGGGGCTGTAGTGCTAAAAAGAGGAAGAAGAAGGAGACACACTAACACACTGTTTGGTAGTGAAACGAAAAGGCCTGACAGGCGACAAGGGGCCCCGTGAACACTAAAAAACAATAACAGACTAGACTAGACACATAGACTGTAGAGGATTTCAGGTGACACCCAAATTTCTGCTAGCAGCAAGTACCGGCACTATGCGGTGGCAGGCAAGAGCGAAAATAATTATGCTGCGTTCCGATGCCCACGACGCAGCTCGACTAGTAGCTCGACAAGCATTCTGTTTACACGAAATACCCCACGCCGACGTGTAAAAGAAAGAGCATTAGCGTCAAACTTGTTTACAATCCCATTTTTAGCTCCTCGTATCAATGCGGCCAATGTAAGCAAAGTAGCACGAGAAATCAAAGCGACTGAGCTCGTATGAACAGGAACACCAAATGAGTCATCTCTGTGTTTCAAACGATCACAGCTGAAAGCGTCTTTCACTTTCCACGAAAGCAACAAATTCCGTGGAACTGATTCTGTTCTATGATGCTGAAATTATTACATAAAATCTGTATACTAGTAATATCATAATAGAATTACTTCTGAAATACATTTATTAACAATCCCTATTATAGCAAGTTCATTTCCATGCGAGTTTTATTCAAATAAAATCCTTCTCTATTGTTTGTCGTATTTTTAAGGTTTTATAAAACAAATTTCACAAAGATCTACCCATTTCGTATCCTGTCTGTCCATCCGTCCGTGCGTCGCAGCAAGTTTTCTCAGAAATTCTAGAAGCTACAAGCATCAATCTTTGTGGGGAGGTTGAAGTTTTGATCAATAAAAAGTTCAGGTCTAGTAAACATTTTCAAAGGTTCATGAGGTCCCCCATAGGCCGACCTGGCCCTTCAAAATGTTATTTTCATTAAAAGGAGTCCAGTGGAGTCAAAATAAAGGTATTGGTGAGCACTTCAAGAATCTGAAATCAAAAAGTCAACTTGAATCAGAATCAGAGAGAGCCAAGATGTACGAAAAATGTTGTGTCTATCCCCTTTCCCCCCCCCCCCCCTCGCGATTGGACACCTTTGAAAAATCTGAAAAAAAACGAGGAGGTGGGTCTTCACTTTTGTGGGCAACAAAAAAGTCACAAATCGAAATCCACATAACTATGTTAGTAATAGTATGATTTGTGAATTTTATATTTTGTTCCATAAAACCATAAAGGTACCCTTAAACTTCTTGAAATTACCCAAACATGTGCACCAAGACATTTGCCTTATGCACTGAAAATTCCATTAAAAGCAGATTATAAACAAGTGAGATGTAGCCATTTGATTTATAAGAATTACAACGACAAAATCACTTGCTGATACTTATCTGTACAATTGTAGTTACTTCAACACAGCCTCGGCACTACAATTTTCTTCAGATTTGCATTAACAATTTTGGGGGTAAAGTTTAAACTGAATATGTTGATTAACAGAGCATTTAACGATATTATTTAAGCTTAAACGAAATGGCGGCTATTTTTTGTTGAACGGATTTATTGAGTTTTCTAAAATAATTCAGCGATTTCCTCTGCGACGATTGGATGTATGATTGTGTTTAATCCTAGGATAGTTACAAAGCTCTTTTGACAAGAACGTAGGTCTGTCTACCCGACTGGATATTCTATAAAACTTTTCGGGGGGGGGGGGGGTCCAGACCCCACGGACCCCCCCCCCCCCCCCCTGGCTACGTCACTGCTGTCTGCATAATACTTTCATTTTTCATATTTTAACCCACAATAATTTTATCCGTTTGTCAATAGTTCATTAGTGTTGCATATTTATCAAAAAATATCCAATTCAGCAAGAACTTTGTTGCAACCGTTAAGTTCACAAAAACTCTCGCCTCAGGGGACATTTTGCAACTCAACCATTTCCTAGAAAGTTCTCTAACCGCATACTCCGCAAGCTTTCATGCAACTATTTCAGGTATTAAAATCTATTATACAAACAATCTTCTATCAGGTTTAGAGATGAAATCCAAGAAAAGATTGTCAAAGCTTCCCATGCAAACGAGACTAAACCTATTCTTGTTGCTGAATGCAGCATATCCATTGGAGGGGGTGAACTCCTGGTTGTGTACAAACATTGGATGTGCATCGATTGCAGATGGTAGGTACATCTCTAACCTCTAACCACACAAACTATTCTCCGAGTAACATGCATATATCCTGACTCGTTATCAGCGGTAGCGGTATTGGTGGTAGAGGAGGTAAGTGTCGTTACTCGTCGTTATTCAGGTGCAGAAGCAAGCATACATATTACGTGAAAGTTTGCAGGGAAATATTAGCCAGTAGAACGGTGATTTATTTATTAACTTTACCATAGACTGCGACGACGACGACGAAGACTATGATGATAGGGAGGAAAGGTTCTTTGTTCAACGGATGAATATAAGTTCTTGAGGGATTATGCAAGCTTAAATTTGCTTTTGCTTATGTTTATTGCTGAAGTTGCTTGCGTTTACCTATCCTAGAGTATGGTGTGAAATGAAGTAAGTGAATTAGACAATTTATGGGGTGATTTTTTTTTAAATTAACAGGTTCTATGAAAAATATTGTGCTTACCAACTTTTTATAATATTCACGATAATATATTGTTAAGAAATTTGATTGTGCGTTGTAATGACAAAGGAGGGAAAAATCGAGAATCATAGCGTTTAACTCTGAACAGTGGGCAATTATTTCGTGGGGAGATGTCATAAGGAATACTTATTACATGCGGGGTTTTTGGCCACGCTTAGGACGCACCATCATGTTGTGAATAGATGAATGCCCCAATCTGCGGGTAGGTGGAAAAAACATCCGTGGACGAAAACCAACTGAATTGAAGCGCAGTATATTCACTTGTCATGAAACTAGTGAATTTGCCTCGGGATGAACGGCAATGACACTAGCATCGAAAAAGTTGAATTAGCAGGAGAGTGCTCCTACCAGAAGGTCTTTGTAATCATCCTAGAGTTCGAAACAAGCTTTCTAATAGCGTGAATCGATGACTGTGAATTATTCATCCAATTATTGTATAAGGAATCGTTCAAATTTATAAAAATATTGGAGGTGATTTTATAAGCACGTTACAGCCACCATTTTGATCATGCTTTAGTAATTTTTCTGAATGCTTGGCCGATTGAACACATTCAAATTAAACATTATTGCTGAAATTCTCATGAAAAACCGAAGAAAATAAAAATGCCTCGGTCGATTTGGGAAATGCCATACTCCCGATTTTTTTTTGAAATTTCAGTATGTTATACAGTTTTTCATGCTGAAAAAGAATATATATATATATATATATATATATATATATATATATATATATATATATATATATATACGAGGTGTGTACAAAAGATATCGCGAATTTCGTTTTTTTTCAAAAATTATTTACTTATTCATGAATATCTATTTTGTCCCCTCCAAAGTAATCCCCATGAGATATTATTCGCTTGTGCCAACGGTTTTACCAATCTTCGAACCACTTCAAAAAAACATTTTTTTTAATCTTGTTCAGCTCCTCCTTCGATGCCGTCTTTATCTCGTCAAGCGTAGCGTAACGTCGTCCTTTCATGGGCCTCTTCAGTTTAGGAAACAAGAAAAAGTCACAGGGGGCCAGATCTGGGGAATACGGTGGCTGCGGCATCATTAGTGTGTTGTTTTTGGCCAAAAAGTCGCGCACAAGCAACGATGTGTGAGCAGGGGCGTTATCGTGGTGCAAAAGCCAATTTTTGTTCTTCCACAAATCCGGGCGTTTCTGGCGGATTGCTTCGCGCAAATTGCGCATAACTTGCAGGTAATATTCCTTATTGACCGTTCTTCCCTGTGGCAAGAACTCATGATGCACCACGCCCCTGCAATCGAAGAAAACTGTCAGCAAAACTTTCACATTCGACCGAACTTGGCGCGCTTTTTTCGGTCTTGGTTGATGCGGCAGCTTCCATTGAGATGATTGAGCTTTGGTTTCCACGTCATAACCATAAACCTATGATTCGTCACCAGTTATGACCCTCTGGAGCAAATTTGGTTCGTCGCGGACAGAGTTTAACATCTCATTAGCAATGTTCATGCGTTGCTGTTTTTGGTCGCAATTGAGCAATTTTAGTACGAATTTCGCGGCGACCCGTCTCATGCCCAAATCGTTGATAAAAATCGAATGGCACGAGCCAATCGATATGTTTAGGTCCTCAGCAACTTCTCTAACGGTGATTCGACGATATGCCAATACCATTTTCTCCACTTCATTAATTTTTTCGTCTGTTGTTGAAGTGCTCGGGCGTCCGGCACGCTCTTCGTGGTTCACATCTTCTCGGCCTTCTAAAAACATTTTGTACCACCGATAAACGTTGCTTCGGTCCAAGGTAGCTTCTCCGTATGTCACAGTCAACATTCGGAATGCATTCGCGCACATAATTTCGTTTTTCACACAAAATTTGATACACGTTCTTTGATCCATTTTTTTGAATAAGTAAAAATCGAAGACGATTGAAAACACGTGCAAGTAAAGCAGCTATCACCAATCAAGTGAACATTCAAAATGGCCGAGCTTTTTGGCATAAGTGACAGACATGAGTACCAACATAACGCCACAAAAAAATCGAAATTCGAATATACGTAACCCGCGAAAATTATATATATATATTGGGCGCTTAAAACATTCCTTCACATAGTTTTTAAGGTTTGAAAATTGGGAAACGTACACTATCGTGAACAGTTGGTATTTTGCACATACTTAATGTTGGAGAGGATTGAGAGTGGGGGGGGGGGGGGTGGTTGTTAAAAATTTAGAACATCATTTTAACTCCAACATTAAATATAATTATTCGTCTATTGACAACCCACACATTTATTTCATTGTGATCAGATGTTGTCATACAACACAATTGAAGAAAATGGGATGGGAATTATATTTCAATAACATTTTGGTGGAATTTAAGGCATTAAATTATAATATTTGAAATGGCAGATCCCCGATGCTGCTGTAATATATTGTGCAAGGACGGGTTCTAGAAGAGCTGCCTTCTTTTCTCTAGAAGGGCACCCTTTTATTCTCTAAAGGAGCACCCTTCTATTGTCTAGAGGAGCAACCTTCTATTCTTTAGGTGTGTATTCTATAGAAGGGCATCCTTCTATTCTCTAGGGAAGCATTCTTGTGCTCTTCCTTCTACTCTATATACGGGAACCCTTCTATACTTTATGATACCCTTCCATAGAATAGAAAGGTGCTCTTCTTGAGAATAGAAGGGTGCTCTTCTATTCTTTAAAAGGGCACCCACTCCCGATTTTTTTGAAATTTCAGTATGTTATACCGTTTTTCATGCTGAAAAAGATATATATATATATATATATATATATATATATATATATATATATATATATATATATACTCGTATATGCTAGGCGCGGAAAACATTCCTTTACATAGTTTTTAAGGTTTGAAAATTGGGAAATGTACACTATTGTGAAAAGTTGGTATTTTCAACATACTTGATGTTGGAGAGGATTGAGAGTGGGGTGTGGGAAGAAGGGTGCCCTTCTAAAGAATAGAAGGACACCCTTCTATTCTCAAGAGGAGCACCTTTCTATTCTATAAAAGGGTACTCTTCAAATGAATAGAAGGATATCATAAAGTATAGAAGGGTTCCCTTCTATAGAGTAGAAGGAAGAGTACAAGAATGCTTCCATAGAGAATAGAAGGATGCCTTTCTATAGATACACACGTAAAGAATAGAAGGTTGCTCCTCTAGACAATAGAAGGGTGCTCCTCTAGAGAATAAAAGGGTGCTCTTCTAGAGAAAAGAAGGCTGCACGACACATCGATTTCTTCGTTTACATCTGATTGTTATTGTATGCTTCTATAATTTTCACCGTCAAAAATTCAGAAATATGATAAATATTTCGTCCGTTGGAAAATTGAAGCGAATATGATCACACAATATCAATTTTTGGAGCTCGCTGGTGACCGTGAAAAATTGATCAATTTTCTAATCGATCGAAAAGTGCTAAGAGGTGAAATAATATGTACAGAGTGTGGTTCATTGCTTTCTATAAATCGCGAGTCTTTATATGTCCGTTGTAACTACAGCTATAATCAAGTACATCGTAAACAACGGCGTCGTAGAGTTCACTGTCCATTTCTTTTAAGTGCACTAAAAGGAACATGGTTCCGTGGAATGCATATAGCCATTCAACATGCGTGCAGAATAATCGCATATTTTTTGTATCACCGACCACTGCATCAGGCCAAATTGATGGAAGATTTCAATGTTTCATTGGCTACAGCAGTTGAATGGAGTTCATATTGTCGAGAAGTTCATATCATTCATTTTATTGAGTTGAAAGGACGATTATATTACCTAAGATTTGTGTTCGTTTTTTAAGGTTTGTGAGTTTTGGGTAAACCGAACGTCAAAAAAAATTTTGTTGTGAAGGGCAAATTTTGCAGGTGGATGAAGCGCATTTTGGTAAAAGAAAATACCACAAGGGCCGTATCATTCGAGGAACGTGGGTGTTTTGAGGAATAGATCCGGTGACTAAGGAGTGCTTTCCTTAGACTGTTACGAACAGATCCGCTAAGGTTTTACAAGAAATCATTATGAGACCTATTGCTCCTGGTACCACTAGTATTTCCGATTTTTATCGAGGGTATAGCAGTCTCCCAAGAGAACGGTGGATGCACCTAACCGTGCACCACCGGTATAATTTTGTAGATCCTGTAACCAAGGCTCATACTCAAAATATTGAGCGATTTTGGCGAAATGTTTGTGATAACATACCTCGTTATGGAAGAACTATTTCTCATTATCGTCAGTATTTTGGGGAATTTTTATTTAAAAGTCGTTATTCATACTCAAATAGAATTGAAGCATTTATTGAAAAAATGACACGAATGTATCCAATTGAAATTGATGATTATTTGTACGAATAAATAAATAGTTATTGACTAGAAATCAATTTGTGTTATTATATCAGTCGTAACTCATTATATTTAATGTTGGAGAGGATTGAGAGTGGGGTGTGTGGGGGGGGGGGGGGGGAGGTGTTAAAACGATGTTCTAAATTTTTGACAACCCCCCTCCCACAGCCCACTCTCAATCCTCTCCAACATCAAGTATGTACAAAATACCAACTGTTCACAATAGTGTACATTTTCCAATTTTCAAACCTTAAAAACGATGTGAAGGAATGTTTTCCACGCCCAACATATATATATATATATATATATATATATATATATATATAGATATATATATATTCTTTTTCAGCATGAAAAACTGTATAACATACTGAAATTTCAAAAAAATCGGGAGTATGGCACCTAAACTAAATAATTACCTCGATTTGAAATATTTATCAACCATCAACAGGTGTTATTGTTGTTGTAATTGCACACAATTGAAATTGCTATAACTCACTTGATTATGATCCAATTTCCATAACATTTTGTGAGCGTGAAGAAATTATTTTAATCTACATAATTGCATAATTTGAAGACGTTTCATATTAAAATTTTGATTTTATAGGCGAAAATGTAAAATCTACACATCATACTATTATTAACAAAGTTGAGTGAATTTCAATTTTTGAGGTATTTGTTGTCCTTGTCTCCACAAAGATCCACCTCTATGATAATTTTCACATTTTTCAGCTCAAAAGTGTCCAATCGCACGTGGGGGACACAAAATGTTGATACGTTTCTGGACTCCCTGATGCATGAAATTACTTTTTTCTTTCATATTCTAAAAGCTCCAATGTATACCTTTTATTTGATCTTTCAGTCGACTACCTTTAACACAACATTTTTTTTAGACTACTTCATTATTTTGAGGATCCCCCTTGAAAAGTTTGCTGATATGACCTAAACTTTTGAGAGACGACTACTTCTGAACTTTTCACAAAGTTTTAGCTTTCTACCTCTTATAGTTTCTGAGAAAAGTTGCTGTGACGAACGGAAAGCAGGTCGCGAAACTAATAGGTCCTTGTAAAAAATTTTTTAAAAAGAACTAAAACCGGGCTACTTTTTGGAATATTTCAAGATTCAAGATCTTTTTGTGGTGATTTCTAATTTTTCTTTACATATATACAATTCATAAATAATTTAACCTAACAAATCATGCGGGTTGTGCCTTAGGGCTTTCTTTGGAGTTCAATAATAATTTATTTTACTTAATTTACAATATTAATTTTCCGATAAATCAAAACTTCAAAATTTCGACTCCCATAACATTATCAAACATTATTAGATTTTAAAAAGCAGTTGGGTGTAAAATTCAATTGCTATAGCGAATACAGTTTTAAAAATTAAGTACATCATTTCCTTAAGACTACCTTAAAACTAGTCATTTGCTGCATCCATTGAGCGTTTGTCCGTCGCTCTCCTGACTACTCCCGCCTTGTGTTCCTTGACCCTCCTGTTTTCCGATTCAACCAATTTTTCTGCCTCCTGGTACAGCGTCTGTATAGGCCTGCGCAGGCCCGAAGGATATTTTGCTCCACTAATCCTATCTTGGCCCATTTTGTTTTCAGAGCTCGATTCCATATCATCACCGCATATGTGATGATCGGACGAATCAAGGCTTTATAAACAAAAAGCTTGACTCACTTGCTCGCTATTGAATGTTTCCTGAAAAGAGGTATAAGCAGATGGTATGCATAACTCATATTTTTCAAAATATTATCAATGTGAGCACTAAAGGTAGCTTTCCTTTCCAAAACAACACCCAAGTACTTCGTTTGCCCAGAGCAGTGCACCATCTGCCCATTTAACTTAACCCTGGAGTCACAGATGCCTCTTGCACGATGAACAACATTTTTTGGGGGGTATTTGAACAGAATTAATTCACTTTTCTTTGCATTTACCTTGATTTATCATAGCAAAGTGCAAATTGTGCTCAGATGACCACACTAACAAGTCGTCAGTGAAGAGGCTCACCCGGATTCCGGACTTAAATTCATCTCTAATAAGGAATCCCTGTGGAACCCCCCAGTCAATGCAAAATTTGTCTGACCTAACTCAACCAGCCACCATAAAAGCAGTTCGTCCCCTCATGAAGCTGCCTATAATTTTTACAATATGGGCCGGAAAGCAAAAATTTATCATTTTGCAGAGAACGTCATTGGTCCACACAGAGTCTGCAGCTTTCTCCACATCGATGAGGCAAGCTGCAATAAGCTTATTGTTGCGCCAACTTATCAGTATATCGGCTTGGAATACGGCCATAGCATTCACCGCAGAGTAGGTTTTTGAAGCCGAATAACCTTTCGGGCAAAATTCTTGCCCCCGTAGAGAATTTTCTGATGCCTTCAAGTATTACCCTTTCAAGCAGCGTACCAATATTTGAAAGCAGCGGAATCAGACGAGCATTGACTACGCCAGTCTTGCCCGACTTCTTGGGTATTGAAAATATTTTTGTGCGTTTCCATTGCTGAGGGTAGTAACAAATTTTAATGCAGCTATTCAAAACGATCTCCAGGAAAACAAAGAAATCATGGGGAAGCCTTTTAAGCATAAAGTTGGAGATTCCATCAGCCCCTGCTAATTTTTTGGAATTTCGCTCCAGTGCCAATAAAGTGAGTCGCTCAGAATTGACAAACAGACCATTGCCAGTAGGTATGTCAAAGGGATTTGAATCAGAGAACCTAGTTAAGCACAATTGCACATTTTCCCTTTCAAAATTCGTTGTGGTGCTGCTTACTAGCGAAATAATGGAAGGTCTTCACTTGTTTTCTCTCCTTGAGGAACTTTCGGAAAATGTTTTGCGATAGAGTCAGCGATAGTTTTATCATCCATGAGTATAGATCCACCATAAGTGAGGACCCCGGGCAGCCTTTTTCTTGCAGTTATCCTATTGATTGGAAGAAATATACAGGGACCTGGTTTGATACTTTCCAGGGCCTTTTTAAATCGCTCGTCAGCAAAAGCTGTGGTTCTCTTCGAGATCATTCGGTTTGGAGACGTAATCACTAGATGTATACGTTCATACTCCCAGCTGACCATATTTAAATAGCGATGGTAGATTCTTGCGAGTAGCTTTCTAAGCCGACTGGGTCTATGATGAAGCTCCAAGATGTCTTCTGGTAAATCTCGATAAATGTAATTTGTCAAGAATTCCCAAATGGAAATCTTTGAGATTATCGTATCCAGGGTTGAGTTTATACAAGCAACTCCCTCATCGATTTCAGGAATAGAAAGATTTTTCGATCTTTTGATCGAATTCCCCTTCAAATTTTCGTCAAAATCAGCACTTACTGCTACCTAATAGATTTGTTTGTATAAAATGAAAAGTTGAAGATCAGCAACCTTAAGTTCCACACCCTTTTTTACTCTTAAGGTCAGCACAACCAAAAATGGTTAGACTCGGCGTCAAGAACCCACACTCGAAATTCCTCCAACTGTGGGAGAGATTTACCAGATTTGCAGACACAACGAAGAAGTCAATAAAAGACGAGCTTCAGCGAAAGGTAGGCTCTTTTGGGGCAATCAATATGAGGTTCATACTTAATTGAATCCAATTGGAGATAGCTATTTCATAGCCATTCGATGCAATATTTCTCCATAAGGTATGCTTTGCATTGAAACCATCTCCCATGGCATAGAAATTTGATTTTTTTCTTTTGCATTTTACGTATCTAACTTCAAGTCCACAGTTAGAAGTGAAGTGCTCAAACCTTCGGCAATTGAAGCACTGGGAAGCGCAATTTTTCGGCAGACGCTCTCATTACATCTTCTGATATAACAGAAACTTTATGTCCATTGCTTTTTTCACTTCAAAATCTGGTTTGAACTGGATTAAGAAAGATGAAAGTGCCCTGTTTTCCCTCCTCGAGATTAAAGTGGAGAACCTTTTTGCCGAAAGTATATCTTCTCCGAGATGTTCCTTCAGCTCAGCCACGACATCGTTCTCGTCGTATTGGCTGTGTACGCTTTTGAGAAGGAGTGTAGGTGTGCAAGCAACCATCGCACACTACAGAAAACTAAAAAGTCTGGTGTGGTCCTCAGCCGTCTTAGGGTGGAGCGAAGCTCGTGAGCAGCTGTTCGCCGTCACGTTGAACTCTGGCTCATTTCCAAAGTTTCGTGCGCATGCCCTTTTGACGATATCCCTGAAAGGCTTCAGGTCAAGCCTATAGCACACTATAGAAGGCACCCTCTCTTTTTTGGTAGAAGTTACGCTTGGCTGCTGAGGTTTCAATTTTCTATTATTTCCCTCATGGCCCAGCCTTTCAATCAGCTTAGGTATCGTCCCCGAGAAACTAGCGGAAGCTATGTTCGCTATCTTTTTGAGCTGGGGGAAGATCCCGCTCACTCACTTCAAGGGTTTTCGATACCTTCGAAGTATGTTCCTGCGTTGCAGATCCTTTTGGCCTCTTTCTGGCTTTACGATAGCCTCCTTCTCGTCACCACTGCCTGTGGAGCTTCCACCCTCGTCTATTTCCATGTCACTGGAGGTTTCCGGCACTTGCAGTTGTATCTTGCAATTAGCAAGCAAATCCAGAATAAACTCATCCTTTATGTCCCCCCGAATTTCTCACAGAAATACTACAAGTTTTTCCTCACTTTCCGTGGGAAGTTAGATTTAGTGGCTGAGAGCTCCCCTTACTCATTATTTTCCTTCTACCCAGAGATTCAAAGACAGAATTTGGAATACATCCAGGAAAATGAAAGAAAGTAAAAACTGAAACCCTTAATGCCTAGTAAATAAAAGACTAAAAGCAAAATAATTATATTATAAAGAAAAGTAAAAACACTTAAAAGAGTCTTAATAATAATCTTTTCTTCATTTTAGTGTTTTTTCCAATTTCTTCAATTCCAATTCAACTCCTTTTCTTCATTTCTATCATTCCATTTGTTTTCCTACTCGTGCTTGCACTACGTGCCTTGCCCAGACGCTTTAACTCCTTTTCATTTTCCACAATTTTCAAAAAATACTTTCCTCCTAAATTCCTCCGAAGTTTCTCCGAAATTCCGCAATTCCTGGAATTGCCAATTTCTTCCAAATTTCCGTATTCATAAAATCCTTCGAAAAATCCTCCGAAAATCTGAAAATCCTCCAAAAATCTCTTCCTGTTCGATCCGTGCTGCCTCGACAATTTCTCGACTAGGGCTCGAATCACTTTTTTGGAATATGGAACGTATGGTGTTTATATAAACCAGATGCATTGTAACCAATACCGAACGAAATGAAGGAATGTAAGGTCAATATCCTGGCAGAACAATAAACTTTTCTGCTAGGTAATGATACATATGTAAACACACACTATGTTCACAAGTGGCAATTTGTTGGAATTCAATGGACACGTAGTCTTCAACAATAAGTTCAACCAAATTGTCAACGACTTCAAGGCAATTAATGAATTTATCTATGCGATGCGCATCAAGATGAGATTCTTCAATACTTGCTAGGTCAACCGCTTTGCTCCCACTGAAAATAACAAGGAAATGGCCAAAAATGATTTTTAAGAAAACTTTAGGGCATTCCATGGACAGGATACCCTCAAATGACAGCAAAATTATTCTATGAAACGTTAATACCTAAATCGGCCAGGAGTTGGCTTTCTCAAGAACAACAGGAGGGCGCAGACTACACGTAGAGAGTGGTCCCAATGGAAATCGCCAAATAGACTTTGCGTCAGGCAGAAACCCCATCATAAGCTTCATCTTCTTCTTGCACCAAGGCATTCACTCAAGAAAGTTAACGTCCCCCGATGGGTGCACGAATAATAAAATATACCACGTTTTCGTAGAAAATCTACACCACTACTTATTTCAAGTAAAATTCTTATGTAACATCACTAAATATCAGAATCAATCAAAGTCACTGATAAATAACAAGATCTACCTAAGTTGAATGATAGTTCAGTGAAGTCCACAAACATGCATACCATCACTGGAAGATACACTGAAAATGGTCCTGCATGTGGCAGAAAGTAGTAACAATATCTAAGTGAAGTGAAAAATTATCAAAAATGTGATTACAGACACAAATCGACTGACACACAAACTGCACGTCCAAAGACAACTCAGGCGAAAAAGGAGTAATACATAAACCGCCGTCAATAAGCAAAAATGATGTTCTGAAAGTAGAAATGACGAGCCAGATCAGTATACAACTCAATTAATTAGTTTTAAGGGGAAAACACAATATGCACGAACCTCTGCAAGAATGCACAAGGGGCGATATTAGGCAGCCCTATCGATATCAACAATAGATAGAAGCAACACTTCCAAAAACTTTCCACAGCGCCCACAATATCTGACGCTGAAGAAGATATCCTAACAACACTACCAACAGCAGAAGAGGTACAGGTATCTATTTGTGGTCTCGAAAAAGAAAAACAAAGCTCGTAGTATTGATACCATACTGATAGAACACACCTACACAATTTCGTTTATCGATTGATATGTAGCATATGAACAGAGGAGCAGCTACTAGATCATATACCCCACATATGAAAAGGTAAACAGGCTACTCTGTAAAAGTTATAGACGGATTGTTCTACTGTGGACAGCATATAAAGTGCTGTCCAAAGGCGTTGAAGTATTTGGAAGCCCTAATATGTAAATCACATTGGAGAGTATCAACGTGGCTTTTGAGGTAGATGATCTATGATTGATCAAATACCTACAGTAAAACTGGGGCTCGAAAAGCGCCGAGAATATAATATTGATGTACACGAGCTCTTCGTAGACTTCAGGCAAGTATACGCAAGTGCTGACTGTCATACCCTGTACAAAATAGTTCTCAACTTTGACGTCCTAAATAAGTTTGTTTACGCGACCAAGGTTACAATGCTGAACACCGAGTCTCAGCACAAAATTGATGAAAATTTGATTGAAATCTTCCAAATGAATGTAGACCTAAAATAGTGGGATAAGCTTGCCTCTATACTGTTCAATATTGCAGTGGAGCATTTAGTCAGGGAAAAGCCAGCAAATACAATAGACATGCTACTCTACAAGTCCACGTAACTAGTAGTGTATGCCGATGACGTTAACATTATGTCCAGATAAATTCTAGATACAAATAAAGTGCTTAAACAAGGAAAGACATTCTTATATGACCTAACTCAAACTTGGGAGACTATAATCTGGAGAGTGCGGAACCTATCCACTATGCTTAGAAGCATAAAAATTTTATTGTGAGCCAAAGGAACAATCTATGGCATTTACTTTTTAAAGATTACCTTGTTTAAATGTTGCCCATAACTACGCCGTAAATGGTGTACCCTGAAAGTCCAATTTTGGACGACACGTTCAATTTGTCACGGTCTTTAGCCTCATTCTCAGCTACAAGCGCTATATTCTCTTCACTACTTGCTGGATGTAGTCTAATCGGTCAAATATCATCCAATAATGTATGCTGGGTTTCAGATTTGCAGATGTTATTGCCTATAGTGGTTTCGGTAGGTCGACGATGCACATTATAAGTTGCCCTAAGAGCATGACTTTCTCACCGAATGCTGATTTTCATAATACAACTGAACAATTTGGATACGTCTTAAGACTTTCCATAATTACTTTTCAAACAATACTGAACATCAGTTACATTACAGTTTGTCAGGAGTCACACGTGATCTATCAAACTAAGCCTATTGAAAATCAAACCTCATAATGAATCACCCTTTATATATAAAGGCTTTTCTACTAAGGATATAACAATTTCATTTTTTAATAAAACTCAGGAATATTCGAGATGTTGAGTTCAAATTTATTGTAGGTGTAGTACAAGCATTATATTTAAGGAACGAAATTCTATTTCCGTCATATGACCACCACAAGCATTGATTCTTTGGACTCAATTTCCAACCGAAACGTTGGCAATTTTGCGTTGGATGTTATCTTTGAGCTCATCTAAAGTTTCTGGCTTGTTGGCATAGACCAGTGACTGGATACAGCCCCATAAAATGGAATCCAATGGCAGTAGATCGCATGAACGAGGCGGCCATTTCTCGAGATAACAATGATTGCAGAGTCGTTTCATTTAGCTAGAGCCTCTCTGCATTTGACTTTGTCTACAGTGGGTAGATAAGCTACAGCACAATCATCATTTAACGTATATTTATCATTAATATCACGCACAAATTCTAAGTTTATACTTATTTCACAGCTGCAGTATTGATCAGGCTGACACAACTAGTTAGATAGCATCATGGTCTGCAAAACACATGACCTAACCCATAAGGTTTGCAGCTCGCTGATTTGGACTTTCTCAAGCCAACTGTAATTTACTGCATCTTGGGAATAGATATTTTTGCGCTTATTATTTAACAAAGTTTACAAGCTGGTCTTCCAGAATCATTAATTGCTCAACACACTCACCTATGCTTGATTCTTACGAGCCCAGCTACATCCAAATCATGTTCAGCTACAAACAAGTCATTCATGACAGCTTTGCCAATAGAGCCATGTTTATTAGTCAATTTTTACGCTTTTGGGAAAAAGAAGAATATCCTTCTACCAAAAAGGTGCTCACTACTGACGAACAGGCAGATGAGTAATAATTTACATACAGCTGATATGGTGCAGGTCTGCCATCTAAAGAACAGGCGATACTGCCAAGATCCAAACAGATTGAGGTGTATTAGCTGAGTCTGAAATCTTGAAATGTTGCAAAACTATACAACCCTTTAGGATGGCTCACTTTTATCATTATACGAGGGAACATTTTACTACCACTACAATATATCACAGTAGGAAATAAAGATTAAGTTGTGTGCATATCTACAAAAGTATTATGGATCAAATACTGCCTGGCATTTTTAAAGCTGCAATAGTTTAACATACTATGCTGGAAGTTGGACTGATCAAAACCGTTAGCTAACTATGGCTCAAGTTTTGCGGGGCTCTTATATTAACTCGAATATTCACTCATCTCATTCGAGCAAAGGGTTGGTCTAATGTTTCCGCGAAATGTTGGTCAGATTCAAAAAAAGTACCAGCTTGGCTGAGTATGCAGTCACACAACACATTGCTGCATGTCAAATTAAAGGGAAAACCCGTCAGGCCTCGCCACTAGAGGTTTCTCTCCAACTCTACGAGATGTTGAACAAGATGTTAAACTAGTTCTTCGTACGACCTGGCTGGGGATCTTGGGGCCTCGCCTGACCCGTGAAGACGGAGTAGTTCGCGCTACTCGCTGATCCATGAAATGCCTCCACGAGCCAATTGGTGAGCTTGATGGTACCTGGAACGGTGGATACACTATGGGGCTTGATTTGGTGCCTCAAGCTATGAGTATACCAAAGTCTGCATTTATTCTTCGCCAAGACACGAATGAGTACTCGCCACACCTCGTTAAATCCAATGACTTACACGCTCACTGCACTAAAGTCTACTCTAAAACATGCACATTCTAATCTAAACTCACATTATCCACTTTCTAAATAAATTCCGCGAACAAATTCAAACCACACCCTGTCAAATACAAAAAACCCCATCAAAAAGGATTCCTGTGGTAAACTGGAATTCAAAAGAGGACCTACCGATTAACCACTCCCCTTGTGACGACTGGCTGAAATGTTAAATTAGAGATATTTTCCAAATAAATAGAGAAATATAAAATTCAAACACTTTCATAAAATTCAGATGTTGATTATTTTCAAGTGAATTCAAATCTGAACAAATTCAGAAGAAAACAAATCAAAAGTACTATTTTTGACCTAACTACTTGGGGATACCCTTGTCAATGTCATTTTCTTCGCCCAAGATAATCAACGCTTTCCAATTCTTTCTTTTCCTCGAATATAATTCTTCCGACGCAACACACTTTCGGACGCATTATTTGCCGACAATGCTGTCCAAGCTTCTCCAAACGCTGTATTGGCTCCTGCAACGCTGTTTTAGCTCGTTTTCCCTCAACGCTCCAAGAAAGATCCACCGCATTCACTCGTTCCAATATTACAACGCCTTCACTCAGAAGAAGATTTTGCCAAGAAAAAAACGGCTCCGTCCTTCGCTGGCTCTTTTATCACCTTGCTGGCTATGGATCTTTTATTGGAGTGAAGAGCCCAAGTTCAAGGCCAGATCATTAAACACAATTGCTCAATCTTTGACTTAGACTCGAATCAGGTTTTAGTGGTCGTATTTCTTCCCTGCAGCTGCCCTGACTTATCTTTGACAGAAAGCCAGTATCATCTCCATTGACATTGTCACTTTGTTGCTGGTGGATTGAGTTTTTGTTGTAGACTTATTTGGTATTTGTTATCGTCGCGTTAACTTATTTGATTGCTAGGAGCTAAGCGTTTGCTCATCAGTTTGCGTTGTAGGTATTACTTCTGCATTTTGATTCAATAAGAAATGTTCAAACTTATTTCACTTAATCTTACGCATTTTTGTAAGGACTACCCCATTCAGAAAAGTTGCGTTTTTGCATTCCTACGAGCCCAGCGTTTGTTCATCAAGTTTAAGTTGTTGGTGTTGTTTCCAGTTCAAAATATTTGCGTTTGTCACGTTCCTAGAAACTAAACTTTCGTTTATCAAGTTTGTGTTGTTGGTGTAATTTTTATATTTTGATTTACGTAAGCAATTCAAAACATCATTCATTTAATTCAACCCGAAATCACATTGCTTTCACTTTTTTTTACTTCAGATTCATGCACCTTAATTCTGGCGAGTTTGCCCATTGTAGTTATGTTGGTGGTATCAGCTACCTCAAACGCCTCAAACACGACTTCCTAACCGTACTCTTACTTAATATTAAGCTTACTTTACTTATACTGAATCATCTAATCAATTAATTTATCTTACCAGTCCTTCAGCGCGGGAAGCGGTTCTTTGATATCGTTCATGCTAAAATTTTAGAGTGTTAGGAATTCTTCCCTCCCATAAGCGGTTCCGGGTTATTAGTATTATACTTTTTAGGGTTTTGTAAAATAATTTTACAAAACCCTACTAGTTTCGCGACCAGTCTGTCCGTCTGTCCGTCTGTCCGTCCGTCCGTCCGTCCGTCCGTGTATCACAGCAGTTTTTCTCGGAAACTACTTAAGCTACAAACATCAAATTTTGTGTGTAGGTGTGAAGTGGTGATCTCTTCAAAGTTCAAATACAAAAAAAAATTTTATAAGGTATTTAAGGGGGGTCTCCCCATATAGGAGAGTGACCCCCCGAAAAAAAAATTTCATTGAAGGTAGCCGATATGGGTATCAAATGAAAGGTCTTGATGAGAACTTTTCAAAACAGGTCTTAATTTGGCAAAATTTGCTTCGAGGGGCGCACAGGGAGGGGAAATACACGAAAAATTTGTGTCCCCCCCCTCGCGATTGGATACCTGTGATCCGAAAAATCTGAAAAAAATCAGGGATGTAGGCCTTGGTGCGTACAACAACAACAAATACGTGAGAAGTCACAATTCACTCAACTTTGTTAGTAATAGTATGATTTATCGATTTTATGTTTTCTTGAATAAAATCTTAACGGTACCCTTAAATTCAATGAAATTTAGTACGTAGATGTCTATTCATAAGATTGATCTATCCTGAAAGTTTCATAAAGATTAAATCATATTTAGCGAAAATATAGCGGTTTGAATTTTCCTGTATTACTATGGAACAATATGCGCTGCATGTATTACTATGGCAACATATGGCTATGGAACAACATGCGCTTTTTACCGACTCAGACACTACAGTTTTGCTAGGATTTGCATGAAAATTTCAGGAATGATAGGTGTCATGTATATCTTTGAGAATCGGTTCAGCTAGTAGTATCAGTAATCGTAAAACAAGATAGTGCCTGTTTTGAATGCGAAGATTGAATAATTTGTAGTTATTTTTTCCCAACTTCAACGTTTAAGGTGCATGCTTTGATCACTTGATTCAATTTAATGAATGACTGAAGATGAGTACCTAAAATCAATGCTCATAAGTGAAATAAGTCAAGGAGGTAGGAGAGAGCTTCTAGCAAAAGGGTTTTGTAACCATTCTAGGATTCGAAAAAATTGGCCATGAATCGATGATTTCAGCACAGAAGAGTGGCCCCTGAAAAAAAATTCATCAAACGTAGCCGGTATGAGTATAAAATGAAAGTTTTCATGGGAGCTTTTCAAAACAGTTGTTAAACTGTCAGTTTTTGCTACAGTAGGGGCACAGGGGGGAAATACATGAAAAATGTGTTTCCTCCGTCGCGGATGGACATCTGAAATAATTATCAAGGGAGATATTTATGAGTATAACAATACCAAAAACCTCAAAAGTCGAAATTCATTGAACTTTATTAAAAATATTATGATCTTGGCATTTCATATTTTCTCCAATAAAATCGTCTTTGACATGTTTCTTGATTTGATTCGATCTGGTGACTGCATTTTGTAAATTGAATACAAAACCCTTCTGACATGAGCGTAGGTCTGTTTACCCAACTTGTTATATTTCGATTTCGTAACAAAGATACACACAACCAAATTTTGCTATATCGATTGAGCAAAATCCATGTTCATCAAATGTCGTTTTTGCAAGTGGAGCTGCAGAAAATTTTCATTCAGGACAAAAACGTTATAGGTCATATCATACGAAATACATCTACAGCTCTGCTACTAAATCCTGCTTACACCTCCTTTGTGAGGACGTAAGAGGGTGAAGGCAAATCTTCCGCGCCTGATCATGGAATCGACGTAATATTCATGCCACCGGAATGGAGGTTGGGCGCCGAGCTAACTCCCCGTCCCTGGAAAATCTTTAAATGTTTCGAAACCTGCAGATAGGCCTCGGAATGGATTGGACTCACGGCAACTACCTCGCAAACGAAAAGAGGACTATGGCATTGGATACTGGAATGTCAGATCACTCAATTACCCTGGCGCTGTTAAAGACCTTTTACAACAGGCCAGTCAATATCAATTAAGAATACTGGCAGTCCAGGAAACGAATTGGACTAGAAACGACATTCAAGACATGAGATCGCACACAATATTTAAAAGTGGGAAGCCTACTGGAAACCGAGAATTTGAAGTGGCCTTCATTGTGGATAGGGAGTGCAAATCGCACCTTATTGATTTTAGGGCACGGTTGTGTGCGATCCGTTTCAAAGCGTAATCCTTCAAAATCTGGCTGATTAATGTTCACGCCCCAACCGAAGAAAAGGACGAAGAAACGAAGGAATCATTTTACAATGACCTGGAAAGACTGGTTGACTCATTGCCCACAAACGGCACAAAAATTATTCTGGGTGATTTTAACGCTAACGTTTGCAATGAGCTATCTCATCGGGGAATGACTGGAGGATATAGCCTCCACGATGAAACAAATGCCAACGGCCAGTGCCTGATTGACTTTGCATGTAGCAGAAATCTAGTCATACTTTCGACTTGCTTGCCACATAGACGCATTCATAAAATGACCTGGGTATCACCGGATGGCAACACACAAAACTAGATCGATAATGTTCTGATCCAACAACGTTGGGCCTCGGGCATACTTGACGTCCGTACATACCGAGGTACCAATTGTATCTCAGATCATTACTTGATCAAATTAAACTATCGATGTCGTATGTCAAAGGCATATTCAGAGAAGACCAGCCCACTAGAAAAATTTGACATCGAAATGCTCCAAACCGCGTCTGTGGCCAAAAATTTCACGGACACCCTCGACAACCAGCTGGCCCCCATCTTATCAGGTGCACCGTTAAAGACGAGCAACGAGCTCTGGATGGAAGTGAAAACGGCTATCAGAATCGTGGCAGAACAGACGATTGGACATCAAGCCCGGCGCAAGAGGAATGATTGGTTCAATGATGAGTGCCAGAGTGCGTTAGATAAAAAGAATCAGGCGTACAAAGAATACGTAGGTAGGAAAACCAGGACGAAGAGAGAACACTATGAAAATCTCAGAAGAGTAGCGAATAAGATAATTAGGATTAAGAGAAGAAAATACTATGACGACCAATTGAGAAGTATAGAGTATAAGTATACATTCAGCGAGCAATAACACAAGACAAGCATACAAAGTAGGAAAAAGCCTACAACGTGGTTATCAGCCCAAAACCACACTCTGTCGTGATGACAGCGGCAATATCATCACTGATGAAATCAAAATTAAGAAAAGATGGGCAACATATTTCAAGATCCTCCGCACAGCTCCAGAACATCGGAGCCTATAGATGTCTGCGGAGACCGTCCATTTGCCCCACCAACTATGGATGAAGTTTGTTCCATCATCAAAGCCCAAAAGAACCATAAAGCACCGGGCATTGATGAGATTACAGTGGAGCTCATCAAATATGGTGGCAGTAGTGTTTACCAAGCTATTCACAAAGTCACCCAGTACATTTGGCAACAAGAACATATGCCGAAAGAATGGAGCCAATCAATTATATTCCCTGTCCACAAAAAAGGTGACAAGCTACAGTGCGAAAATTATAGAGGCATATCACTACTTTGTACGGCGTACAAAGTATTTTCTAAAATCTTGGAAAATAAAATCCGATCATACGCCAACAGTATTATTGGGGAGTATCAAGGCGGTTTTAGGGCAGGTAGATCAACAACAGACCAATTGTTCACAGTCAAGCAGGTACTTGAAAAATACTCGGAGTTCAACATAGACGTACACCAAATTTTCGTTGACCCCAAGCAAGCATACGACAGTATTGATTGTAACATACTGTACCAAATAATGCTTGGTTTCGGCATCCTGGCCAAATGAGTCCATCTTACCAAAATGACAATGACGTCAACAATCTCCCAAGTCCGCATCAATAACCAACTCACCGATGCCTTTGACAGAAATATCGGACTAAAGCAGGGAGATGGGCTGGCCCCATTGCTATTCAATTTGGCTCTGGAGTACGTCATATGGAAGCTACCTGTCGATAAGCAAGGTATATTACTATACAAGTCAAGCCAGGTAGTGGCCTATGCGGACGACATCAACATTCTGTCACGGTCACTAACAACTGCCAAAGAACTCTTCCTGAAACTCGACAGCGATGCAAAACTAGTAGGGCTACAAATCAACGAAAATAAAACAAAGCTCATGACGCAGTCGAGGAAAAATACCCCAAATACACAAAATACCACCCTTGCCAAAGTAATGAAAACGGGCAATAAAAGAGACGAAATACGCCGAAGAATACAGCTCGCAAATAAAATATTTTATTCAGTATTGACGATCTTGAAGACCAGCTGCATACATAGAAAAGCAAAGCTCCAAGTATACAAATCTGTGATAAGACCTGTATTATGCTATGGGTGTGAAACATGGACCCTAACCCGAGCATCCGCAAATATATTTAACGCTTTTGAGCGACGGGTCTTGGGGCGAATAATCAGAGCGAAGCTAGACGGGGACAAATGGCGAATTCGATATAACCATGAGCTGTATGAAATTTTTGATGAACCGGAGGTCTCAAGGATTGTAACACTGCGGAAGCTGCAATGGGCTGGACACATGAATTGTATGGGCGAACAACGAATACCCAAGAAGGTATTCGCAGGGAGAACTGAAGGCCGGCGGCCAGTGGGGGAACCGAGGAAACGCTGGTCTGACTCGGTTGACAAAGACAGTTGATCGCTGCTCGGATTTCGGAATTGGATGACGCGGTCAACGGACCGAGATAGTTGAAGGCGCTGTTTGCAGGAAGCGAAGGTCCAAAAGGGGCTGTAGTGCTAAGAAGAAGAAGATATCATACGATTTTAAAAAGAAGGATTCTAAATCACAAACGGACCCTTATTCCTCACTGTTATTAAGCGCTGAGGAACTACGCTATACTCAAGTGAAGATTAGCAATGCTGTACAACAGGAGGTTTGTGCCAGTGAGATTTCACGTTTAAAATTAAGCAAAAAGTCATCGCACGGAAGCCCACTTAGGGAGTAGAAGTTATTGTAGGTGACAAGGGCATGTTAAGTGTAGGTAGCCGTCTGAACTTTACGAAGAAAAATACCCAACGATACCATCAGGCAAACATTATGTCACGAAGCTTGTTATCAGAAATGTATCTTCACGCTGTTACTTTATACGGTGGCTCTTCACTCAGTCAAAGCTTTCTTCAACAAAGATTTTAGATTTAGAGTGCTCAGTTCGAAATCAAAGTCATCATTTGTAAATGCTTGCGATGCGCAAGGTTTCGAGGTCAAACATTCAAGCAGCAAAAAGCTCGATTACCTGCTATCCAAGCAACGCCTTCATTGGTGCTCATTCACGTTGGCGTGGATTATGCAGGACCGTTTTTGGTCCACTCAACCAAGTGACTAGGGGATATATTGCAGTATTTATATGCATGGTCACGTGGGCCACACACCTTGAAGTTGTATTTGATTATCCATCAAAAATGTTTGTGGAAGCGCTCAATCATTTCATGGCTCGACGTAGACTTTGCCAAAACCTTTACTCGGATAATGGGGCAACGTTTCGGGGTGCGAATGCTGAGCTTCAACGGCTGCCTTCATGAAGCATCAGAATTTAGCCCTGAAGTTGCAGCTACAGTTGTCAATCAAGGCATCAAATGATCTTACAATCCGCCAAATAATCTCCACTTTGGAGATATATTGAAGCCGCAGGGAAATGTTCTAAACATCTCTGACACTAGACCATTTCATTATTGGTGCATATTTGAAAGCACCAGTCCAAGCAGATCTTGCGTAAAGTAGCCTTGAGTACTGGCAAGCGCTTATCAATATGAGCAAGCATTTTTGGCAATGATGGCGCAAAAATGTATTAACTGAACCGTAACAACGCTTGACATGGCTCGATAGTAGCTCATTGTTACGAAATATAAAACTAAACGAAAAAACCCGGAGTCACTCCTAGAAGGGAAGGATTCCGTGCACTCCAATATTTTAGTCGGAATACCATCACGGCTGCAGTACTGGTAGGAAGGACCAAGGTAATGTTAGTATAAACAATGTAAATTATTGGCGTTAAGTAAGGAAAGATATTAAGAAAAAAAAAAGATAGCAGATTTTCTTCACCACCGAACGTCAACTCCGCTCTCACGACGAGGAATGGCAGTAAAATTGGGAAATTCTTAGCACACCCGATTTTGTCGTACCTGGCATACTACAATATGATTATCATTGCAAACTGATTTATGGTCGATTGGTGTATTGGTCTATGTATTATTGACTGGATGTACGCCATTTGGTGGCGATACGAAGCAAGCGACGTTTTTGAATAGTTCACAACGTTTGTTATCATTTTCAGATGAATTATTTAAGGAAGTTCCACAGAAACCTATTGATTTCATGAAAAATACATTGAGAAATAAGCCAGATGATCGTCTCTCTGCATTTGAGTGTCAAGAACACATTTGGCTTAATGATGAATCGCCAATGGGTGGTACATTTCTAAGTGTTACACGTCACAGTGCAGATCATCACCGCCGATACGAATCAGTAGACGAAGAAGACTGTGATCCCTTTGATGTGAAGAAAATGAATGCATTTGTCGATTACCGCCAAAATGATTTCAAATCATCCCCTACAACTATAAATGGCTGTGCTAGTAAACGTTGAAACAAATCGAAGTCATATAAAATTCAATTTATCTATATTTAATCGCCACAGCAGTAGCAGCAATGGTCTTGTGTATGATAACGATGTTGAAAATGATGAAAACGCCAAAGAGAAGTTTCTAGTGGATGCAACGACAATGTTGACGAATCATATTAGACTTTGAAATTTGCAAAAGTACGGACACAATAAAGAAATGAATGGGAAATTGACTGCACAATCGAAATTGCATTCAGTTGTATCAAACACACTACCAACAACGACATCGAAAAATTATCGACGAGCAGCAGCGGCAAATATGTAAATATTGAAAGCTGTAATAATATATCGGCCCTGAAATATTACCACTCGGCAACGAATGGGGTTAGCAATGGAATAAGCGAGTCGGTGGACTACGTTCAAAATTGCATCAACAAGAACCACAAAAGGCGTCCGTGCAAAGATCAGTACTATGATCAAGATCAGGAGGACAAAGACAATCGAAAAGATGATGAAGGCAAGATAACGAAGGGTTGACAGCAATGTGTAAAACGTGTATAATGCATCCAGCTTTCCACAATAAGTCTTTTTTGGAAGTAATCAAAATAATGGAGCGCATGGATCATGAACCTGCTTTGCTGATAGTCAAGAAGCTAACTCCAGAAAATCTCGACTCGCAAACGATTGCTTCATTCCGCATCACCACCAGTTCGGATATTAAAGCCCCGCTTAAATCTAATTTCTGGCCTCATGTTGTTTTTGTTAAGGAGTTTGTAAGTCAACCGCGGAAAAATTTTCGGTCGGTTATTCGTCGGAGAGACAGAATATGAGTGATTCTCTTAATTTATATTTTCAAAATGTTCGCGGTATAAGAACCAAGACCAATGAATTCCGACTTTCTTCTTTTATTTCTCTTGATGACATCGTGTGTTTATCGGAATCATGGCTGACCGAGAATATATTGGATGTTGAAGTTCATCCTTCTCATTTAGTGTTTCGTAAAGATCGTAACCGTTTAAACTCTGGCAAGTCTGATGGAGGCGGTGTGTTGATAGGAATTCGGAAAGAGACTTTAATAGCTTCCGTATGCAATTTCAAGGTGTCACCTCCAGTAGAATGTATTGCTGTGTCTGTTACCTTGTCCTCAGTTACAACCTTACTGATTTTGTCTGTATATATTCCCTGTGGAAGTTCCGTTCTTGTTTATGAAACATTCTTTTCAGAAATTTCTTCATACATTTTTAGTAGCTTTCCCTCTTCATTGCTTTTAATTTGTGGGGATTTCAACTTACCCCATGTTGTTTGGAATAGCACATTTTCCGAAATTCTATCTTTTGACAATTACTCTGTTACCCTTTTCTCCTTCCTTTCTTTTTGTTCACTTTCACAATTAAATGATATCCCTAACGTTAACAGTAAAGCTCTGGATTTAGTACGTAAAACCTGATCCTCATCATCCTCCGCTTCATTTGCTGATTGTTCTGGCTCGTGATCTTGTCCAAAAAAAAAAGTTATCCCTTCTAGCTTTAATTATCTAAAAGCCAAATATTCTGATATGGAGTTAGAATTAAATTCTGTCAATTGGTTTTCTTTTTTTCGAAACTTAAGTGTTGATGCAGCGCTTCAAAAGTTTTATATTTTTCTTGAATCCGTGATAATCAGTTATACACCGCTCTATGCAAGTAGAAGGTTAAAAGATGCACCTTGGTTTAATAACAAGATCACTTCAGTCTTAAATGCCAAGGACGCTGCCCGCAGGAAATATCACTTGACGTGCTCTGAGATGCACCTATGTTGTTATAAAGGTCTAAGAACTGAAGCCAATAGTTTAATTAAAAGTGCTAAAAGCCATTATATTCATCACGTGGAGGGCTCCATAAGGTCGAGTGCTAAAAAGCCTTTCTGGGCCTATATAAATTCGTTTAAAAAGTCCTGCGATATGCCCTACTCAATGAATTCTGATGGTATCACGTCTTCTGATAATGGGCAAATTTGTGAACTCTTTGCGCAACATTTTTCTTCTTTTTATAGTAAGACAAGTGGTGCAGCATCTTCATTCATCGATGGTCCAACCATGAATTTGCCATTTGCATATGTGAACCCTGTTGAAGTTGAATGCTTATTACATGGTCTGGATGGCAGTATTGGTTGTGGCTCAGATGGAATTCCCAATATATTTGCTAAATCTTTCTCGTCTTCGCTGTGTGTTCCTTTGCCCATCTTATTTAACCAAAGTCTCACCGATGGTTGTTTTTCTGCACGCTGGAAAAGAGCTAATGTCTTTCCCATTTTCAAATCTGGAGATAAAGCAAGCGTGTCCAATTATCGCCCCATTTCACTTCTTCCCTGTTTTAGCAAAGTTCTGGAAAGAATTGTATACAAACAAGTTTATCGTATGTTGCTTCCGTGTTTTGCCAATGAGCAGCATGGGTTCATCAAAGGTAGATCAACTCTTACCAACCTTTTATCTTTAACAAATAAGATTGCTGCTGAGTTTGATAAGGTGAACCAAGTAGACGTGCTCTACACAGACTTCTCTAAGGCCTTTGATTCAGTTGATCACCTGATTCTTATCCAAAAATTGAGTAATTTCGGCTTAGGCAGTTCTATTGTACATTGGTTCTGTTCTTATGTTGCTGATCGGAGTTGTGTTGTTATCATTAATGCCCATAAATCCTCTCCATTTTATCCCTGTTCTGGAGTTCCACAAGGCTCCATTCTTGGTCCTCTGTTGTTTCTCGTATTTATCAAAGATATTCCTTCCCTACTCAACTCCCGTGCACTCATGTATGCAGATGATTTGAAAATATTCAGGGTGATCGAATCTGTCAATGATTGTATTATTCTGCAGAAAGACCTGGATATACTAGCTGGCTGGAGTGCAACTAATCGGCTGAAGTTAAATGTAAACAAATGTTTCAAGATGACTTACTCCCTTAAAAAATCTTCTTTTGATTATAACTATGCGATTGCTAACGTTTCTTTGAGAGCTGTGGTGTCCCACAAGGACTTGGGAGTATTTTTTGATACCAAGCTTCATTTTGGACAGCATATAACTCATCTAGTATCTAAAGCATCTCGTATGTCAGGTTTTATCCTCAGATCCACAAAAGATTTTAAAGATATTTCATCGTATGTTTGTCTATTCTTTTCTCTTGTTTGAAGCATATTAGAGTATTGTTCGCAAATATGGAGTCCGCATCAACGTTACCTAAGAGATGCTATTGAAGCTGTGCAACGTAGGTTTACTCGGTTCCTTTTTGATAAATTCCGTATCCTGTATTGCGCTTATAGTGATCGCCTGTCTTTTCTGCGCATTCCTTCATTAGTCTCTCGCAGAGTTTTTCTCGATGAATGCCTTCTTTTCAAGCTTTATCACAATTTGCTTACTATAGGCCTTGGCATTGAAATTTCCTCCTTCAGTACCGGACGTCCAACTAGATCCTCGGTAGTCTTCAATGTTCCCTTTGCTCGCACTGATATTTTATTTTTTTCGCCTGCTGTACGACTCCCACGTAATCATAACGCACTTGGTCTTGGTTTGATACCGCTGTCTTTTGCTAAATTAAAAAAAAACTTAAGGAATCGGTTCTTCTGTTTAACTTCGAAGAATAATTTTTCTATTTCTAATTAATTTATTGTATTTTGTACGTAGTTTCCTTTTTCATTTAATTTTTTATTATCCTTTTTGGATATATTGATTGTATGTATAAACTTTGTTTTTTTTTGTTTGTCTATATTGTAATTGGATTATATCTGTTTTATAGATTAAATAAATAAAATAAAAAAAGGTGAAACCATCAGAAGACCTTCGAGTAAAGGGGTGGATCATTTAACAGTACGTGGAATGTGTGCAAGGATATTTATCAACACATTGATGTGCGTGAGAAGGGCAAGGAGAATGCCTTCAGTTTGGGACAACGTCTTTGGATTGGAGACGATGAATTTGAAGATCTTGATGAAGTTATCGCCCATTCTGTCACACCGATGGTAGCGCACGCTAGGGATTTGTTAAGCTATAAGTATTATCAGGAGATTGACGGTGGTATGAAAGACAAAAAGGAAAAATTGCTGAAAACAAGACTATTTGATGATCGACAAGTTCACAGTTATTAAAACACGATTTAAAATTAAATTAATATGTACTTACGAAATCCTCGGACTTATCGCCCGACACACCAAAATACCCCTTTGCGGACACAATTATGGCACCGGTAACGAAGAGGGCCACTGAGACCCGACTGGGCAAATCCAATACGCCATACAATAATGCAGGACTGTTTGCGAAAGAAAGATGGCTACCAAGAAAAACCGGGTTTGCGTCCAAGGTAAACGCTGTAAGGTTGAATAGCTGTGGTGAATGTTGTGGCCTGAAACTGCTGCTCTTCAATTTAAGTCAAAGAGCCGTTGCGACAAAGTTATAAAAGAGCCAGCGATGGTGGACGCGGTCTCTTTTTTACGGATACCTGGACAGCAAAGAAAGCAGAATGTGGGAAATAGAGGGATTACCACGAGCCAACAGGTACAAATATTAGAAGGAAGGAGCGTCAAGGAATCTAATCAGGCAACGAGGGAAAATTTGTTCCAGACAACAAACAAAAAAATTTATTCTGGCAGCGAGCGGGATGAAGTGCGAGGATTTCCACCATTGATGGGGCCCCCAACAAAGAGATTAAGGAAAATTTTTGTAAGTGTAAGGAATTTGAGTTCATAAATAATATTGCATGATACTTGCGATTATCTTTGAATTATCATTTGATTTTTTATACGAATTGTTCGTGTTTTGCGAAAGTGTTTCAGCCAATGTAGCCAATGCAGTGTTAGTGGAAGGCGTAGATTACACCTCGAGTGCATAAGAATCCTTCCCGTTGGGGATTTCAACCTGCTCAGTAAATATGATTTAGTAGAAATTAGTACGATTAAGAATCCTCCCTGTCGGGGATCCCAAATTTGCCTAGTTGTTGTCTTTTTTCTTCAGTGAAAGTGGTGATTGGCGGCTCGACGAGCCGGGTAAAGGTCATCGGCGATTAGTTTAGTGGAAAGACCATTCTGGGGAGCCTCAAGCTCGCCAATTGGCTTCTGGGGACAATACTAGGGTTGGCGAGGGGCTTTCCTACCCCATCTCCACAGGCTTGCCGGGATGCCAAGGCCCCCAACCGGAATCGCTTGGTGTAGCATAACATTTTTGACGTAACATCATCGCCACAAATCATTGATCTGGTTATTACCACTCTATTTCATGGTAAAACTTACTGTGATGCACTGGCGGATCTTAATTATATATTGTAACAGAAACGTTAACCCTAATTAGAGCCTCAGTTGCTTGCAGCTTTGCTCTAGATGAATTTACTTGAGAGTTTTTTTCGAAAAACAAAATTAAATTCTATCTCCATTTCTTCTTACAATGCACATTAATCTCATTTTTCAAAATAATGACATCTTATTTCACTCCTTTCTTGTTTAATTTCTGCGCAAAAACTTAAATTTCAATGGAAAATTCCTCGCATTCGTCATTTCGCTAAATATTCTGTCTTAAGCAAAGCTTTCCAGATTGTCACAATCAAAATTGGCTCAATAACATGTTGACATCCGCCATCATCGCTGTCCAATATTGTCGCCGCTTCCATGCTCATCCTTTCTATACAGTCTCAAGTGTTATTCAACATTCGCTTTTCACTCTTGGCGACACAACCAAGTGCTACGTTTTTCATTTGCTCCCGGCATGAGCTCTCATGTCCTTTCTTCAAAGATAATATTCTCCTCTCCTTCGGCGGCAAAGAGAACAGTATCCTCCTCGAACTCGATAAAGCGACAAGTAAGCAAGTAAAGAAGCAATGACTTTTATATCGGATGAATTCCGCATACTGGATGCTGTTTTTGAAGGCCATGAGTCGGAGCGCGGTTCAACGGAGCAACAATGATATAGAAGACAAAAGGCATTTGATGGCGCTCTTCCAAAACGGAAACCTTTATGAAATTTTTTGTTGTTGTGCACTTAAAATGAGTTTTTCTTCGCTGTTGTTCTGGCTTCGATTTGGGTATTGCATGGCTGTGAAATAACAACATACATATATAATTAAAAGGCAAAGCCTCCTTCCTTTAGAATTGGGTTCGCAGGAAAAAGTCAACATTGATTCGCCTGAAATAGGCGTTCGGTCTGAACGGAAAATATTGATTGAATATTCGATGAGTTAACAAAAAGTTGCTTTCAAGGACTTTGTAAACATGTTTCTAATAAAAACTTACTTGGGAAGGACCGTTTTTTTGGGACGTGGAAACAATTTTTGAAATGAATTTGAGATTGATCCTCCAAACAAGGGGACCTAACTTTAATCTGCAAATCCATCTTTTCCCCTATCAACCAGCGATTTTCGGGTATCCGGGAAGAATGGTCTGGGCGTGGGATAGTCGTTATAACGGATCACATTCTTTTCGCCTTTGATAATCTTTTAGTTTTATGGTTCTGGACGGACAAGATTTTTTATTGCTGTTACAAGCATTGGATTTTAGGCTACGAAGCTTTTTCCTTGTAGAGCATTTGGGAGTGCTGGGATGCAAGTGACGATGAAGTACTTGAATGGTAGCCAAGCAGATAAAACAGTTACTAACATTAGCAGCATCCTAGGAACTTTATCTGTTGTAATAAAATTAGTACAAGGGTGGAAGGCTTAAAACTTGCTATGTTGCTTGTCCACCACATGAGGGCGAGACTTACTTAAGAATGTGGTTGCCAAAAAAAGTTCTCTCTCGTTTCAATGGAAAATCCAATTGTCTTATGTTTTACGAGTACGTTGTTTGCTGTTGTGTTTAGTGAATTGACGGAAGTTTTCCAAAGTAATTTTCCAACTTGTTCACTTAACTGCAAAACGATGTTGAAGAGACTAAACTGTTGGATTGGTCGATAAACTTTCTACTGGAATTTTTTCTTTGCTTTCTCCATGTCTAGCCCAACATCCTGGCAAAGTTCACTTCGTTGCATTTTAGCTTTAGATTGTTTATGTGATAGCAAGCGTGGGGTGTATTGTGGAAAATTCCATATGCGAGGTAGAAATTTTTAAAGTTTATATTCTCATTACAAATTGTGTGAAAATTTTATTTAGCTTTAAGGGTCTGGTACATAATTTTTATCTAAGATGACGCTTGGAATCTTGAGACACAGAAAACGTCAAATACTAAAAATGATGATAATTAGGAGTGATTACTCTATGATTAATAATACAGCTTATTAAGAAAACATTATTCTGCCAAATTCCACTTGAATTTATCGGTTCGGAGATGAAACTCTTGATAAAACTTTCTTCAATAAAACAGCATGGTTTTTGGGTTAGCATGTAAAATATTACTTATGGAATTCTTTGTAGCTACATGAATGAGTTGCATATATTTTTTTAATAATTTTTCTGAAAAATTATTACAGAAGAAAAATGTTAGAAGAAGGTGGTTTCGACGTATGTACTAATTCTCATCAGGCCATCACTCTTAGATACACACCGGTGAATATATAAATGAATATAAAAATGTTAGCCATATAAGGAGTTGATAGTCCTGCCCTAAAAAAATCGCATTGGCCGTAGAAAACTACATATCTATATAAAAATTTCCATACAATTCGTATATAATTATGGATTAGGATCAGTTCAAAATGAAATCTATTCAGTTAAATATAGCATTTATTTGAGATTTTCGGACAAAGTTTTAAAATTAATTTAAATAACTTGTTTAAATGAAACATTTTTAGTTAAATATAGGATTCGTTTGAGAATTTTAAGTAAACTTTGAAAATTTCTTTAAATTAATCTGTCGGTCCAATACGTTTCGTCTATGTTCGCCCTACATACGTCTTTTTTGCAAAAACAGAAGAGATTTCATATATGTAGAGTTTTTCAGCATTTTTTACCTTCAAAACAAATGTGTTTTCGCAACTTTCGCTATAATTGGAGTGGATCAATTTTCCTTCTCTTAGCTGGAATTCTTCTTCGTAGCTCTACAGCCTCTGTGGAATATTCGCTTGTTCCAATAAATACCTCCAACTGTCTCGATCCATTGACCGCATCCCCTCATTTCAAAATCTGAGCATTGATGAAATGTCTTCGTCGGCCGAGTCACAGAAGCATTCCCCACTTGTCTCCGCCCTCCAGTTCTCCCAACGAATACATTTTTGGGTATCCGTTGTGGGTCCATACAATTCACGTGGCTACAGCAGAGCAGTTTTTGCAGTCTTATAATCTTTAAAACCTCCTGCTCGTCACAAATTTCATACATATCATGGTTGTATCGGACTTGCCATTGGTCCCCGTGTAGCTTTGCTCTGATCATTCGCTTCAGGACACGTCTTTCGAAGGCATTCAATATGTTTGCGGATGCTTAGGTTGGGGTCCATATTTCACACTCATAGCAAAGCACAGATTTTATCACTGATTGGTATGCTTGGAGCTTTGTTTTTCTGTGTATACAGCTGGTTTTCAAGATCATCAAAACTGACCTATTTGCAAGCTATATTCTTCGGCGTATTTTGGCTCTTTTGTTAGCAGTTTTCTTTATTTCAGCGTCTAAATATATAAATTTGCCCACATTTTTTATATTTTATCCACCAAGTGTGATCCGAAGTGTGACAACTAAGTAATAATTCCATGAAAACCGTATATTTAAAAATTATTGTACAACCCCGCCATCCTCTTGAAAGTAGTCCCCTTGGGCAGCTATACAATGATTCCAGCACGTTTTTCATGCTTCGTAACATTTCTGGACCGCTTCAACTGGGATGTCCGCAAGTACCCTCGTAACGGCCGCCTGGATGTCCGTAATCGACTCAAAATGGGTTTCTTTGAACACCGATTTTATTTGTATTGGAAAAACTAGCTCTCATTGCCTGTAATAACTCGATCACGCAGCGTGGGATTGTATTCCACTTGTTTCAAACAGTCTTCTGTGACGGTCATTCGATGCTGCTTTTGCTCCTCACAAAGGTTCTTTCGAACCATCTTCGCGCACAACTTATTCATCCCAAAATTGACGGCTAAAATTTGTCTGATTTGACTGTTTTACCCAGTTCCAAGGCTAACATTCGAACTGTTAAACGCTAATCTTCACGGATTAGGGCATGCACATGCTGCGCATTAGCGTCAGTCCACACCTTGACTGGCCTCCCGCTCCGTGCCTCATCTTCCACGCTTTCACGCCCCGCCCTAAACTCTTTCTGCCATCGCAACACCTGGGCATGACTAAGAGCACTATCACCATGCACTTTTACAATTTTAGGGTATGTTTTCGAAGCTGTTTCGCCCAATCCGGCGCAAAATTTTATCACTCACTGCTCTTGATTTCGTTCTCCATTTTCGTGACGAGCACCACCAACACACGTCTACTAAACACGACAAGCTAGAGCGATGGTCAACATATCAGTAGAGAGGAAAAGAATGTCGGGGAAGTTAAAGGGAATTTCAAGGCCACAGGTTTGCCACAAGCACGGTCATAAAATTATTCTTATTACTTAATTGTCACACCTCGTATGAAATATACTGGCAAACCATTCTGTGCAAAATTTTTGAAGTTCAGAAATTTTTAATTTTAATTTTTTAATTGATATCATATCACATAACGCCCAGGTCCATAACCTTGTTTTCTGGCCACAAGAAGTCCATTATCGTCTCGTAATCGAGAACACCATTCACGCAATGGTGAATATATTATTGAAGAGGAGAAAGGAATTTCAAGATCGCAGGCTTACCACAAGCGCGGCAATAAAATCAGTCTCATTACTTCATTGTCACACCTCGCATTTTGGGTATTTGATATATTTTTCCTCGACTGCGTCATAAGTTTTGTTTTATTTTCATTCATTGGTAGCCCTACTAGTTTTGCTTTGCTGTCAAGTTTCAGCAAAAGTTCTTTGACGATCGTTAGCAACCGTGACAAAAAGCTGATGTCATTTGCATAGGCTACCACTTGGCTTGACTAGTATAGTAATGAACCCCTTGTATCCACAGGTAGCTTCTGATGACATATTCAAGAGCAAAGTTGTATAGCGATGGGGCCAGCCCAGCTTCCTGCTTCAGTCCGATATTTATGAGTTGTTAATTGATGCAGATTTGAAAAGTTGTCAACAATATTGTCATTTCGGTAAGATGGACCGATTTCACTGGAGTACCTAAGCAAATATGATTTGGTACAGTACGTTACGATCAATACTGTAATATGTTTGCTTAAAGTCAACGAAAATGTAGTATACGTCTAGGTTGAACTCCCAGCATTGCTTAAGCACTTGTTTGACTGTTTACAATTGGTCTACCGTCTATCTACCTGCTCTAAAACCACCTTGAAACTCCCCAATAATACTGTGAGCGTATGATCTAATTTAATTTTCTAAGATCCTTAGGAATATTTTGCATGCCGTACAAAGTAGCCATATGCCTCCATAATTTTCGCACTGTAGCTTGTGGACTTTTTGTGGACAGGGAATATAATTAATTGGCTCTACTCTTTCGGCATATGTTCTTTTTGCCAAAAGGGCTGGATGCTTTTATGGGTGATTTTATGAACACCATTGCCACCATATTTGATGAACTTCACTGAAATCTCATCGATGCCCGGCACTTTATTATATTCTAATAGAGGTACCGGTTAATTCATGCGGTTTTCTTCGCTTTATTGTGAAAAATCACTTTTAACGAGTGGAAATGGTTTGTTGAGCAACGCCAAGTGGTTTTGCAAGTTCTTCTTGCGTTTGGGATGGATTTTGGTCTAGCAATGTCTCCAATTCGTGATCTTCTATTTTTTTTTGGCCTCCCCGGGCCGCTCATCGTCCTCCAAGTCAAAATTGCCACTTTTAAACCGTGTAAACCACTTCTGGCACGTACGCTCAGCAAGAGCATGCACACCACACACTTCTACCAAAATACGATGACTTTCGGCAGCCTTTTTCTTCAATGAAGAAGTAATCCCCGCAAAAACACTTTATTTGGCACAAAATTCGACATTTTCAGGGTAAAAGAAAAGTATTGTTGTTTGCATTTCAGCTAAATGACACATACTGATTCTGAAACTATATGACAGTAGCTTTTCAACATAAGCTCATATTTGGAAAGGTGAATCACTGGAATAAAAATCAAGTTACGCCGATGTTGTCTGTTAGAAAACCGCATGAATTAGGGTAGGTGGAGCGAATGGAAACTTTCCAGGCATGTCTATACGCTCCGATGTTCTGTGGCTGTGTGGTGGATTTTGGATATTCTTTAAACATCATACCCATTTTTCCTCAATCCTGTTCTCATCAGCGATGATATTGCTGATGTCATCACGGCAGAACGTGGTTTTGGGCTGGTAACCAAGTTTCAGGCTTTGCACTACTTTGCATGCTTGTCGTGACTTACACCGATACTTGAACCGTGTAACTTTCGAAGTTAATTGTTAAATGTCCACCAAAAACACCTATAATCAAAGTTACGGCGGCACTTGAACCGTGTAACTATCGACTTTAATTATTGAATATCCACCAAAAACACCTATAATTAAACTAAGTTACGGCGGCACTTACACCGTGTAACTATCGACGCACAATATACTATAATTATACAAACGGATATCAGCAGCACTTGAACTGCGATATCTTCCACGAAATAAACACTTCTTGATTCGATTGTCACAAAACAATGATTTTATTCTTCATAACATGAAATATTTATATTATAAAAACGCTTAGTCTAAATCAATTTCACATAACAAGAATTCAATAATATGCAAAATGTACAAGTACATCGATCAAAAGTAAATTGCCTAGGTCAACGTTTGAAATCAAAACAATCAAAGTTGAGTGAACATGAAATGCATCGTCAGTGTGAATTACATTTATATAGGTCAATTTCACGATATCGAAAAGGTAACTGAACAAAAAAATGCAAGGTAAGCATATGAATTAATGTGATAATTGAATTGTAGGTAAGTGAATTTGATGATATGAAATTACAATACGAAAATTAAAAGTTATTGCAGGTATGAACATCCTCCCCCGCAATGAATGTGTATTCAACGTCTTATTGTATGTTGACCTTGAAATATGCAGTTGATTGTTGTTTTGGACGAGGTATTGGTTTCGGTTTCCAGGAGAAGCGGTTATGTTGGTTCCATAGCCAGCATCCTGCTGACATGATGGCGAGCAGGAGTGCTAAGTATCCAATCGTCAAATGATGGGTCGTGTAAAACTGAGTCTTGTTCGGTAATTCTGCAACTTGATTGTCCTTCACAAGTCGTTGAAGAGCAAGTAATTCCTCTAGGTGCGGGTGTTGCCTTGTACCTTGCGCCAAGATTGGGTTTAGTTTTTCTGGTGGTGTTATGTTCTCCAGGGTGCTGATCCCTGGATATAAGACTGAGCTGTTGCTTGCAAATGAGCGATGCCCTTCAATTGTTACGTGGTCGTGTTTAATCTCGCAATCTTTATCAAAAGTAAGTAGCCCAGATTCATTGAGTGTCATTTCGAATCTTCTTCGGTGGCAGGTGGCGGTAATATGTGTAGGGGCCCTTGATGACACAATCCATTGGTTTTCGTGAAATAGCTTGACCCATACAGGGCTATCTTGTACTGACTTAAACTCACATTTCCTACGGATCAGTTTGTTAAAAAGGCTTATCTCGCAAGCACAAATGTCTGCTCCTTGTTTATATGTAGTGTGGGTGGCTACACATAAATAGGTTTCCCTTCTTGTGATGGTACAAGCGGTTAAATCATTTTGTGTCAATGGGGTGTGTTGGTCTCTATGTGAGTTTATCGCTAGATATGAGGCACATGGTTTTATGGTGACGAAAGTGTTGTTAACCTTAGATGGTAGGGGTATGGTCCTTAGAAGATCGAATTTGTTTTGGTCAATCAAAGGTAATTTTGCCTCGAAAACTACGTGATCACCTAGTACAGCGCCTGTTACTGTCATTAGTTTGTATATTTAGACAACATCGTCTTGGTCTAGTGGCAAATGCGTGTATGCTGGAAGATATTGCTTAATTGTTTCAATTTCCTTACTGAGTTGTTGTGATGATAACAGTAGGGGGTTCAATCTGCCGTGATGCGTATCGATCAATGTATCTGCTATTGCTGTCTGTATGCGATGTAAGTTTGACACAACTGTTGTTATCTGAATTGAGAGTGATGTGAGAAGTTGGTAAATTTTGAATTGGTTTGTACCATCACTGTTGTCATTAATCCGGTTGAGCATGAAACTCAATTGGTCATTGATTGCGTTGAATTTTTCCGCGGTGGTAGCCTGATCCCGCCTCATGATGTTGATCGTTGAATCAATGATCGAGGCTTGATTTTTGAATAACGCCAATAATGTTTGCTCATTACCTCGCACTGCGCCGATTGTATGGGACATTTTGTCAGCATATGCTGAATTAAGTATGGCAAAGAGTGAGTTAGCTACGTTTCCATCTATGTTTAGTGCTCCTCTTTTTTGGCGGTTGGTTAGGAATAAGCTATTGTCCAATTGTAGTTTCTTTTCAAAATGCTCAAATTGTTCGACCATTTGCTTACATGTGCTCTTTTCGTGCAACTGTTGGCATAAATGTCGCAGTGTTTGGGTTGCATTTAGAATTGAAGCCATTTCTGTCCAATATGGTTTTAAGTCGTAATAAATAATGAGCTTCCACTCATTTGTGATAAACTTAACTCTGCCAAGGTCTTCAAAGTAAACGCCGGGTTTGGCTCGAACTCCTCAAATCTGACTGGTTCACTTATTACGGCTAGCAACATCAAGCATACCAAGAGTATCGTCGAAAATAGTCCACCATTAGATATCTTGAGCTTTTTCCTAGGTTGATGAGATTCTTCATTCGAATCTTGAATTTCTTGCTCCTGGTCCCTGCTATGGGTAGCTTCGATGTCACGTTTTTTTACTTCGGAGGATTCTTCTTCTAAGGGTAAAGGTGCAAGCCGGTGAATCGCTCGTCGGAAGGTACCTTGTGCTGTTTTTACGTCGGCAGCCCAAACCAGACCAACATCCCCTTCATATGTTCGAAGAATTCTTCCTAATGGCCATCGCATAACTGGCAATTCATCATCTTTTAGGATGACCATTGTATCTGGGCGGACATTTTTGCATTGCTCTCTCCACTTGTGTCTTTATTGCAATTCGTGCAAGGACTCACGTGACCATCGTTTCCAAAAATCTTGTTTTATTAGTGTTACTTGCTTCCACCTTTTCGCTAGACCTAGGTTTACTGGCTGGGCTTGTGAATTAACTTGAGCTATAAGAGGCTCTCCTATGAGAAAATGTCCAGGAGTTAGTGCATTCAGATCATTTGGGTCTGCTAACAGTGGTGTAAGAGGTCTTGTGTTTAGCACTGCCTCTATTTCATTTAAAACTGTTTCCAGTTCTTCATGAGTAAGAGATGTTTTTGAGATGATCGGCACTAAGAGTTTCTCGCTGATTTGACGGCAGCTTCCAGAGCCCTCCAAAATGAGGTGCTCTCGGAGGAATGAAGTGGTTTCTTGCCTCTTAATTTTAAATGAGTCCATACTGATCCGCAGAAGTCTACACAACTGTTCACGAATGGTCTCGCTGGATGCACTCTAGATGATGGTGAATTTCCCATCATCTGGGATAGTAACTTCGGTCTTGCTCTTGCACATCTAACATCTAACAAAATGTTGAACCACAGACCTAGCTAATGACTTTCCCTCCAATGGCCAAAACCACTGTCTTGCAGTTGCTAGCAGTACTTGGGGGGCGCAATGTAGGTTTTCTGTATGAATATGGTTCATGAGAAGTTTTGTGATTGGGTCGCAGAATGGAATAAGCATCTGGTGTTTTGCGTCGTACGAAAGATTTGAAGCCTACAAACGACCACCGACTCGGAGGATCCTTCGTTTATCTAAAAAGGTTGAAATGTTGCTGATGGTACTAGTGTTGTTAACTTCACCCTTCTTTTTCAGCTGGCTGATTTCTTCAGCAAAACTTGATTTCTGCATGTTGCGTACAATCATAAAGAGGGCTTCATCTAGCTCCAATGGGCTTATTAGGATGCATGTTGAGGATGTGGTTGATGAAGCGTCTCATATACGCTACAATACGTTGTAACCTCTGCATAGAGTTCTTATGGTTAATTTCTTTAATGATTTCATCATCATCAGTCGACGTGGCTAGCGATGTTTGGGTGGTTACATATCTTTTACTTTCGGGGTGATTTTTCAGATGCTTACCTTTGACAAATAATGGAGGCCAAGCAGATTCCCTTCCATGCAGAAAAAATGGCCCATAGAACCAGTTACAGGACGTACAGACCGCGTGAGAGTATATTCGCTGGATTTTCCTTAGAAGTGACCATGCCATTGCTGTTGCAGTAATTTTTCTTGGATCTTGGCAGTTCTATTTGCTGCAAAGAGTTTCAAGTGCAATGAATCTGAAATAATCCAAGCTAGAACGATTTCAGAGTCTGTCCAAAAGAATGTTCGGATTTCCTCAAGCCGCATATCAGTTTTTACTCGAGACGCCAAATGAGCGGATAGTATGGCGGCGCATAATTCTAGTCGAGGTAGTGTTTGACGTTGAAGTGGAGCTACTCTGGATTTAGCGTAAAGAAGTCAAACAATAACTCTTTCATCGTTAGTGACCGAGCGGATTTATACTGCAGCTCCGTAGGCTTGCTCAGAGGCGTCAGAAAACGCATGGATTTGGAGCTCTTTTGCCTTCTCTTGGGCAAATATGTGTCGTTGTCTACTGCTATTAAATTGGTCCAAAAATTGATCCATTCACTACGCACGTCAGACGGAAGCTCCTGGTCCCAGTGGATATTGTGCTTCCAAAGTTTCTGTACGAAGATTTTTGCAGTAACGCCTACTGGTGACATGAGTCCGAGAGGGTCAAAAAGATGGGCTATATCTGAAGTCACGATTCGTTTAGTAATGCGTTCTGATTGATCTATTTTTGCCTTAATTCTGAACTCTGCGTTGGTCTCCTTATTAAAATCGAGCTCAATTTCTTGATCCTCTGGAGCGACGGTTTGCAGAAGTTGCAGATGATTAGCGCACCATTTACGTAGTTTGAAACCTGTTTGTTGTAAAATGTGTGGCAATTGTTTCTGCATAACCTTAGCCTTTGCCAAACTGTTGGAACCAGCCGTGCCGTCATCAACGTAAAAGTTGTTCAGGAGAATTTGTGCTCCTAATGGATTGGTGTTGATGTTTTCATGAGCCAGTTTTTGAGGACATGTTAGTAGCCAGATATGGAGCCGGCCTAGTGCCATATGTTACTGTTAAAACTCGGTAGAATTTAATGTCTTCTTGCGGATTGTTCCTCCACAGAATAAGTTGGAACATGCAGTCATCCGTTTCAACAAGAATTTGCCGGTACATATTTGTATGTCTCTGGTAAATACAGATCGTGGCATCCGAAATCGAAGCAGGATGGTAAATAGCTCACCCTGGATAGTTGGGCCGGAATGTAGAACGTCGTTTAACGAGTAACCGGTCGATGTTACACATGATGCATCAAACACAACTCGCAGTTTTGTGGTGCTGCTGTCTGGTTTTATCACACAGTGGTGTGGCAAAAAATAATGTTTTGCAGAGATCTAACTCATGCCCACTTCTTTCATATGCCTGAACTGTTTATATTCTTCCATGAACTTAATATATTCTTGTTTTAACGTCGAATTCCTGATTAAGCGTCTTTCTAAGGCAAGAAACCGATTCAACGCTATTTGTTTGGATTCTCCGAGGATCGCCGGATCGATTACGAATGGCATTGTTACAATGAAACGCCCACTAGGGTTCCTTTTGATCGTTTGTATAAAGTGGTTTTCATATCGTTTTTCTGCAGCTGTGAAATTTGACTCTGAGCTATCAATTTCTTCCAGTTGCCAAAATCTTTCTATCAAGCGCTTAATATCGTCTTCATTTGCTGTGTTGATCGCACAAATAGCATTCACGTTGGAAATTGCAGACATTGATGATGCATGTTTGAGCTTACCACTGACGATCCATCCGAGAATAGTGTTTTGGAGTATGGGTAGATTTGAATCCATTTGTATTTGGCCGTTGAGTAGAAACTGGTGGTAAAACTCAGCTCCAATTAAAACATCGATTCGATCTGGGCGGTTATAATCAGGATCTGCTAGCTCGACATTTTCAGGTTTTTCCCATGATGACATATCCAGTGGCTGTGTTGGCTGCATTGACACTATATGAGGTAAAACAAATGATTTTATTTCAACGTTAACTCGCTGGCTGGCGTCGTTTTTTCGTTTACCTATGCCCTCGATGCAAAGAGATGTCTTTGTTGGTGATATTCCCAATTTTTTTACCAATCTCTCCGTCACCAGGTTGACTTGAGATCGGGAGTCTAAAACTGCTCTGCATTCTAACGTTTGGCCATTAGTTGCTACTACGGTGATCCTAGCTGTGCCTAGCAAAACATAGCTTCGAGGTTTTTGTTCACAATCCGCAACTTGCAGGGTTGTCAATGGCTGGTAGATGTAACTTGATGTCTCATGATCATCATTATCAACTGATGCAAAAGTCGTGATTTGATCTTTGGTGCCTTCGGGTGCAAGGTCATGACTTATTGTATTTTGTTCTCCTCCCAAATGAAGCAGTGAATTGTGTCTTCGTCCACATTTTATACAATGCCGCAAAGTTCATGCATTAGCCTTGTGACCGGCCTTTAAGCAGCTCAAACACAGTCGTTGTTTTTGTACAAACTACAGTCGGTTGGCGGGAGACAGTAGTAAAAATTTCTTGCAACTGAACAACGGATGGTTACCTTCATTGCAAAGTTTGCACGTAATATCCTTCATATCACTGGTGACTCCTGGTGATATCGTTCTGTTGCTATTAGGCTTATCCTTTTGACCCAGTGCCTCTAAGGATTGGAATCTGTTTTCCAAAAATTTTAAAAAATGTTGGAGCGATTGGTTCTCCTTCGGCTCAATGAGCGATTGCTCGTATAAGATATGCGTTTGTCGATCCAGTTTTTTTATCAATAAAAATAGTAGCAGCGGATCCCAAGTTGACGTGTCAACTTCTAAATTGTTAAGTGCTAGTATACCTTCACGGGTCACGTCATGTAAACTTTTGACTGCAGCCACTGATGGATTGTCGGAAAATATATTGGATTGTCCCAATAATTTTTGTATAAGCGCTGACGTTAAAACTCTCCTATTGTTTCATCGATCTTGTAAAATTTTCCAGGCAGTATTATAGTTCAGCCTAGTTAAAGGCAGATGCCTGATCAATTTTTCTGCCTCTCCCGTAACGTTCATTTTTAAATACCACACCTTTTCGATAGCGGGGAGTGGTTGACTATCAATCATCTGGGAGAAAATATCGAAAAATTGCCTCCATTGTAAATAATCTCCATCGAATTTCGGTATTGTTATTTTTGGGAGGTTTACAGACGGCTTTTCGCCACGCAAATGCAGAATTGATGCTTGATCTGCTTGTTTAATTGATAGCTTTACCCTTTCGGCGAGCACCATCTGCTCTAGCTCAACGTACCTGGAAGAATTGTAGCCTCCGCCTCAGGATTCATACATTCCTCCCGAATTGAATAATGTAATGACTCAATCTGGAGCCATAAACGATTGATCTCCTCATTTTTTATGGCATAGAACTCTTTGGGGGATCAATCGTATTTTCGATAAGTTCATCCAATATTCGACGAAGGGTAATCACTATGGCGCTTTGCCTTCGAATTAATTTAGTTACACCAACTTCCTCGGTCGAAAAAATTGTTGAACAATTTTCATCACCTTCCGGCTTTTGTTCGCATTGTTACTGTTTTTATCTGGTCGTAATACTCTTTCTTAAAGTAGTCATGGTCGATAGGCACGTTTTTTATCGAACGAATTTCGCTGTCTATAGCCTCAAACTCAATCCATGCACTTTCTAATTTATGTCGCCGAGATTCAAAGTATGCCCTTGACTTCTTTCTGTCGGAAGGATCTTTTTTAGGGTTTTGTACTAAAATACAAAACCCTATTGCAATCACGACCTGTGTCCGTCTGTCCGTCCGTCCGTCCGTCTGTATGTCACAGCACTTTTTCTCCGAAACTATAGAGGCTACAGCCATGAAACTTTGTGGAAAGGTCAGAAATGGCGACTTCTTCAAAGTTCAAGGGTGGAAAAATTTTTCAAAGGGGCTTAAGGGGTGTCTCCCCATATAGAGAGGTGACCCCTCAAAAAAAATTTCACCATTGGTAGTCGAGTAGGGTATCATTGGAAAGGTCTCAGTGAGATCTTTTCAAAACAAGTCTTAAAATTGCCTTATGAGTACCGAGGGGGGTAGGGGAAGGGCAAATGTACGAACTTTTCGCGTACCCCCCCCTCGCGATTGGACACCTTCCATCCGAAAAATCTGGAAAAAATCGTGAATGTAGGTCTTAATGAGTACAACAACAACAAATACATGAGAAGTCGAAATTCACTCAACTTTGTTAGTAATAGTATGATTTATCGATTTTATGTTTTCTTGAATAAACTCTAAACGGTACCATTAAATTCAATAAAATTTAGCAAGGAGATGACCTTTTATAAGATTGATCTTTTCTGAAAGTTTCATAAAGATCGAATGGTATTTAACAAAGTTATAGCGATTTGAATTTTCCTGTATTACTATGGAACAATGTGCCCTGTATAACTATGGAAACATATGGCTATGTAGCCATATGCACTTTTTACCGACTTAGACGCTACAGCTTTGCTAGGATTTGCATGAAAATTTCAGAAATGATAGGTATCATGAAGATGAGTACATACAATTGAAATAAGTTGAAGAGGCAGGAGAGAGCTCCTAGCAAAAGAGCTTTGTAACCATTCTAGGATTCGAAAAAATAGGCCATGAATCGATGATTACAGTACAGAGGAGTGGCCCCTGAAAATAATTTCATGAAAGGTAGCCGATATGAGTATCAAATTTTCAAAACAGTTCTTAAACTGACAGTTTTTGCTTCAGTGGGGGCAGAGGGGGGTGGGGATACATGAAAAATGTGTTTCCTCCCTCGCGAATGGACACCCGTGATCTAAAAAATCTGAAAAAATTATTAGATATTTATGGGTATAACTTTAACAAATACCTCAGAAGTCAAAATTCTTTCAACTTTGTTAATAATAGTATGATCCTCGAACATAACGTGTTTCTTGATTTTATTCGTTGCTGGTTACTGCATTTTGTAAGTTGAGTACAAAACCCTTCTGACATGAGCATAGGTCTGTCTACCCAACTTGTTATTTTTTGGACCAGCCAAAACATCTTTCGAACTATGCAGCGTGTTTTTTAAGACAATGTTTTTGAAAAGCGCATATTACATAATTTGAACCATTCATGGTGCGGTGAAAGGGATTGCTGAAATTCGGAAAACGCAGAGTAGGGTGAGAACTGGTAAAGGCTTATACTTTTCAAAGGCTTCAATATAATTGCGATCTATTGTGTTAATTTTACAATCTTTTCTTAAGAACTTGGTTATAGGTTGAACAACTTTTGCATAGTCTCGTATAAACATACGGTAGTAGCCTGTGAGTCCTTAAAAAGCTTTTAATCTATTTCTCCGTTCAAGATAGTTTTATATCTTCAATGGTTTTGATTTTCTCCAAACTCGGGCTTAGTCCTTCTTTGGTGATTATATGTCCTAAAAAAACTAGCTTCCCTGTGGATGAAATTGCATTCATCAATTTGAATCTTCACCTAATTTTCCTCTAGGACTTCGCAAATTTCAGTCATTGAGGAAATATGCGCTTGCAATGATGTATTGAATATTAAAACATCGTCGAGATAAACGACACAAGTAGTGCAAATAAATTTTCATAGTACATCATTCATGAGTATCTGAAATATTGCTGGCGCATTTTTTAAACCAAAAGGCATCTTTACGAACTCATAAGGACCGTGGGGTGTCACAAATGTGGTCTAATGTCTACTCTCTTTTTTTACTAAAATTTAATGATAGCCTTTCATAAGGTCTATTGTAGAAAAATATTGGGCTTAGCCAAGCTTGTCTAGTAATGATTCAATGTTTGATAATGGATATTCATCAGCTATGGTAAGCTTACAGCAGTCGATCACTAGTCGATACTTTTTATTTCCGGAATTATCATATTTTTTTCAGAACAATAATTAAAGGGTTCGAATATTTGGAACTAGTTTTTCGTTTTATTCCCTGAGGTTCTGACTCAGCAATTTGTCGACAAACCTAATTCTCATGTTTTGGAAGGTATCTGCTTAGCTTAGAGTTGATCTGCGCGTCCGTTATTGTTTTTATTTCATTCTGAATATTCATTACCTTCTTTGGAAATTATTTTATTGAACTTATTGATCTTATTTATTATTTTCGAGTATTCCTCCACGTTTGCCTTATCTAATTTAAGGTTTTTTATAAAATTGTGTTCAACACTTTGTCACGAGCAAATTTCATTAAAAATGTATGGGGTGTTAGTGAACTTTATCACTTGCCCCTTTAAAAAGATTGTTTTCTCTTCTATATTGATGAGGCTATCGAGGGTATTGAGAAGATCCATTACGATTATGAATTGGTATTTTCTCCTTTGAAAGGATTTAACCTTCCATCTGATTCTTGCCGCCGAAGGTAACTTAAATTCTTTCGGAGATATTGTACTCGTATGAACTTCGTATTTAATCACATCTTTATTTGAGACCGTGGTAAATACAATTGGCATTATAGGCAATTCTATAAAACAATTGATAGATTCATCAATTATAGAGAGAGATGATCCTGTATCGACGAGAGTGACATATTTTACATTATTTATTGTTAAATTAATCATTGGCAATACGCCCGAGGCTAGTTTTTATACAAGTCTGGTAGACAGACCTACGCTCATGTCAGAAGGGTTTTGTACCCAACTTCTCAGAAATGCAGTCACCAGCAAAGAATAACATCAAGAAATATGCCAAAGAGATGTGCACGTTCAAAGGAAAATCCATTGTTTTTCTACTTTCATCGGTCGCCATTTTGTTGCAAACCAACAAAAATCACTCAAATCATGAATTCTCAAAAATATTAATGTTATTGACCTTATTGGAAAATTTCAAGAAGATGAAGTCAAAACTGCAGTGACTGATTCTATGGAAAGCCCATAAAATACCAAAATCATGTGCTATCGTTGTTGTAATTGGAGAAATTTCAAACGGCTATAACTTCCGTGTACGAGTATATCATTCGATTTTCATCAAACTAATAAAGTTCAAGAACCCTTAGTTGGACTGCGTAAATGTCGGATTCCGTTCAGTTTAAGGGTACCGATGCGATTTAATTGGGGAAAACGTGAAATTCGAATATCATACTATTATTAACAAAGTTTAGCGGATTTCGACTTCTAAGGTATTTTTTGTTGTTGAACTTATAAACACCTACCACCATAATTTTTTTAGATTTTTCGGATCACAGGTGTCCAATCCCGAGGGGGGGGACACCAATTTTTCGTGTATTTCCCCTCCCTGTGCGTCCCTCGAAGCAATAAGTATCAAATTAAGACCTGTTTTGAAAAGTTCTCATCAATACCTTTAATTTGATACCCATATCGGCTACTTTTGATAAAAAAATTTTTTGGGGCCACTCCCCTATATGGGGACACTCCCCCTTAAATACCTTTTAAAATTTTTCATAGGTGAACTTTGAAGAGAACACCACTTTACACCTGCATACAAAATTCCTTGTTACTAGCTTAACCCATTCAGACCTGAAAGAGAATCGAAGCTCCTTTCAACAACTTTTTGCATATTATCGACTAATTGTGGTTGATTCAATATGATTTTTTTTTTTATTATGAACTCAAACAGCCTAATTACAAATCATAACTCAAAATTTAGATACAAACAGGCCTAAAGGTTCCATTTTTAATTACAAATAATATAAAGGATCATCGAGCAAACTATGATAGGAAGTGAGGAAACGAAAAACAATCATTGCAAAGTATAAAATTATTAGCATTTTCTTGTTAAATTTAGAGTTGTTTTTTTTTTTAAGCATGAAGATTACAATGAAATATGTCAATATCGCACAAATGTTTGTTAAAAAGGTCACAGGCACGCTTAAAGAATGCATTACTGGCATAATTTGTGTTACTAACGGTGATGACTTTAAAGTTGATTTTTTGTAGAAGAAATGTTGAGTCAATGTTATTATGTACAATTTTATATAAAAACAAGGTGTCAAGATAATTACGCCTTATGTTCAATGGTGAATATTATATCTAAGTGCACTGCTCTTATAATCTGTAAAAATGTTGCCAAACTTTAGAAACTTATTTTGGACCCTTTCCAGTCGATCAATATGTACAGCGTAATTTGGGTTCCAAACTACACTGCCAAATTCCAGGATACTACGTACGTTGAGTTGAATAATATCTTTAATACGTCTATATTGTTGAAGGGCTTAGATACTCTTAGAATCATTCCCAGCCTTTTATATGCTGTTGTAAGTATGTTATCAATGTGATGGTTAAATTGTAGTTTGGAGTCTAGAGTTACACCTAGGTCTTTGACTGTATTTGAATGTTTTAATGTAGTTCCAGCGATTTTGTAATTATAAAGTAAAGGTTTGCTTTTACGTGTGAATGTGATTGCGTGACACTTATCCGCATTCAAAAATAACTGATTATTACTGCAGTACTGTTCGAATCTTTCCAAGTCTTCTTGCAGTTTGCAACAGTCAGTTGAGGATTGCACGATTTTAAATATTTCAGTATCACCTGCATACATAGAGTAACAAGAATTTACAAAACAAAATCCAATGTCGTTAACATATAACGTAAATAGAAGAGGTCCTAAATGGGATCCTTGAGGAATCCCAGAGGGAATTTTGAGAAATCTCGAACAGTATCCTTTCATTGCCACTGCTTGGCTACGATTAGTAATATATGATTTCATCCATCTAAGTAAATCGCCATGGATCCCCATCTTGAATAATTTTTTAGTCAATAGAGAATGATTTATTTTATCGAAAGCCTTAGAGAAATCTGTGTATACTGCGTCTACTTGGTGTCCTGTATCAAGAGCGTTAAACAGAATGTCTGTATAGGAGACGAGATTCGTGTTAACACTACGACCGGCAAGTAAACCATGTTGCTCAGGAGCTATATGTTTACGAGCACAGGAACTTATGAAGTTTGTAACAAGCTTCTCGAAAATCTTACCAAATATGCATAATTTTGAAATAGGTCAGTATTGTGTTACATCATGTATGTTTCCGCCTTTTGGTATGGGGGTGATAAGTGCTTTCTTCCAAACACCTGGCAAAATCCCACTACTCAATGATTTTCTGAATAAAATAGTGAGAGGTAGGGATAACTTTTTTGCCAATTTGGAGATGAATAAAGGATGAATGTTATCTACCCCTGCACTTTTATTAATGTCTACTTCGCTTAACAATTCAGATACATTATCAAACGATATTTCAAATGTGCTAACGTCAACAAATCCCGCGGATGCCAAAGAGCTACTTTGATTCGCAGACGCACTATCAGTTTGTGGGACAAAAACAGAATAAAAACAAGTTGGGTAAACAGACCTACGCTCATGTCAGAAGGGTTTTGTATTCAATTTTCAAAATGCAGTCACCAGATTGAATAAAGTCAAGAAGCATGTCAATGACGATTTTATTGGAGAAAATATGAAATTCGAGGATCATACTATTATTAACGAAGTTGAACGAATTTAGACTTCTGAGGTTTTATTTGTTGTTGTACCCATAAATATCTCCCTTGATAATTATTTCAGATGTCCATTCATGAGGGAGGAAACCACATTTTTCATGTATTTACCCCCTGTGCCCCCACTGAAGCAAAAACTGACAGTTTAAGAACTGTTTTAAAAAGCTCCCGTGAAAACTTTCATTTCATACTCATATCGGCTACGTTTGATGAAATTTTTTTTCAGGGGCCACTCTCCTGTACTGTTATCATCGATTAATGGCCAATTTTTTCGAATCCTAGAGTTGTTACAAAGCCCTTTTGCTAGGAGCTCTCTCCCGCCTCCTTGACTTGTTTCACTTATGAGTATTAATTGTGGGTACTCATCTTCAGTCATTCATTAAATTGAATCAAGTGTTCAAAGCATGTACCTTAAACGTTGAAGTTGGGAAAAAATAACTCAAAATTATTCAATCTTCGCATTTAAAACAGGCACTATTTTGTTTTACGATTACTGACACCACTAGCTGAACTGATTCTCAAAGATATTCATGACACCTATCATTCCTGAAATTTTCATGAAAATCCTAGCAAAACTGTAGTGTCTGAGTCGGTAAAAAGCGCATGTTGTTCCATAGCCATATGTTGCCATAGTAATACATGCAGCGCATATTGTTCCATAGTAATACAGGAAAATTCAAACCGCTATAACTTCGCTAAATTTGACGCAATCTTTATGAAACTTGCAGGGTTGATCAATCTTATAAACAGACATCTGCGTACTGAATTTCATAGAATTTAAGGGTACCGTTAAGATTTTATTTAAGAAAACATAAAATCAATAAATCATACTATTACTAACAAAGTTGAGTGAATTGCGACTTCTCACGTATTTGTTGTTGTTGTACTCATCAAGGCCTACATTCTTGATTTTTTTCAGATTTTTTGGATCACAGGTGTCCAATCGCGAGGGGGGGGGACACAAATTTTTCGTGTATTTCCCCTCCCTGTGCGCCCCTTGAAGCAAACTTTGCCAAACGAAGACCTGTTTTGAAAAGTTCTCATCAAGACCTTTTATCTGACACCCATATTGGCTACCTTCAATGAAATTTTTTTTTCGGGGGGTCACTCCCCTATATGGGGAGACCCCCCTTAAATACCTTATAAATTTTTTTTTGTGGTTGAACTTTAAAGAGAGCACGACTTTACACCTACGTACAAAATTTGATGCTTCTAGCTTAAGTAGTTTCCGAGAAAAACTGCTGTGACACACGGACGGACGGACGGACGGACGGACGGACGGACGGACGGACAGACAGACAGACGGACAGACGGACAGACAGGACGCGATTTTAGAAGGGTTTTATAAAATTATTTTACAAAACCCTAATAATCATTAAACATATTTGCAATTTTCTCACTATCGCTTGAACTCTCATTTAAAAATTGCATATAGGCTGGAATGTTATTAACGGTATGCTTCGATTTAACATAAGACCAGAAGTATTTAGGTGACAAATGATATTTTTTTCTACTAACAAGATGTAATCATTATAACATGAAACTTGCAAACGTTTTTCTTGGCTACGGAGTTCAGCGAAAAATTGGTAATCCCGAATGTTGCCATACTTTTTCCACAATGCATGTACTTTTTGCTTTTTACGAATAAGTTTAATTAGGGAAGTACTGTACCAGGGTGGATAGTTGTTATTTACGTGCACCTTTTTTTTTTGGAACATAGATATGCATCAAGTTGTATAGAGTGCTATAAAAATAAGAGACTGTATCATCAGTAGTTAATTTAGAGAGTTCTGTTTCCCAGTTTACTTTCAATAATTGACTACTTAATTCAAAGTAGTTCGCTTTGTGGAATTGATATTTGAGATGGTTTTTCTCTGCTAAATAAACTGTATTTGGAAGAGAAAATTGAATATGGAGAGCTTTATGGTGCTGGTCTTCACTAGTAAGCGAAAAAGCGCTAGGAGTAACATTGCAATTACAATTACTTAGTACTAAGTCTAAAATGCGATTATGTTTGTTGAAACAACCATTGTATTGATAAAGCTCACTTATATTCATGAAATTAAATATTGACATGGCTTTAGAATCGTAATTGTGAACTATCCGCAGCCGGTTATTTCGCCAACTGGCGTATGAAATGTTAAAGTCACCTAACACCAGAGAACTGTCACAAGAGTTGTTATTAATAATAACAGACAGATTTTTCACTTCATTCAGTAGTTCGGCTAAAGTGATATTTGACTCGGAAGGTTGAGCACGGCATGATGAACAACGCCAACCAGCTCGTTTTTCCTGTCCCATTCTCCGATAATTGGACTCTGCAACGCCCGCACAACCGCAGTGAAAGTTTCCCTTACATTGACCGCACGGAACCGAATCGATCACTGCTTCTCCACACTTTCCGCAAAACATTTCGAAATATTATTTTAAGAATTTGTAAGTTTATATGAAAACACTTGAGATGCGTTTTAAACACACGGAATACGCCTAAACACAACCGTCTCTAGCAAGCTCAATCGTCTAATGATTTTATCATCAAAAAAATTTTTTTAATGTTTTGATGAACATTTACAGCATGTCCATTGGAGTGGACATCAGGTTTCAAGTGATGTTCATTATGATCATTGGAAGACATAATTAATACGCAGATTTGGATATTTTTTTGTGCTTCATTGAATTTTTGCAAAACTACTTAGAATGGAAATTTAAAAAACAGTTTCTTTCTTCTAATAGACAGAGATGAACTTTACATTGAGTGCAAGTCATGTGAGTTTTTTGTTTGCATCCTTGAAGCTTATACCTACTAGTTTCTAATTTTTCATCACTTGCTGATCATATTTATCGAAACGAATTTCAGTATCTGGTCTTGTTTCTGAACGGCGTTTCTTCGCTAAAGTTTCTGCAGTATTCTCAAGTTCTGGTGTTTGAGCTGATCGTCATCCTTGCCTTTCCACGTGAACTAAAGCCTTAGCTATGCTCATTCTGAAAGACATCAAATCCAAAAGTTCCTTCGAAAGCACATTGTTGCGTTCTGCGTAGCGCCTGTATTCCAACCAGCTGGCAGCAACTGCGAAGTCAATAAAATGGGTAATTACACGAAGCGTCCATTTTGTTGACCTAATAAAGATCCTATAATATGAATGAGTTGACCTAATAAATCAACTTTTCCCATGCCTTCATTGTATAATTTCATTACTTCAGGCCGCGTAATCGAATCAAATTTTTTTGTGGTTTTGTTCCATCTTTGAATACTGTCTGTGGTTCCAATGCCTTTAAAATTGGATCCAATTGAGACAGCTTTATTGTCGTACCATTTTGTTAATATAACATTGCCGTCACGACTTGTCAATTGTTCAGAAGAACCTCTCACAGTTTTCTTCATGTCCTTGTCACTCATAAATGGTGGTGAATAGAATCGATTTACTCTGACGGTTCCAGCCGCATAAATATTACGTTTGTTCAGCATCTCGAAGACTCCATATGATGCAAAATAATTGTCAAAGTACAACTTGACACCTATTGTGTTATCCGGTATCCTACGGGACAAATGCATGACTACTGCTGCGCAATAGCCGAGGTGTTTGACAAGCGATTGGTCAATCTCGGTGTTTGCTCCTTGGTAAATCATGAAGTCGTATGGTAAACCACTTTTGCCACAAAGAATAAATAATTTTATTCCCCAGGGGCTAGGATTGTCCTTCATATATTGCTTGATGGAAAGAGTTCCTCTGAAAGGAATCATTTGCTCATCAATCGCCAAATTCTCTTCAATTGAATTTTTCAAAAATCTTTGCCGAATTGAATTTATGAGCGGTCTTACCTAAGAGAAAAAAATACTATATAAAAACCAGGCTTTCGTGAAAATATTGAAAATAATTACTTTGAATAGTACGTCTTTGTTATTTTGTGGTTTCTCCATGTTATTTACAAAGTGCCAGCAGCTCCGTAGTTTGAAGAACCTGTCCCGCGTCATATTTTTGTAAAAATATGGAAGACCAACGTCCATATCCCAATACATGCGCGTTCTGTGGTATTTCAAATTTCCCATCATGATATCAAAACCCATCAAAGTCTTCATTTCCTTCACGATGCACGGTTTGAACCCAACCAAATCATTTTGTAGTTCATAGATGTTAGTGTATGTGCACATTTACTCAAACATTTCGTGTCCAATGTAGTTGTGAAAATATTTGACTGGATCTTCCATCGTGGTGTTGTCTTCAGTTGCTAGTTGAAATTGTTCCATATGAATCACGGGGTTTGCACGCCTTCGCCATTGTATGTCTGAAGTAATTTCATAGTGCGAAATTACATCTTCGTCAGCTTGAGGTTTATCTGAAGGTTCGGCATCAGTTGAAGGTAAAAACATATTGCTGCTGCATGGTTGAGGAATTTGAGCGTGAGCATCAGCGGCAATTTCTTCATCACTTTCATCGGTCGAATCTTCCAACCTACGTTGATTTTTAGTCGGCGTTACCTCTATGTAATCATCTTTGTTTTCTCCTCCAGGATTTTCATGAATAACATCTTCTTTCACATCGGTGAAATAATCAGAACTGTTTAAAAGTTCGATTACCTGCTCCTGCGTTAGGTATTTTCTCGCCATATTCTGTGAAAAACATTTTCATATCAAAAGTGCCATTCTATACCAAATTACACACTAAAAACTGATGTCCATTGCAGTGGACATTACTTTGTAACTTCACTCAACACTGTACTTACCTGAAGTTTATTACTAAAATATTACTTTTTAATAGTATCAAATTTTTTTTACACCAGAACACGGCACAAAAGTCAAAATTAGCCCTTTCAAACCCGAAATTGGCGCCTTAGATCGAACCGAGTTTTTTTTTTCAATTTTCAACAACCACTTCTCTTCGAGACAAAACTACGAATGACACGTACCAAATGCAATTTTTGACATGCCTACCAATTTATTTGAGTAGAGTAGAATATTCTCAAACTGTGTGCATTGATTTTCAAACTTTCACTACGCGTCACTTGCGTGAAAAAAATAAACGAAAAACGTGTCCACTCCAGTGGACATTGGGTCCGAATGGGTCAAGTAGTTTGCGAGAAAAAGGGCTGTGACACAAGAACGGACGGACGGGCAGACGGACAGACAGGTCGTGATTTTAGTAGGGTTTTGTAAAATTATTTTAAAAAACCCTGCAAAGGGATTCAGCAAAGCGAATCTCAAGATTGTACATAACAACACCCGCAAACTTTGCTCATTACTTGGTTCTACGAAAGATCCTCCTTCGCTAAAACAAAAAAGCAGAACCTACCAAGTCAATTCCACAAAATGTGATAAAAAATATATTGGACAAACCAAACGGTCTGTTGAAGTTCCCCTGAAGAACATGAACGATGCATCAAAAACAAAGACATTAACAAAGGGATTGCTGCACATGCATTGGATTTAAACAACACAGGAAGATACTACACGGGATCACTTATAAATAATTTTAAATTGCTAAAACAGTCACTTATCCACGAAAACTCGGCGCGTATGAGCCGTTATTCATGCATATAACGGATAATCTACTTAATATCGACGGTAGCCCAATAAATTCAAGTTTATTTCTATTGGCTTAATAACGTGTTAACGGTTACTTTTATTTTGCCTCGATTATTATATATTATATGTGGTTAACACATAACAGGAGAGTATTTTTTTATTGACGATAGTCTGATAACAGAATTTTTCATTTTTATTTAATCCGACTAAATTATATAGAACCAATAAGCCGTTAATTGTTAATGTACTTCAATTTTTTCAGCAGTTTCATTAGTAGTTTCGCGCATAGCGCTGAAGATAGTCGGCAATACCGACCGAAATGTATCCGTGTGTAGCGTAGAATAAAAATAGTTTTTACCATCAAATTCTTGATTTTTATTCTAAATCAATATTTGTGGTCCATACGGGAATCATTACTTTATTTCATTAATCTAAAACGACCTCAAATTGTTCATATCTAACAGATTAAAGTGTTAGAAAACGTTTCTGAACTTATAAACGCATGCTGTACCGCTGCGGCGACCAACCGTTAAGTCTTTCAATCTTAGTGGTTAGTGTACTAACCACCTATTTAAATTTTTTTTTTCGGATTATACAGTACCATCCACTGGATATTTGTTGATTTATTGCACCAAAAGGCATTTTGTGTGACAACAATTCAGTTCTTATTATCTCTCTGCATTATAAAGTATGTCACAACGGAAAATTGAATAGAACGGGCGCCGAGCTATTTATTTCATTGTGAAAAAAATTATAAAAAGAGCAGGCAAATGAGTAATTTTAACATTGTGGTTGATTTGTTTGAGAAATAGTTTTGTTCGTCAAATAATCTTGAAAAAGTTAACTCCAGTTTTTGTATTTGTGATGTTTTATCGGAAAAAATATAAGGTGATTACCGTTGCTCACCACCGTGACTATTGTAGTTATTACTAGTTCTGCTTGCCCATAAGGATGTTTGAGTCTGTATTTTATTTTGACAGTATGTTATGCAAACTTACGGATGAGGAAATCCTTAGCTGTTTATTGCAAGGCATACTATCGAGTGATGAAAGAACCTGAGATGAAAAATCCAATCATGAACTAGGAGATAACCAGCTTTTTGATATATTATTAGGCAGGTCAATAGGAAAAGAGCAAGGAATTAATTCAATTAGCTTTGATGCCGATGCTAATTGGCCATTATCTAGTTATCCTTATTCGTTAGTAAACTCAGAAGATCCACCAGCTTCAGTCAGCACTCCAGCTTCTACTATTGACGTCATCAATGCTCCAAAGTGAAAAAAAAAATATAGAATTGACTTACCAGGTGAATTTCCAGAAACAGTTGGAATACCGGAACATATTGCTTAATTAAGAGATGTGACTGCTTTGTTGCTTTTTCGCATATTTTAATCCAGTGACTTGCAGGAAAGACTAAGCTTCGAGACCAACCTATATACTACACAATCTGGATAAGCTTACACTGCCATTACACTTGAAGAATTGGATGTGTTTTTGGCATTGAACCTGATGATTTGAACAAAAAGCTACCAAGCTATAAAGATTATTGGTCTACTAGTCCAGATTTGCATGATCTATATGTATTTCTGTTTATGGCATTCAACAGGTTCAGCTGGATTTTAGTGACCTGCATTTGAATGACAATAGTCTTGCGCCTGATAAAAAAGACCAAAACTATAACAATTTTTACAAACTTCGACCCTTGCTGGATATAGAGCGAAAAAATTTCTGAAAAAATTACATGCCATCTGAACATATTGCTATAGATGAAAGCATGATAAAATTCAAAGGCCGAAATTATTTGAAACAATAAATGCCTAAAAAACCAACAAAACGCGGCTACAAAATTTGGATGGAGTGTGCTGAATCAGGTAATTGCCTAGATTTTGAAATTTATACGGGAAAAAAAGGAGATCAAGTTGAAACCAATCTCGGTGGAAGGTGGAAGTTTAGGCATGTTGAAGGGTAAATTCAACAAGAAAGCTATAAGCTAAGCTTGAATACAATAAAGATGTACACCGGAGGCAACATGATTTCCGTATCAGTGACAGCAAAATTAGTTTGGTAAAATGGAAAGACAAGAGATCAGTTTTTATTTTGTCGAACTATCTAGATCCCCAAGACGTGGGAACAGTCACAAGAAGGGAACTTACTGGAGAAAAAGCTGAAGTGACTTATCCCAACTCCATAAAAGAATACAACAATCACATGAATTATGTTGACAAGTTTGACCAGCTGAAAGAAAGCTATGCCATAGACAGGTGTCATCATATTTTCTTCCATTTCCTTGATTGCTCACTTACAAATGCTTTTCTTATATATAAAGGACTCCAGTAAACTTCTCGACCGGATTTCCGCTCACTTACCTCAAATGAACTTCACCGTTCTGTATATCAAGGACTCTTAGCTCCAGCATTTGTAAAACAATGAAGGTCAGAACCTTTTTGCAGTAACCGCAGGTTTCCACAGCGTCTCCTAAGCCAGTGATTATAAAAAAAATCTACTAAGACCAAATGATTCCGAAGTTAAAGATATTTAAGGAATTTTTGTCCAAGTAAACGTTTGACTGAAAGAGTTAAAATAACTTGAGTGCATTGGGCTGAAGATTAGTTGAGCTCTATGTCAGATTTATAAAAATATATTTTTTTTGCTACTGAAGGCAACGTATATAAATGTTAACAAGCCCTCCAGGCAAAAATTGCATTTTTCGTGGTCAACCTACTTATCGTAAGCTTTCGTGAGTAGTCAGCCTGTTTTGGTAAAAGCAAATGCTTGTATGGCTTAATGCATACTACTGTGTCCAAAAAATAAGGTGACATTTGAATTTGAACTGCGCGCGTTGAAGCATTTGGAGAATAATTTTTTTTAGGTTGGTAGTACTGTCAGTAACATCTACGGCAAAGTTACATGTCCAAATATTCATTAGTGTTTGAAATACGCGTCGTTTTGTGAGCTGCTAAAAGTGAGTTTTTCGTTTTTTACGATGTCGAAATTTGTTGAATTTGCATCAAATTTTGTTTGCGGGATCAATTTTCTGCTGCGGATACGTTGAGGATGGTGCAGAAAGCCTTTGGTGATAAGGCTTTGTCCTAAAAAAAAATGTTTACCAGTGGTATAGTGAGTTCCAAGCCAGCCGTGAACGTGTTGAAGACGAAGAGCATCCTGGGCGACCATCAACCTCTTCTCTTCTTCGATTATCGTGGTGTTGTGCATTATGAATTCCTTTCGCCGGACCAAACAGTCAACAAAGAATATTATTTGAACGTTATGTGTCGTCTGCGTAACGCTATCCGTCTAAAGAGGCCGGAACTGTGGAAAGACCATTCTTGGTTTTTACACCACGATGATGCGCCATCCCATACTGCACTCGTAATTCGTGATCATTTTGCCAAAAACTCAACCCATATCGTTCCGCAACCACCGTATTTACATGATCTGGCGCCGTGTGACTTCTGGCTGTTCAGCAAGCTCAAAAGACTGCTCTGGGGATACCGTTTTGGTACGATAGAGTTAATTCAAGCCGCAGCGAAGACGGAACTGAAGGCCATCCCGGAAACGACACGTATCTCAAACACTCATGAATATTTTGACATGTAAATTTAACAAAGATGTCACTGACAGTACTACCAACTTAAAAAATATAATTCTCCAAATCATTCGACGTGCGCAGTTTAAATTCAAATTTCACCTTATTTTTTGGTCACAGTACTATATTTCACATGAAAAAAGTTGGGTAAACAGACCTACGCTCATGTCAGAAAGGTTTTGTATTCAATTTTCAAAATGCAGTCACCAGATTGAATAGAGTCAAGAAGCATGTCAATGACGATTTTATTGGAGAAACTATGAAATTCGAAGATCATACTATTATTAACAAAGTTGAACGATTTTAGACTTCTGAGGACTTTGTTATTGTTATACTCATAAATATCTCCCTTGATAATTATTTCAGATGTCCATTCGCGAGGGAGGAAACACATTTTTCATGTATTTCCCCCCTGTGCCCCCAATGAAGCAAAAACTGACAGGTTAAGAACTGTTTTGAAAAGCCCCCATGAAAACTTTCATTTCATACTCATATCGGCTACGTTTGATGAATTTTTTTTCAGGGGCCACTCTCCTGTACTGTTATCATCGATTAATAGCCAATTTTTCGAATCCTAGAGTTGTTACAAAGCCCTTTTGCTAGAAGCTCCCTCCCGCCTCCTTGACTTGTTTCACTTATGAGTATTAATTGAAGGCACTCATCTTCAGTCATTCATTAAATTGAATCAAGTGTTCAAAACATGCACCTTAAACGTTGAAGTTGGGAAAAAATAACTCAAAATTATTCAATCTTCGCATTTAAAACAGCCACTATTTTGTTTTACGATTACTGATACCACTAGCTGAACTGATTCTCAAAGGTATGCATGAAACCTATCATTCCTGAAATTTTCATGCAAATCCTAGCAAGACTGTAGTGTCTGAATCGGTAAAAAGCTAATGTTGTTCCATAGCCATATGTTTCCATAGTAATACATGCAGCGCATATTGTTCCATAGTAATACAGGAAAATTCAAACCGCTATAACTTTGCTAAATATGATTCAATCTTTATGAAACTTGCAGGGTTAATCAATCTTATAAATTGTCATCTGTGTTCATTGAATTTAAGCGTACCGTTAAGATTTTATTCAAGAAAACATAAAATCGATAAATCATACTATTACTAACAAAGTTGAGTGAATCGCGACTTCTCACGTATTTGTTGTTGTACTCATCAAGGCCTACATTCTTGATTTTTTTCAGATTTTTCGGATGGAAGGTGTCCAATCGCGAGGGGGGGGGGACACAAATTTTTCGTGTATTTCCCCTCCCTGTGCGCCCCTTGAAGCAAATTTTGCCAAACTAAGACCTGTTTTGAAAAGTTCTAATCTAGACCTTTCATTTGATACCCATATCGGCTACCTTCAATGAAATTTTTTTTTCGGGGAGTCACTCCCCTACATGGGAAGACCCCCGTTAAATACCTTATAAAATTTTTTGCAATTGAACTTTGAAGAGGTCGCCACTTCACACCTACGTACAAAATTTGATGCTTCAAGCTTAAGTAGTTTCCGAGAAAAACTGCTGTGACACACGGACGGACGGACGGACGGACGGACAGACAGACGGACAGACGGACAGACACGATGCGATTTTAGAAGGGTTTTGTAAAATTATTTTACAAAACCCTAAAAAAGTACACAACACGCTTCTTGGATACCTTGCACTGTCCGTTATCCCTATACATTTTAGAACAGCTATATAAAACAAACGTTCGAATCCTTCCACTAACAGCTAGCTTGCGTTGATAGAAAACTTCTATTCTTCTAACTTTCAAGCTCAATAAAACATGATTTATAAAGAGAAATGAACTTCACTTTATAAAGAGCACTACGATGTTTGCCGCACCTCTTGTTAATTTCACTGTTGAAATTTATATCAAAACGACAACCAACCCCGATTTTCGTCAACACTTCCACATTTCTTCATAGCCGCCTCATTAATTTGCTCAAACAAAATTAGGGCTTTCAGGTACATGGCTTGTTCAGCTGTAATAAGTCTTTGATTACTACATTCACTTTTGTAATTGTATGAACTACAATCATGAAACTTGTGTTGATGTTGAATCAATTTTGGGAAGTGATTCCTCATATGTGACCTCACATTGAAGCTGAGACAACATCATCAATACAAAGAATATGACATTGAGAAATACATACAGTGGCCTCATTGCATAATCGGATAAGCCCTTTCTGAATGTTTGAGCGAGATGAAATTAAGTAGGAATAGACTTTTTAGACTTTTTTTCGCATTTATATATTTTTTGGTATTTACCTTACTTAGTTTTAAAACAAAACAAAACAAAACATTTATCTTCAATTATTGTAATACAAGAATAAAAACAGAAATAAGTTTATTTCTGGCGCGCAACGAATAATCGGACATTAAAATTTGGTTGCAAGCCCCTTGCTTGCCAAAACAGCTTGCAAATGCCTTGCCATTGATTTCACCAAGTTTTGGCACACTTGCGGATCAATGGAGTTGCAGGCTTCGACGAATGCAACTTTCAGTTGGTTTATTGTACCATATTTATCTTTGTTGACTCTCCTGGCCAATTCTTTCCAGAGATGTTCAATAACATTGAGGTCGGGGCTCTGGGCAGGCGGTCGAATGAGGCGTGGGCAGTTATTGATCAACCAAAGCTTCGCTACGTTAGAAGTATGTTTAGGATCATTGTCTTGGTAGAAAGCAAAGTTGCTGGCGATACCCAATTTCTCAGCACTTTGCTTAACGTTTTTTTTAAATGTCAATGTTGACAAATCTATCCATTTTACCATCTACAAAATATCAATTGCCTGCTCCAGCGCTAGACATACAGCCCAAAACCACGACAGAGCCCCCTCCGTGCTTTTCGGTCGCCTTAGTGTTTTTTGAATCAAATTCTGTGTTTGGCGCACGCCAAACATTCATCTTACCATCCAACCCATACAAATTAAATTTGCTTTCATCAGCGAACAAAACCTGAAAATATTGAAAATATTAAAAAAAAAAAAAAAAGTTGATTTTATATATGTATTCCAGGAAATTACTTGATTCCAAAAATCTGCTGCTTTTAACAAGTACTCCTTGCCGAATCGTACTGTAAAGCTTTTGTTCTTAGGGCTTACAAATAGTTTTTTTCTGGCAACTCTTCCATGGTAGTCATACTTGTGCCACGTGTTTTGCACAGTACTTAAGCACACATCCTTTCCAGTGCGGTCCTTCAAGGCACTTTTTCATTCTTTCGCCGTTTTGAAAGGATTTTGTTTAACTAGTATCATTCGCTCTTCTCCCACTTTTTAGGGTTTTGTACTAAAATACAAAACCCTATTGCAATCACGACCTGTGTCCGTCTGTCCGTCTGTCCGTCCGTCCGTCCGTCCGTCTGTATGTCACAGCACTTTTTCTCCGAAACTATAGACGCTACAGCCATGAAACTTTGTGGAAAGTTCAGAAGTGGTGACTTCTTGAAAGTTCAATGGTGGAAAAATTTTTCAAAGGGGTTTAAGGGGGGTCTCCCCATATAGGGAGATGACCCCTCAAAAAAAATTTCACCATTGGTAGTCGAGTAGGGTGTCATTAGAAAGGTCTTAACGAGATATTTTCAAAACAAGTCTTAAAATTGCCTTATGAGTACCGAGGGGGGCAGGGGAAGGGGAAATGTACGAACTTTTCGCGTACCCCCCCCTCGCGATTGGACACCTTCCAGCCGAAAAATCTGAAAAAAATCATGGATGTAGGCCTTTATGAGTACAACAACAACAAATACGTGAGAAGTCGAAATTCACTCAACTTTGTTAGTAATAGTATGATTTATCGATTTTACGTTTTCTTGAATAAAATCTAGACGGTACCCTTAAATTCAATAAAATTTAGCACACAGATGCCTACTTATAAGATTAATCATTCCTGAAAGTTTCATAAAGATCAAATGGTATTTAACAAAGTTATAGCGATTTGAATTTTCCTGCATTACTATGGAACAATATGCCCTGTATTACTATGGAAACATATGGCTATGGAGCCATATGCGCTTTTTACCGACTTAGACACTACAGCTTTGCTAGGGTTTGCATGAAAATTTCAGGAATGATAGGTATCATGAAGATGAGTACATACAATTGAAACAAGTCGAAAAGGCAGGAGACAGCTCCTAGCAAAAGGGCTTTGTAACCATTCTAAGATTCGAAAAAACAGGCCATGAATCGATGATTATAGTACAGAGGAGTGGCCCCTGAAAAAAAAATTTCATGAAAGGTAGCCGATATGAGTATCAACTGAAGGTTCTCTATGAGAGCTTTTCAGAACAGTTCTTAAACTGACAGTTTTTGCTTCAGTGGGGGCACAGGAGGGGGGAATACATGAAAAATGGGTTTCCTCCCTTGCGAATGGACACCCGTGATCTTAAAAAATATGAAATAATTATCAAGAGAGATATTTGTGGGTATAACTATAACAAATACCTCAGAAGTCAAAATTCTTTCAACTTTGCTAATAATAGTATGATCCTCGAACATGACATGTTTCTTGATTTTATTCGTTACTGGTTACTGCATTTTGTATGTTGAGTACAAAACCCTTCTGACATGAGCATAGGTCTGTCTACCCAACTTGTTATAAAGTGTCTTGCCTCTCTCGATTCTTATTTTCTATCCTGAACTCATCACGGAACCGCTTAATAATATCTTGTACAATTGATTTGTCTCTACCGACTAGTTCAGCAATTTCTCGGACAGTTTTTACTTCAAAATTCAGCCTGACTATCAGTTGTCTTATTTTTACCGTAGTTTGCTTTCCGTTTGGAGACATTTTAATGAACTTTTTAATGTGTTGCACTGAAAAGACTAACCACAACTCATAACAAAATCCAAGTTCCAGGAAGGAGCTTGCAAAACAACGGAAATTTTCCATCGGTGTTTTGCTTTGTCCGATTATTCGTTGCGCACGACAAATTGACTAATTTTTGTTTTTATTCTTGTATTATAATACATGAAGATAAATGTTTTGTTTTTTTCCATACCAAGGTAAGTAAGTACCTACAATATATGTATATAAATGCGAAAAAAGCATAAAAAGTCTATTTCTACGTAATTTAAACTCACTCAAACGTTCGAAAAGAGCTTGTCCGATTATGCGATGAGGGGACTGTATATTAAAATTTTTACTAAATATTCAATTCTTTTAAAATTTTATGAGGATAAGTTAACTTGAATTTATAATGAAAATAAAATTATTTTGTCAATTTCTTCCCCATTCGTGTTGAATAGGAGTCTTAAATGAAGGGTATTCTTAATTTAACGCCTGTCTGATACAAGAGCTAATAGTATTTTGAAGTTCAGGTTGATTCCTGAGAAAAGCAACTTAATTCAACTCACTTTAAGTCGAAAAACATACCACAGGATAAAAATAAGAAGAAGTATCATCATTATCTCTCCAATAACGTTGATTCTTGACATATGCTCTGCCAAAAAAGAATTTCGTTGTGTCCTAAAAAAACGATGTAAAGCAACGACCCACATGAACCTTAATACACTGCACACATGTGTATGTGAACCAGCTCCTTTCATCTGATGTATGCCATATAATTGGAATTTCCGCGAAGCACTGCAAAGAGAGAAGTTCTATTCATTTATGGATAAAAGAAAATCCACTACGCCACATGCTCGTCTTTGTAGTCACCGTCAGAGATCTTATCAGCCCCTCCAGGTTATCCGTTTCGATGTTATGTATTTTTTTCACACATCTCACTTCCGTTTTAGGGTTTTGTAAAATAATTTTACAAAACCCTTCTAAAATCGCGTCCTGTCTGTCCGTCTGTCCGTCTGTCTGTCCGTCCGTCCGTCCGTCCGTCCGTCCGTCCGTGTGTCACAGCAGTTTTTCTCGGAAACTACTTAAGCTAGAAGCATCAAATTTTGTATGTAGGTGTAAAGTGGTGATCTCTTCAAAGTTCAACTACTAAAAAATTTTATAAGGTATTTAAGGTGGGTCTCCCCACGTAGGGGAGTGACCCCCCGAAAAAAAAATTTCATTGAAGGTAGCCGATATGGGTATCAAATGAAAGGTCTTGATGAGAACTTTTCAAAACTGGTCTTAGTTTGGCAAAGTTTGCTTCGAGGGGCGCACAGGGAGGGGAAATACACGAAAAATTTGTGTCCCCCCCCCTCGCGATTGGACACCTGTGATCCGAAAAATCTGAAAAAAATCAGGAATGTAGGCCTTGATGAGTACAACAACAACAAATACGTGAGAAGTCGCAATTCACTCAACTTTGTTAGTAATAGTATGATTTATTGATTTTATGTTTTCTTAAATAAAATCTTAACGGTACCCTTAAATTCTATGAAATTCAGTACGCAGATGTCTGTTAATAAGATTGATCAACCCTGCAAGTTTCATAAAGATTGCGTCAAATTTAGCGAAGTTATAGCGGTTTGAATTTTCCTGTATTACTATGGAACAATATGCGCTGCATGTATTACTATGGCAACATATGGCTATGGAACAACATGCGCTTTTTACCGACTCAGACACTACAGTTTTGCTAGGATTTGCATGAAAATTTCAGTAATGATAGGTGTCATGAATAACTTTGAGAATCAGTTCAGCTAGTGGTATCAGTAATCGTAAAACAAAATAGTGGCTGTTATAATGCGAAGATTGAATAACTTTGAGTTATTTTTGCCCAACTTCAACGTTTAAGGTGCATGCTTTGAACACTTGATTCAATTTAATGAATGACTGAAGCTGAGTACTTACACTTAATACTCATAAGTGAAACAAGCCAAGGAGGCGGGAGGGAGCTTCTAACAAAAGGGCTTTGTAACAACTCTAGGATTCGAAAAAATTGGCTATTAATCGATGATAACAGTACAGGAGAGTGGCCCCTGAAAAAAAATTCATCAAACGTAGCCGATATGAGTATGAAATGAAAGCTTTCATGGGAGCTTTTCAAAACAGTTCTTAAACTGTCAGTTTTTGCTTCAGTGGGGGCACAGGGGGGAATACATGAAAAATGTGTTACCTCTGACATCTGAAATAATTATCAAGGGAGATATTTATGAGTAGAACAATAACAAAAACCTCAGAAGTCTAAATTCGTTCAACTTTGTTAATAATAGTATGGTCTTCGAATTTCATAGTTTCTCCAATAAAATCGTCATTGATATGCTTCTTGACTTTATTCAATCTGGTGACTGCATTTTGAAAATTGAATACAAAACCCTTCTGACATGAGCGTAGGTCTGTTTACCCAACTTGTTTCGGTTTCATGCTGTGGTGGCAGTACCAATTCAGTGATTCGAAATTGACGCTGATTGATTTCGAGGTTTTCTTTGATAGCGAAGCCGATGCCATAGTATCAATTCAAATTGAGAGATAGATGTCTGTAGCAGGATGCGAAGCGATACTATTTTCCTGTGCCTAAATTTTAACAGGCTAGTATTCGAAAAAAGCAATGAATGATTATGCTGGAAATTTACTGCGTATATTTCCGTGGCTTTTTTTATTGCGTCTTGTGAAGGAGAAAAAAGTCGGCATCAGCTCCTATTCGAGAAAATTGATTTTGAACTTTTCCACCCCAAATGATTTCGGAACATTTGCGAATCAATCACTAAGGATCAAGATGAGCGTTACGTCTTTATGCTTCTGAAATCGGGAAAAAGAGCAACGAATTCAAGCTTTTATCTGAAAATAATTTCTGAATCAGTTAAAGCTTATCAGTCATTCCAATCGAATTGTCAGCAAATTAAGCATTAATGATATTCAAAATTATACTCTGTATTGCAACTATTTACATCAAGTACCAAACAGCGTCAAACGATACATAATTTGAGAATGACATGATTTCAAATACTTTACTCAACTAGGTTAGCTCATGTCCTTGCAATAATTAAAAGCTCTTTTAACATGAAATGAACTCAAATGGAAATTTAATACCAAAGCACTTGCAAGAATGTGCACCAGAAGTGAAGACCCAGAACGGGGAAAGCCGAGATAGAGAACAAATTGTTAATGCACGTTGAAAGTATTTCAGGAGAAAAGAGTGTGTGATGTAATGGAAAATAATGAAGTTAAGGTTACCTAATGGATGGTGCTCTCTAAGTTTTAATTGCACCTTGCATAGGTAATGCGTTTGTAAATACTTTTCAGGAGTATGCATCTACATATCTGTAATTTAAAACCCAATAACATTGCATTTGATTATTTTTGATATGCAATTAGCTGCAGTCATATTTATTTAAATTTCTATGTATTCCTAAATAAAGTAACCCGGAAGATTTATTGGCTTAAGTTTGAAGTCCAGGTGTATTCAGATGGTTATATCTTGATGTATTAAAAATTAATTGGGAAAGGAATAAAACTGATACTTTGCAAAACAACTCTACTAATAAGGTTCTTTGATAATCGTCATATCGTTGGAAAAAAACATCCCCAATAACACTGTCGGCGTATGATGTGATTTTATTTTCTAAAATTTTTGAAAACATTTTGTTCACCGTACTAAGCAGTGTACTATAGCTTGTCACCTTTTTTGCTGATAGAGAATACAATAGATTGACTCCACTTGTTCGGAATGTTCTTGTAGTTAAATGTGCCAGATGACTTTGTAAATAGCGTTTTGAACCTTACTGCTACAATATTTTATGAGCTCCACTGGAATCTTACTGATGCCCGGCGCTTTATTATTCTTTTAGGGTTTTACCGAAGGACAAACTTTATCCAGGGTTGATGTGGGAGGGTTAAAAAACTTTTTGAAATAAGTTGCCCATCTTTCTTTGATACTTTTCAACTAAAATACTACCTAAACCAAATTGCATTCAGAGACCCAATTATTTGAAAACATAGGGTATATACATCAATTTCTTTAAAAAAATTATCATTGGAATGCTTCTGTTATAATATTAAATTGATCAAGCCTTTCCAAAAATAGACAAGTAAGGAGTTAAGTTGTAAGTAAGTAATGTGTAATGATTTATTTATAAAATAGAGTCAAAGATACCCTAAGATGCTGAGCTGGAATAAAAACCTTCAGGTCCACGCTTCAGTCAGTGTTTATTTAAATAATCCCTAACTATTTTCTTAAATACCAAAGGTGAATTTTCTTTCTTAACCATTTTGGGAAGATTGGTCGTTGTTTAGACGATCCGTTCCGGTAAGTGGTACTACGAATCGAATTGCATTCCTCGCACTATATGGGTTGATTTGTGGTACCTTAATTAATAGTGTTCTGACCGATCCATTAATTTTTAAATTTTTGTAGATAAATTTAACTTTCCCTATTATAATGACTTAACTAAAGGGTTTTATATTGCTAATTGGTAAAGCAATATTCATTTGAGTGAGCAAAGGAAGATTCTGAATGTTTTTATATGCTTGATATAATAAGGTATGCGGCCCAAATAAAGCCTACCTTAATTTTTTTATTATCTAACTAGCGGGTTTATAATAACAATGCACTTGGAATTTGAAATACTTATATTTATTGATTAAACTTTGTAATAAATCAAATGAAATTGTTTTAACAACAAAAATCACACTTTTTTGAACACAAATAAAAATAATGTCACTTTGACTTACCGGGAACCCTGTGTCTTAATAAAACCTTAATAAAAACAAGTAAACATTCAACTTCTTAATGAATACAAAACGTTGTCAATACTTATACAGGGTCTTTATAATAAGTAACCGGACTGAGCCTGCCCCGCGCCGTCAAAGCGTCTGCTAACCGGTATCTGGTGCTGTAGTGATGGTGGGGTTCTAGGTTCAGGGAACCGGGCTGCAGCAGTTGCCTCCAAGCGCTTGGAGAGATAGCATCGAGCGAGAGCGGAGTGCGTGTTCAGTTACGTCGTCGGAGTGAAATTGGAGCGTACGATCGAGCAACGTATTAGCATCAAATTTTGTGTCAAACTCAAGAACATGGCCGCGGAAACTCTTGAAATGATTCAAAAGGCTTACGATGTGGATGCTCTATCCAGAACTCAAGTGTTTCAGTGGCACAGAAATTTCCGGGAGGACCGCAATGACGTCCATGACAAACAGCGCGTCGGTCCTCCATCAACGAGTCACACGAACACAAATGTGCAAAAAGTGCGTGACACGTTGAACAGCGATCGGCGTCTGAGCATTCGGGCTATCGAAGATGAGGTTGAAATTGATAAGATGACTGTTCACAACATTATTAAGGACGATCTGGGCATGAAGAAGATCTGCGCAAAGCTGGTACCCAAACACCTGACTGATGAGCAAAAGGAGCGTCGTTTTGCTGTCGCTTCGGAAATCCTTGATCGACTCCAAACCGAACCAGAGTTCTTACAGCCCGGGTATGGCACCAACGGACTTCTTTCTGTTCTCCAAGATCAAGAAACACCTTAAGGGGACGCAGTTTCAGGACTCTGGAAAACTTTCAACGTGCTACGACGAGGGCTCTAGACAGCATCGATGTTGCCGACTTCCAGGGAGCGTTCAGGGATTGGAAAATCCAGTATCAGCGTGTTATCGACTCCAATGGGGACTACTTTGAAGATTTCTAAAGAAAAATTGTACATATTTTGCCAATAAAAAATTTCCTGAGGTCAGTCCGGTTACTTATTTTGCTGACCCTGTATATTAAATCTAATGAGATCCCATTAATTACTTTTGATCATTTTAGATCAGATTTAACGAGTTTCTCATCATGCAAAAGTACTAATTAATCAGCCTTTTTCATCTTTTTTTTTAAACAATTCCCTGGACAGTAAAATATTTTATCAACGGGTGTGAGTCTGACACATACCTCATGATACCAAACGCCACAAGTAAGACATTGTCGCATATCATCAACTCGATCTTTTTTAAAACCTGGACAGTACCAAGAAGGTTTATTATCGTGACGTTGTGGTTTAGATTCCGTAAGCTTATCTACTGTCAAAGAAGCAGTCATTACGCAGGTTAGCTTTGACATTGCAGCAACTGCAGGTTGTGCAGATCTACAGCCAGTAACTGATGCTGATTTTGGTGTCTTTGTGTTAATCTTTATCATGGATGAAGTACCAGGAACATCTTCTACTCTTCACGATGTTACAGTGATCTGTGATGTGGAATTCGTAGGGCTATCACCAAACAAATCTTTTGTTACCTCTTGAGCCCTGTAATTCAGAGACTTCTTGCGTGGAGCAGTCACTACAACTTGAGACTTAGAAGTTGATGAAAATTCATGAATCTCACACGTGGTTGATTAATTGTATATCTTCTGTTGAGTTCCAGCATTCGGATTGTTTTTGAGAGCAAGGACAGTGGAAAATTCTCAGTATATGTGCCTGACAAATCTGAATCTTCCACATTTGCAATTGAAATCTCTTGTTCCCCCAATTCATTAGATAAGACAGAGGGTGCAAACGCCTTTTCAGAAATAGCATCTGGGTTATGTATGGATATAACCCTGTAGCGCGAAATCCATTCGAGATATTGGTAATAGTCATACATTTCGGCCATACTTGTGAAAGAATGACATTAAAGCTTGTCTTGTGAAGGGTTCGTTTGGGATGCTGACTGATATATTTAATCAACTCTTGGTCCCAATGGTGCTCATAAGAACGATAAACAGATTTATCCATGGGCTGTAACTCGTGCGTGGTATTTGACATTTTTCAGCTTCCTCGACAATAGTAAAGTCCAAGTGGCATTTTGCACCATCAAATATGAGACGATATGACCCTGATGTTCTGTATTTATGCAAATGATTAATAAACTGTATGAAAGTATCTGTCGTCATACTTCCTTTTGGCGTCATCTTCACTAGAGAGCCTGGAGGGAAATTATCTTGGAATTCTGGCTTAAGTATTTTGCATTTGAACAATATCATTGGCGGAATAGCTGATTCAATAGCATTTCCGCAGCCTACCACTGTCACACTTTCAGCATGCTCATTCGCTATTTGATGAACTCTTTATCTCCCTTTGGCTGTCAAAATTGACTGCTGATGGTGCAAATATATGCAAAGATATGTTGTAAATGCTTTCAGGTTTATGTTCAATTCCAAGTCTATCAGCACACTCTTGTATTTGGAAAAGTGGTTTCTAACAATATCTTTATTTGATTTTTGAGCAGGAGCTGGATTCATCATCTGTACTTTACGACGTGCTAATTCAGGGTATCGTTTAAGAAATAACCTCAACCATTTCTTCCCCGCGGTGTTTTTGGCATCATTGGAAGTGTTTGGAATTTCCTTTATTTTACAGAATCAAAAAGCCTGTACGCGCAACATCTTTGATGTCAACGGCACTCCAACATCAGCCAAACGTATGATTCTTCTGACAAGTTCAGCTTCTTGTTCTGTAGCAAGTACAGCCGACCGGCCTAGCTTTCGTGAAGGCAATCCACTCGCTAGATGGTTGCATAGAGTTATTCTTGGGATGTTGTAACTAGCTACAGAAGCATATGTAGATAATCTACCTCTTTCTACCATTTTAAGGGTGTTTTCCATCTGTTGCGAAGTCCATTGAGCCCTTTTTTCCTTGTGGTAAAAGCTGGTGCTTCGTTTTCCATGATGTTACTGAAAATAATGGTTTACTATTTTACTGTGATATTTTTTTAACGGACATAAAACATTGTCCTAATAAGACCTGTACTTGCGCCGTTATCAGGCCTATACATTTTTTTGTAGGATTTATTAGGGCATGGCACATGGATAAACAAACCAACAATTATATGGAATACACCAGTATTACAGCTTTTTCACTCATGTAAGAAGATGGTTCCACGAATAATTATCCTATAGACAAAACACAGCATACCGTGTACAAATAAAAATAAAAATACTAACTGTTTACTCTGCTAGAATTTTATGAAAACAAGCGTGCGCTCCGCGTTGTTGTTTGTTTTCGACTGCAGTTTCTAACCCGCTCACAGTACGGGTTATTCGCCGTGCTTGTGAGTGTGAGAGTGGCCATTTGAAATCGTGAAGTTGGAAATTTGAAAACAAAGGCCTTATTTAGACATAGGCTTTATTAGGGTTACCCACCTTATTAACATGTTAAAATTATATGAAACAAATTTGAAATTGAAAATTGCTTTTAAAAATTGTATTATTGTATAACAATACTTTCCATATGCATGTTTTTCGAAAACTAGTTGTTTTCTTCATTAGTGGTAAGGGTATGAAAAACTCAATCAAGAACGGCTGCTATTTATCCTCAAAAGAAAAGAAAACAAAACGATTACAAAATTTTAACTTAATGAGAAGATAAAGATTTATTAATGAGTTTGCCGTGCAAAAGGATATTCAGAACAAATGGTTTAATTTAAACTACTGCTAACATATTTAACTCATTCAATAATTTTAATAAAGTAGTTTTGGGCGTTGCCCGAATACGTGTTCAAATGCTTATCTATCGCGGTTTTCGCTATCCGAAAGCTTTCCGGAGCATCTAACCGTCTCTAATCACGCCCTTCCTGAACGATCCCCAAATTCCGCCATTCAATAAAATATGACTCTTCCAGAATATGTTTCGCTACCGTTGATTTTGCTGCCTCCGTTTTCCCTTTCGTAACATGCTCTGCCTCTCTTATATGTTCCTGGAACCGAGCTTGGCCAATCGTTTGGTTTGCCCAATATAAACTATGTTGCATTAGAAACAGGTGATCCTATAGATGCCACTTTTCTCCTCGTTATTTTTCTTGTCTTTTGAAGATCAAAGCCTTGATTCAAAGCTGTATTTCCTACTAGTTACTGCTGTACGGTATCCAACCTTCCTTAGTAGGTGATGTAAACCCCGATTAGCTGATTAGCGGGTGACAGAAATCCATTTTTGTGGTTGATCTTTTGCCTGTGAACAAAGAGAAGTCAGGTTATTTTTCTTAAATTTCATTTTCATTTTTCAACTCCTCTGTTCGATGAGGGGCTTTATGTAACCGTTCTTCTTAGCTGTTTCCAGGATATAATTCTTTTCTCGTTGGAAGCGGTCTTTGTTCAAAGGGACAGTTAAAATGCGACGAATCGTCATATTATACGCTGCCATTTTTTGTCTGCAATGATGGTTTGACGAGGCTGGTATAATCCTTTGAGTACTGGCTCCTTTCCTGTATATGTCAAAGTCTAGCTTTTCTAGGCCTCTAAGGGTTAGAGGGTCTTAAAAACGGAAGCTTTCGCTCAATCTCTTTTTCCAGGGTAAAAGATATTTTCAGATGTATCTAATTGAGTACTTGCAGAAGATCTTCAGCTTCATTTTTCTTCACTGTAGTAAAAATTTCGTCCATATACCTGAGCCAGGTCTTCGACATAATTTTTTTGCCTCTAATTACATCTCCATCCACTCCATAAACAAATCACTCAGTAGTGATGATAACGGGTTCCCCATAGCTGCTCTTGCAGTTCGTTTGAAGTACTTGTCTCTAAATATGAATTAATTTTCATTCATGCACAGAGAGGCCAGCCTACTATAACATCTGACTTTTCTTTTCCATTCCACTGTGTGGTTCATATCCAGAAGCCAATCTTCAAACAGCGTCACAGCTTGCTTTACTGAAAGGCTCGGGAATAATGATTTCACGTCGTAAGAGACTAATATATCATCTTCAGCTATTTCCACGTATTTTGGCTAATCAACCAGCTCGTCTCTATTTTTTATCGTTCGTGCTTGCCTTATGGGGGGGTTTCGCGCACTCATCGAGGAGCCATTTGGCTATGTTAGTAGTTGGGGTGTTGGTCGCGGCTACAATTTTCCTCATTTCATTCCCCTCCTCATGTGTTTTTGGTAAACACTTCATTCTAGGTAAGCAAGGATTAGGTACCAGTAATTTTTTATGTCACAAGCACAGATTTTATCTCTTCGAGGGCTTTTTCTACCCTATTCTCCACGTCCGGCAGTGGATCCGTTCTCAATTGGTGGTAGCAGCCATTATTTAATTTCCCTAGTACAGAATTCTTGTACTACTTTTTGTCTATTATTACCACCAAATTCCCTTTGTTGGCTTTTATATAGTACACCGGTTTTTCTTTCAGTTCCTTCACTAGATTCCAGTCTGGATTTCTTGCCAAAATCTTTCGTTGTTCTACCTTGATGACCTGCTCTGTTTTATTCTCACAAGCTGCTTGTCTTCAGTAGCCATGAAGTGCATCCTAGCTTCTATATCCATTACAATGTCTGTTGCCGGAAACTTGTTGCTGTTCAGTGGATATGCAAGACCCTTATTCAGGAGTTTCATCTGATCTTCTGAGAAGCTTTCCGTAGATCTGTTGATGACGTAGTTTTCTATTAATTCTGTTTTTTGCTCAGTTGGTTTCTATTTCAGACTAGTTCTTACCCGTAATAAATCCAATTTTTTCTCCAGAATTTTCTTCTTTCTGTCTATTTCACATTGCTTAGCTCGTGCCACTTTCTCAATAGTATCCATCAAGCCTCCTTTTGTTCCAACGACCTCTTTCGCTATTTTAAGGTATAAAGAGTAACACTCCAGTGTTGATGCGTCCAATTTCGCAGACAGCCTGTTGATGATTCTTTTAATTAAACTCCTTTCAATGAGCAACCTACCTTTGTCAGTGTTGAATGAAGATGATTTGAAAACCACTCTGTGGCCCTTAGGGATCACATTGTATTTGAAATATAGTCTTAAGAACATAATATCCTCTGTAAATCCTCGAATACGTTTGTTGAGCTTTAAAAAACGATTGAATTCTGAATTAGACCTGGTCGTGGAATTTATGGTGAGTGCACGAAACTCCCCCATAAGGCAAGCACTTGAACGATTAAAAAATAGAGAAGAGCTGGTTGGTAAGCTAAAAACGTAGAAATAGCTGAAGATGATATATTAGTCTCTTAGGACGTGAAATCGTTGTTCCTGAGTCTTCCAGTAAAGCAAGCTTTGGCGCAATTTGAAGATTGGCTTCTGGATATGAACGACACAGACGAATGAAAAAAAAGTCAGGTTACATGGAGCCCCTCATCGAACAGAGGAGTTGAAAAATGAAAATGAAATTTAAGAAAATAACCTAACTTCTCTTTGTTCACAGGCAAAAGATCAACCACAAAAATGGATTTTTGTCACCCACTCATCAGCTACTCGGGGTTGAGATCATCGACCAAGAAAGGTTGGATACCGTACAGCAATAACTAGTCGGAAATACAGCTTGGAATCAAGGCTTCGATCTTCAAAGACAAGAAAAATAACGAGGAGAAAAGTGGAATCTATAGTATCCCTGTCCCTAATGCAACATGGTTTATATTGGGCAAACCAAACGATTGGTCAAAGCTCGGTTCCAGGAACATATAAGGGAGGCAGAGCATATTGCAAAAATGGGAAGACGCTGTCATGCATGCAATAACTCTCACCAACGAATCAGAGACTGTCGGATACGAAGATGCAACCCTCAGTGCTCCTCTTCTCTGCATCTGTGCCAAACGTTTTCGGTATACCTCCTTACTGGGAGCAACACCCCATACTTCTACTCCATACAGTGGCACTGAGCCTGCAGCACTCATAAAGGAGCGTCTTCTTGATGGGCTGGGTTGAACCGATTTGCTCAGAGAAATTCATCTTCCAGTCGATCAGTAGCCCCAGGTACTTCCCCGATGGCTTTGATTTGATTCGTATATCTCCAATACTGATCATCCTTACTCTAGGGATTCTCTTTTTTGTCAAGATGACCACTTTGGTTTTCTCCAGTGCTAAACTGAACCCGCGAGCAGTCATCTAGTCCCTCTCTCAGCACATTGGAATACCTAACGTAAGTTGCGCTTGTTCAACGGTGCGTCCAGCGACCAGAGCTGCAACGTCATCCACATAGCCGATCAAGCCCAACTCATCTGGCATCTCCAGCGACCATCTTGCCTATATGTAAAACGTCATCGATTTTACAAATCCAGCCATTATATACCATAGGCAAAGTTTGAGCAGAGTTAAAATTATACGGATTGAGATGCAAAATTAAGAGCACTGACTCACTGATTCATCAAAATTACAAGTCATTGGGCAGAAAACATGGACTTAACAAACTGACTAACGATATTTCACCAGACAGTTGTTAATATTTATTGGGTGCACAACTTAATAACCGGAATTTCACACTAGATGTCCGTACTAACAAATATCGTGAAAGCTCCAACTTAATATTTGTCATTTTGAAGGTACATTTGACAGCTATCAAAATCAGTCAACAAAACAATTTTATCTTGTGTGCATCATTATTATTAATAACTTCAAAAATTGGAGAAAAGACAGCATTTACGGGAGGTTCTGTTGGGTTATTTTTTTGCAAAGAAAACAGCTGCGGAAAGTCATCGTTTGCTTGTAGAAGTTTATGGCGACGAAGTCTTAGCGAAAACACAGTATTTTGAATGGTTTCAACGCTTCAAAAGTGCAGATTTTGACATCAACGACAAAGAGTGCCCAGTACACCCAAAAAAAATTGAGGACGAAGAATTGGAGACGCTACTCGATGAGGATTCATTTCAAACACAAGACAAACTTGCCTTATCGTTGGGAGTGACTCAACAAGCCATTTTGAAATGTTTGAAACCGCCAGACACATTCAGAAGCAAGGTAATTGGGTCCCCTCTGAGTTGAAGCCAAGAGACGTTGAACGGCGCTTCTGTATGTCTGAAATGCTGCTTGAGCGTTATAAAAAGAAATCATTTATGCATTGGAACGTGGTTAGAGATAACAAGTTGGGTAAACAGACCTACGCTCATGTCAGAAGGGTTTTGTATTCAATTTTCAAAATGCAGTCACCAGATCGAATCAAATCAAGAAACATGTCAAAGACGATTTTATTGGAGAAAATATGAAATACGAAGATCATACAATTATTAACAAAGTTGAAAGAATTTCGACTTCTGAGGTTTTTAGAATTGTTATACTCATAAATATCTCCCTTGATAATTATTTCAGATGTCCATCCGCGACGGAGTAAACACATTTTTCATGTATTTCCCCCCTGTGCCCCCACTGAAGCAATAACTGACACTTTAACAACTGTTTTGAAAAGCTCCCATGAAAACTTTTATTTCATACTCATTTCGGCTACGTTTGATGAATTTTTTTTTCAGGGGCCACTCTCCTGTACTGTTATCATCGATTAATGGCCAATTTTTTCGAATCCTAGAATGGTTACAAAACCCTTTTGCTAGGAGCTCTCTCCCACCTCCTTGACTTGTTTCACTTATGAGCATTAATTGTAGGTACTCATCTTCAGTTATTCATTAAATTGAATCAAGTGTTCAAAGCATGCACCTTAAACGTTGAAGTTGGGAAAAAACTCAAAATTATTCAATCTTCGCATTTAAAACAGCCACTATTTTGTTTTACGATTACTGATACCACTAGCTGAACCGATTCTCAAAGATATTCATGACACCTATCATTCCTGAAATTTTCATGCAAATCCTAGCAAAACTGTAATGTCTGAGTCGGTAAAAAGCGCATGTTGTTCCATAGCCATATGTTGCCATAGTAATACATGCAGCGCATATTGTTCCATAGTAATACAAGAAAATTCAAACCGCTATAACATCGCTAAATATGATTCAATCTTTATGAAACTTTCAGGAAAGATCAATCTTATAAATAGACATCCACGTACTGAATTTTATTGAATTTAAGGGTACCATTAAGATTTTATTCAAGAAAACATAAAATCGATAAATCATACTATTATTAACAAAGTTGAGTGAATTGCGACTTCTCACGTATTTGTTGTTGTTGTACTCACCAAGGCCTACATTCCTGATTTTTTTCAGATTTTTCGGATCACAGGTGTCCAATCGCGAGGGGGGGGGGGACACAAATTTTTCGTGTATTTCCCCTCCCTGTGCGCCCCTCAAAGCAAACTTTGCCAAATAAAGACCTGTTTTGAAAAGTTCTCATTAAGACCTTTCATTTGATACCCATATCGGCTATCTTCAAAGAAATTTTTTTTCGGGGGGTCACTCTCCTATATAGGGAGACCCCCCTCAAGTACCTTATAAAATTTTTTTGTAGTTGAACTTTGAAGAGATCACCACTTTACACCTACATACAAAATTTGATGTTTCTAGCTTCAGTAGTTTCCGAGAAAAACTGCTGTGACACACGGACGGACGGACGGACGGACGGACGGACAGACGGACAGACGGACAGACTGGTCGCGAAACTAGTAAGGTTTTGTAAAATTATTTTACAAAACCCTAAAAAACGGATCTATTATGCCAATCCCAAGCTCAAAAAGTCATACATGAAGCCCGGCCAACCAGCCAAATCAACGGTGAAGCCAAATATTCATGGCGCCACGGTTATGCTGTGTATTTGGTGGGATCAGAAGGGGCCGTTATATTATGAGTTGCTGAAATTGGGCCAGACAATCACAAGTGACCTCTATTGAACACAGTTAATACGTTTGAAGCTTGCCATCATCGAGAAACGCCCGAAATATGCGACCAGATACGAGACTATAATTTTTCATCATAACAACGCTCGGCCGCATGTTGCAAGACCCATGAAAAACTATTTGGAAAAAAATGGATGGGAAGTTTCGGCCTACCCACCTTATAGTCCGGACCTTGCTCCGTCTGACTTTCATTTATTTCGCTCGATGCAAAACGCCCTCACCAAAATACGCTTCACTTCAGACCAAGGCATCTGAAATTGGATAGATTCGCTTTTAGCCGCCAATCCGGCGCAATTTTTTCGGGATGGAATTCATAAATTGCCTGAAAGATGGGGAAATGTTGTAGCTTTGGATGGACAATATTTTGAATAAAATATATATTCTAAGATTTTTCCACGATAAAGCATCAAATTTCGCTAAAAAATTTGGGTTATTAGGTTGTACACCTTATACTTCTACCACCAGATAAAACAATGAGCACAATCACGGTATTTCTGAGTCTAGGAAAGTTAGTCGATTATTTTGTTGACCATTCTCATGCAGTGTACTGGCACTATTGTGAATTGACTAGCCATTCTCTTTTCTGAAGTGATTTTTAGAAGTGTTGCCAAAGAAGGTTCCTAAACGATCTGCTATAATTATCCATGGGCTTCGGGATATTGTAGTCAATACTTTCAACTTTTTGATTAGTTCATTAGCAGATAGTGATTTGATAAGGAGAATCCATATAAATTTGGTAAGCAAATTGATGATGCTTTAAATGTACTTGTATCTCTCACCAGTAGCTGCCAATAGACCTAGATGATTGACGTGAAGAGTATCTCATGGGCTTTTGCATTTTCCAATAAGATGCAAATAACCTTAACCTTTTTCCTCTTTACAATTAGCATGGATAAACTCTACTCAATTTCGTACATATTTATTCACATTATCTTTCAGTTAAAAATGTAAAACCCCTTCTTAGTGATCTGTTTCATTTTTGCCAAAGTTAAAATGACCTGGCTGATTAATTTTGCAAATAATATGTTCTTCCGTTCTATCACGTATTATGTTTAGGCACTAGTCTACAAATTGCTTGAAAGTTATTCTCCTTCTTCCGCAATTCCTATAGTTTCTTTCAAACATAGCCGTTAGCTAATACTACCATAGAGACAAATTTTTGGCTGAGAGAATCAACATGCTTAATTTGGTTTCCACTCTGCTCTGTTGTGAATTCAAACATTTATCCCGCAACGCGAGTGGGTAAATCGTTCCCCTTCACGCGTGGCTAAATCTTTCTTCTGGCGCAAGGGCAAACTGCTGGAAGAGATTTATGTAGTTTCTGTGGAGTACAAGGGGAAGTCGGCGGAAGACATTTACCTTAGAAATCAGTATTCATTGGGGCACCAACCTCACGCACCTTTGGTACCTCTGTTAGTTACCGAAAGTCTTAAGCTACGGATTAAGGACAAGTAATGACTTCTAGCACATAACAATATCTCGTGCTTTGGCAACTAGAGGGTCCACCCACCCTTCAGTGAGTAGCTGCACTACGGAAAGGCTAACGGTGTGCATTAGTCTGTTCCACTAATGTGCCTTCTAACCCTGGAGCATAAAACAATCATGAATAGCAAAAATAGAGAGAATCAAAACTTTCCAATCTGATCAACTTGATGTTTGGATAAGTTGGAACTCCAAGGTTCTTCCACCGGAGACATGAAGATTATCCGAAACTTGAGTTTCGAATCCAATAATGAAGTAGTCTGTAATTACAATGTAGTGGTTGCCCATCCACAACATATATCGTGAAATCAGTCCCATAATGAAGATAAAGCAGAAGATCATCCGCCGCAGTGGTTATAAAATATGTTTCAAGAAGATGGAGTGGTAGCCCATGCGCCAGAGGCGTCTGAAACTATCAACTGATGTCCTAATTAATCACAACTTTTCACATACAAGATAGGTCTTGGCGTGTATAAGAGGCACGTTCATCCGAGCGAGGTTAACGCTGGGATAAACTGTTACGAAATATAAAAAAAAACAAAAAAAAACCTGGAGCCACTCCTGAAATGGAAGGATTTCTTCCACTCCATGCACTGAAGGACTGGTAAGAAGGATTGATTGATCAATTAGAGTTAATATTGGTATAAACCATATAATTATTAGTGATAAATAAGGTTAGGGATTAAGCTTCCTTATTGCTTAATCCCTAACCTTATTTATCACTAAGGAAGCAGCTATTCTTCACCACCGAAGTTCAACTCCGCTTCCACGACGAGGATTGGCAGAAACTTTCGGAGCTACCGAAGCACAATCTCCCTAAGGAAGATTCGGGGGTGCACAAACATATCTAATGCTAAGGTGTTAACGTGTTTTGAATTGATTTTTGGAGCATATGCACCAGGCTTTCTAGTGCTTTGTCGGCTTCTTGATGGTTAATGGATAAGTTAGTTGATATACTCGTAGCATATATGAAATAAAACACAAACGAATTTCTTTGGGTTAATGTAAAATCTACAAATATCTGCTGCTTTAGACCACAAGAAGGAAGTGCAACACTGTTGCTGGAATATATGCTGGCGTAAATTTCAACATGATCTGAATTTTTGAAAAGCGCTGACGAATGCATCAAAATTCTCAAATCCATTAATCACAAAGTATTTGGAACATACCAAATATTAAATTAAGATACTAACAAGAGCTCGACCAAGCAATACAAAATGACGAAAATTAAGTCAGTGATCAAGAAACTCAAAATCACAAACTGTGGGTTTGAGCACTTACCCGCCGATTATTTTGTCAAATTACAATGGCAAACGAGAACGAAAAGCTTTTTGTTTTTGCTTTACCAAACAAAAAAAAAAGCATTCGTCATTAATTACTCTATGATACCGGGCACGCTTGGTGGCCTCTACTTTATAATTTAACAAATTGGGGGATCATGCTTTATGTGATCACATCAATGATTAAATTTATTCTAATTGTCACATGACACTTACATCCAGAGTTTGCAGATTGAATAAAGGACCCTAACGAAATGCCTATTCCATTCAAAATATTTTGGGTAATGCATGTGATTACGTTGATCCCGTCAATTTGTATCACAATCATCTACTGGAGTGTTTTATACAACCGGGATGTTGAAGTGACTGCTGTAGATATTTTAACACGTTCAATTCATCGAACTCTGGATTCTCGCCAACCCTGTTCGATTTCTTTACATGTTCCTAGCAATTGTATTTGGATTGTTTATGCTATCCCTTTTGTTACCTACTATACTCTTGGTGAAGTAAAATCGCTTGGAAATCCTTACATCTACCCAACCCTGAATCGAGAAAAGCCGGGCAAGGCAATAGGAAATGTTGTAGTAGTTATTGTATTATTCTGTGTCCTGTGCGGGTTCATCTTTTTTTGTGTATAAACTGCGCGTGTTTATTTATGGGCGACGCAACAAGAAATCAATTTTCAAACCAACAGTGTATCCAAGCCGATCAGACACAGCTCAAGTAACTACAATGTGAACCCGATCACACATGGCAAGTGAACACTCCATAAAGTATCAAAATAACGAATGGCATTACAACCAAAGCAAGTCGATTATCGATAATGCAGATGATTGTGCACGATAGAAAAATGGCCACCAAGAATCCAAGGAAAACGCTCTAAGGTTGAGCAACCGTGTTTGTTTTTGTGACATTGAACTTACGTTCTTCACCTCACGAAAAAGAGCCGTTGCGACAAGTTAATAAAAAAGCCAATGACGGTCGAAGTGGTCCTCTTTTGCGGGTTCTTTTGACGACAAGAACTCCGATCTAGCTAAAGAGCTAAATGGACGAACAACCTGGGAGCTACAACCAAGAAATCAATTTGGACAGCGTTAGAGTTCCGTCGCAAGCGCGTGGATCGGGCAGAAGCGGAAGGAGTGGAGGAACAGGAAGGCGTTGGAGATTTATGAGCTGCAGTTTGAACATTAACGGGGTCTTCAACGCAAGAAATTTGGCAGAAATCGTACGTTTTGTAAATCTTTACTCTTTGATTAATGCTTTCAGCCAGTGATGTGATCGTGCGTGGAGCGTATAGTGTTGGTACTAGGCGTAAATAATGCCTGGAGTGGCAAGAATCCTTCCCAATGGGGATCCCAAATTGTGTAGGTGGTGATTGTATAGGGGGTTTCGAGTTGGTTTTTGTGGAAGTTTTGGTAGGGGGTTCAACGAGGCGAGAACGAACTATAGTGGCCAGGAGTTGGTACCCGGCTCAACAAGCCGACAAAGAAATATTGTGGCTAGGGAATATTAGCCAGTCACGATAAGGTGTAGGCCTAGTGTGTGTCACAGAACTCATTATCCTATTCTTATCATTCCGGGGAGCCTCAAGCTCACCAACTGGCTCCTGGGGGCAGTTCAAGGGTTAGGGAGTGACACTTTCCTACTCCTTCTCCATGGTTTAACAAGGACCCCAAGGCCCTCAACTGGAATTGGTTTGAGTATCATAACAAAACATGGATAGGATAAAGAAGCAGTGATCAAAAGAAGAGCTGAGTATGATGGCTCATACCAAAGCGCTTGCAATGGTTGCCGGAGAGCGGCTCATGAACCAGCATTTCTTGGCAAACAGATCTGTGAGTCGTTCTATAGAGGCTATCAAGGGTGCCAAGTGCAAGGCCGAGTACAAAGAGTGGGCAAAAATTACTATGCAAAAAATAAAATCAAACTCCTGGTGTAGAAAATCCTCAAATAGAAAATTATCAATCTGCGAAGTTCGAGCAGGTACCTGTACCAGCTCAAATTGACTTGATAACTGCCCACCCAGGTGTGAGCTCTGTAGTATGTTGTGACAAGCACCCTGTAGTTCGTCAACTTGTTGTCAATTATAGCAGTGTTCAAGGTTTCACCACTACTCGTTCCAATTTTTAATAAGCTTCTTGAAGGTGGATGCGTAACGGACCAGTTACTTCAATGGTTACAGGCAGTCTTTCCTCCACCACCATCACGTAGACTGTAGAGAATCCCATCCGATTTTCCAAGAATAAATCCACTGGCTTTCAGCGAAAGGAATTTGAAGAGACTACAGTGCAGACGAAAGTATGCCAGGATTCAAAACGCTACGAGGTACCGCAAGAGCCAGACCGCCAAGGAAATCTTGAATGGTAGGAATGAGTCAAGGGTTACCGATGTAGGAATTTCGTTCTTATACTAGAAACTCATTTTGACTCAGAATTCTACACCATGCTAGTCTTTTGGTTACTCTAAGACCTCAACTGAAGTAGATTTCATATGGTATCCTATATCGCCAAAGGAACTCGATTTTGCAATTTGGCTCCTGTTATTGATAGCATCCAGGCTAGATAGTAGGATTCAGTTCCAAATTCCATCAAAGCCTTGTTATATAATAGAGTTCTCATGATAAGATCATTTCCATCAGAGATCCAGACCAGACGAACAGTTTGCAATCTTAGGGAGGATAAAAGCGTACCACCGTCTGACTTTCGACCCATTTCAATAACGTTAGTCGTAGTCAGACATCTACACTAGATTCTTGCCAACCACTTACAGGATGAAAAACTTGTGGACCTGCGACAGAGGTGCAGTAGTGATGGCTGCGCTGTAATTGTCATGGTCCTGACTGCACTATTGGATGATGCCTGGCGTAAGCTCAAAGAGTTGCACTTGTGTTCTCTTGACATTCAATAACGTCAGTTAAAATGTGCTCGGAGAAGTTCTTTTTGAAAATGGACTGTTGGCTGGGCTAGTTAACTATATTGTGAATATGTTTGCAAACATTGGCATACTTCTGGAGGCTAACGGCAGGAGAGCGGAACTGATTTCAGTGCAAAGAGGTGTCCGTCAAAAAGACTCACTTTCTTCACTGCTATTTTGTCTGGTTCTGGACAAGGTCTTCAATCGATTGAGACCACAGTGGCTTTCAAGACATCAGGTCAGTTAATGAATTCGTCATTTTGATAAGCGAAACACAGAGGTGTATGACTAAAATTGCGTTGCATTGTTGGTTGCTCTAGATGGTTGAAACAAGAAGTAAAAGATCAAGACACAGCCTTTTTTCTTTTTGTGGTAGGGAGGTGAATGTCATTTATGCACAGAGTGTGGGACTCCCATGCGCGACTAGACTACCCACTAAACACCTCCCCTGTCAACCTGAGAACCCAGCCTGGAACCGTTTGACACATTACTTCGGGCCAGGTCTCGTTTTGTTACGCCGTGGAGCGCCTTCAAGCTGGGGAATCCCTTTCCTAGCGGGAGGGGAGAGGGGAAGAGGAATTGCCCGAAAAGCGATCCCCCAGCCCCAGCGCCCCCGGCTGCTGTGAGTCCCTTTTATATTTTAGGACTGCCCGAGCATAATGTGCCACCTGGTTCCATTTGTCAGCCGATTCAAGCATCACCGCAACTATATTATCCAGGGTGAGCTCTCCCGTCTCCCTGTATAGTTCCCTTCGCAGCTTGACCCATTTTGTACAGGCAAAAAATGTGTAAGAGGCATTGTCCTCCTCTCCTGGGGAAAACCGACAATCGGGGGACCGTGACTTACCGATCTTGTGCAGGTAAGACTGAAAACACCCGTGCCCGCTCAAAAGCTGGGTTAGATAAAAGTCAGTCTCACCATGCCTTCGATTTAGCCACAGTCTAACATCCGGGATGAGACGCGCAGTCCACCTTCCCTTCGTGCAATTCACCCAAGACTGCTGCAAATCGTTGATTGAGCACTGTCTCTCTTCGCGGACAACTATCTCCTTCGCATCCTTGTTTCGGCACAGATAAATAGCGTCGCACTCTCGAGCAAGGAGGGCGATAGGTATCACGCCTGCAATCACTCTCATGGCCGAGTCGGAGACTGTTGGATACGAAGATGCAATTCTCAGTGCTCCTCTTCTCTGCACCCGTGCCAAACGTTTCCGGTATACCTCCTTGCTGAGAGCGTCGCCCCATACCTCTGCTCCATACGGTAGCACTGACCCTACAGCACTCATCAAGAGACGTCTTCTTGATGGACTGGACCCCCCTACGTTGGTCATAAGTCGACTCCGAGCCGATATTCCCGAAGCAGCCTTCTCAGCCGTTGCCCTGATTTGCTCAGAGAAACTCATCTTTGATTTGATCAGTAGCCCCAGGTACTTCACCGCTGGCTTCGATTCGATTTGTATGTCTCCAATACTGATCATCCTTACTCTAGGGATTCTTTTTTTGTCAAGATGACCACTTCCGTTTTCTCCAGTGCTAAACTCAGCCCGCGAGCAGTCATCCAGTCCCTCACTCGCTGCATTAGCATACCTAGCCTAAGTTGCGCTTGTTCAATGGTGCATCCAGCGACCAGAGCCGCAACATCATCCGCATAGCCAACCAAGCGCGACTCATCTGGCATCTCAAGTCTCAGTAGCCCGTCGTAAGATACGTTCCATAGGTCCGGACCAAGGATAGATACCTGGGCAACACCCGATGTAATATCCATCCTTCATTGGCCCTGTGTCGTGTCGTAGAGCAGGTTTCGGTCCTTAAGGTAGTTCCTCAAAAGCTGCATTAGATATTCTGGAACTTGAAAAGAGTTTTCCAGCGTATCCAGAATATCCACCCATCTAGCGGAGTTGAAGGCATTCCTGACGTCGAGTGTCACCAACAGGACGATCCGTCGCTTGGTGCGACTATATGCTTCTGCCTTTTGGACCGCACTCACCAACTCTGCAATCGCATCAATGGTAGAACGTCCTGCTCTAAAGCCGTACTGCCGAGAAGATAGGTCCCCAGCAGCACGATTCGCGTCAGTGAGGGTTCTCTAGCACTTTCCCAGCCGTGTCTAGCATGCATAATGGGCGTTATGCAGACGTTGTCACCACCTTCCATCGTACCGGGAAAACCCCGTCCCGTAGGCAAGCGTTGAATGTGCTGAGCAGTAAGTCAGGACAATGGTGATAGACGAGCTGCAACACCTCAGCTGGAACTTTATCTGGACCTGGAGCCTTCCTCGTTTTCAATGAGAGAACTGCCTCCTCCAGCTCCAGCTGTGTATAGAGTGGGCACTCTACTGCTGTTTCACCATGGACAGCGTCAACACGGACGGGATGGGCAAGGAAGAGTCCCCGCACTATCGCGTCCATATTTTCCGCGTCATGTATACAAGGCTTCCGTAGGGCACCAAGTTTCCCCATGACCAGCTTGTAGCCAAGGCCCCACGGATCCCTATTTACATCGTCCACGAGGTCTTGCCGGCAGCGAGCCTTGCTACTGTTGATCAGTTTGTAAAGACATTTCCTGGCCGACTTATATGCTGCCACCTGCTCGCATGCCTCATCAGGGTTCCGCACCCGTTGAGCCTCACGTCAAAGCTTGTGACACTCCCTTCGCTTTTAAGCGATTTCAGTTGACCACCAGTACATTGGGGGCTTGCCGTGCCGGGGTCTTTGACGGGGCATAGAAGCGCAGCAAGCAGTCATAATGATGCTCATAGTAGAGTTCACCACGTCTTCTGCTGCCCGTTCTTCCGTCCCCTCTGAAGCTCCCTGCAGTGGCTCACCTGCTGTGAGAGCCTTGACGAACCTCTCGACGTTCAAGTTCCGTGCCGAGAGCACGGACGTCGGGAGACAGCATCACTTATCTCAAGCAGAATGCACTGATGATCACTGGCTGAGTAGTCCTCTAATACTTTCCAGTTGTGTATCCTTCGTACTATGGACTCCAAGGCGAATGTCACGTCCGGTATGGTTCCCTCACAGCCAATACGGCGGAAAGTTGGCATGTTTCCGGAGTTTGGTACGACAAGGGCCGTCCTGGCCGCCATTTCCAGGATTCGTTTTCCCCGCGGATCCATCTGAAGCATGCTCCATTCAATTGCTTTAGCGTTGAAGTCGCCCCCAACGAGCACTTTGCCCTCTGCGTTCGAGACAGCGCCCTCCAAAGCATTAAGCTTGGCTTGGAAAGATGACATCGACCCGTTAGGCGTTAGGTACACACTAAAGAAGGTGATCCCTGAGCACCGAACCCACACGAAACCATCCCCCCGTCCACAACTCTCCGCTTGAAAGTCACTGTTCCGAACCCAGATGGCGGCTGTACCAGTTTCATCAGAATACCATAATGCAGGACTTTTATTATGGTGTTGCTCACTCAGCAGCAAGAAGTCGGCTTTCATGTCCCTCGCAAACTGCTCAAGCAGCTTTTGGGCGGTTGAACTACGGTGTAGGTTTAGCTGCAGGATGCGGGTCATCGAAGCTGTGATTTGGCCTTGGCTAGGGCTTCCTGGAACACCCAGCATTTTTCTGATCCCAAGACGTGTCCAAAATCAGATTTTGGATCAGCATCCTTGCAAAGAATACAGTGTGCCTCCTTCGTACACTCTTTTCTTTTATGTCCCATTTCACCGCATTTGTAACATAGGAAACTCCTATCGGGTCCTTTGCATACTTGTGTGGTGTGACCATAACCAAGGCATTGGAAACATTGAAGAGGCGTTGCTCTTCGCCGTATCCTACAGACGACCCACCCTATTCGTACTTTGCCCTTGTTCAGGAATTGTTCGGCGTCCTTTTTGGTCAAGTTGACTATGGCCATGCGTTGTCCCCTGTTGTTTCCTGATGTCAGTCTCGCTTTGATACTTCCCACGCTAGGGAACTCCCTTTTGGTGGCATCTTCTACCTCGGCCAGATCCGTCACGCAGTCAATGTCCCGTATCTCGATCGTTGCCATCGGCTCGAGCGGGGCTAAAGTTGCGCTTTTGCCGAGGATTTTCTTTATTGCGGCACAGAATGCATCTTTATTGCCGGCCTCTGCTCTGAATTCGACCAGTATGTTGCCCGACCGCGTTGGTCGTACTACTTTAATGGTATTATTGGTGTCCTCGGGCCTTACGTTTCCCCTGATGTCCCGCAGCACCTCCGCGTAGGATCGGCCATCTTGGGGCTTTACAAGCAGTGCCTGCTGCCGGGGTCTTCGTCGGGGCTTCTGCCTCTCAATTTTTGCATCAGGTCCTTTTTCTAATTGGGCGTCCGTGCGAATTTTATTTTCTGGCTTTTTTTGAAGGAGTTTCTTTGCGGCTTTTTTCGCTCCTTTTGTAAGCACTGTCTGGAACCCCTGATCTGGTGCTCCACACCTGTCAAGTGCCTCTTTCTTCCTTCTTTTATCCCGATCTCCTTCGATTGGGCTAGACGCCATTCTTTTATTGACTTTTAATGATGGAGCTATCTGCATGTCGCCTTTAGATTTCGCCCCAAGCGCCTCTTTAGCCTTCTGTTCATCTTCGGCCCTTAAACAGCTCCTCCGATATTGCCCTATGCGATCTAGGAGCTCCTCTAGTTCAAGGAGCCCTGCCTATGCTACTTTGCTAATTTTTGGGGAGTCGCATGCAGCTTGTATTCTTTTCAGAACATCTCCCGCTTTTCGAAGTAGTCTTTCTTCTTCGTATTGCTGGGCCGCAATTGTACCTTGCAACCATCCTTGGTAGAGACTTTCGCGTTCCGTTTCCGAGTGCAGTACTTCCGCCACATTTTCAACGTTGGCGGTACAATCACGCGGTGTCTGGTCACTCTTTGCTTTTAGTGCCGTAATCTCCTCGTTTGCTTCTGGATTTTTCGTTGCAATGTCGGGATTTGTGACCCTTGCATCGGTCACTTTAGTGACGATCGCAGCGGTGACAATCGAATTTTCGGTGCTCTTTATATTATCATCCACTGCTCGAACACCTGAAGCATCCTGCCGAGTCTGCCGGTTCTCCTTAATAGGGCGCTCGGGCGTTCGCATAATTTTTTTGCTGCGCCCAAACGCCGCAGGAATCTCAGTCTGCACCAGACTGTCTGCTGTTCTCCGTTTTTCGTCTACCGTCGTCGTTGCTATTATTTTTTATTTCCTTTTTTGGATTTTTTTTTTTCTTGGTTTGTAAAGCAGTTGTCATCAAACTTTAAATGGAAGTATTTAGGCATGGATTTACAATCTCTAGGCCAAAAGCAAGGATGATCAACGTGGAATTGAGTCAACTCACGAAAGTACTACTTAAACCTTAGTAGCGGTTAGACATCCTACGCTGCTTTCTTATTCCTCGTTTCTATCACAACCTTGTTGTGGCTGGGACTACTTTTTAGAAACTCAGGGATCTCGACAGAAAAGTGAGTGAGGAAATTTGCACGTGGCTCAAATTTTCAAATGATACATCGAAAGCTTACTTTTACGCGGCAGTTAGTGATGGTGGCCTTAAGATACCTACCTTCGAGACTCATGATTCATCGCAACCTAAGCTGTTTGTGAGAGAAATATTATTCGTCCGTGGATGGAATGGACCTTAAGAGTATGTAGGGATGATGATTAGGAGCTCCGCTTAGTGGAGGTTTCAAGAAAATGGTGAGGCAAGCAACTCTACTCCTCCATTAACGGGAGGAAGCTAAAATAATGCTGCAAAGTAGGAAGCGTAAGCTATTGGGTGGATTGAGGAAGGTGTGTGATACCCGGGTGGGATTATATTCAGTTCTATAATTTTCAGGTCAGGTTTCAGTTCAACTCAGCCCACATGGAGCCAAGATTCCATACCAGTGAAGTGTGCACAAACAAGACCTGTTAGCTTTCAAAGATGATAGAATGAACGCCGTAGACAGCCAGGTAGTGAGCGATACCAGGTCTTTGAATGAGACACATGAAATAAAGGTGAGAAAATACTGCAACCTTGGTGTAGGTAACTTAATCGCTGGGCGGTATGGCATCAAAAACGATAGTATTCTCTTTTTTCCGTGCAGGTGTTTTTTTCGAAACGTGTAGTCTTAAAGATCTGTTGATTTCCTAACAAATGAACTGAAACTATCAAAAGATCTTCCGAACTGAATAACAACTAGAGTTCTACATGGAAGCCATACGAACTGGACTAGATTTGATAAAATGGCAAACACGTTAGTTGGAGGATTCGAGAAACAGGGAGTAGGGTAGTCAAACTGCTGGAAGTGAAAATTAATTAGATGGTCAATCGTCCCGAAAGATCTTGAGAAAAATAAAGTGATACTTCCATTTCCCAAAAACAATAAATCTCGATCGCTTTACAGTTGGTAATGAGTTAGAAAGGTTGACGTAATAATAAGGCCCGAATTTTTCTCTCACCGCTATAACGACCGAAACTTCTTTATCCATAGGAGCTGAAGTTTTGTTTTGCTGATGAAACAACTTATATCTAATAAGCAAGCACCATATCCGTACATGCAAGCGTCTGTACGCAATTGTGTGGTTGCTCCTGGCCAAAATATGTCTGAAACAGGACTGCAAACTGAAGGAGCTATTTTGAATTCCTCAAAAGATAATACATCCTTTTCTGACGAAAAGAAAAATTTAATAATACAATTCCTTTTCATACAGAATAATTTTTCCTTCAATTTAAATGCTTATCCCTCCATCTTTCAGGGAAACTATTGCAGCTGATTTCCATTTCCGTTTCCTTATTTGCAAACTTAGTGAATTTATAAACTCAATAAAAAGCAGAAACAATATTTTTTATTCATCTTTCCACAGAATGTTAAGTACAAAAGGCTTTGCACATTGAAACATCGAAAAAGCTCTTCTCATTCACCTCTTCTTCTCGTCTACCGGCGAATTGAAAGACAGACGACGAGGATGACTACGACTGCGACGAGTACCACCATCATACCGTTGTCAGTGGCAGAAGTTTGTTTTTCATTCGTGTCAAATTAAAAAGTTCACAACCTCGTTTGCAGGTAGCGAAATAGCAAAAGGAATTTTCGTTCGAAACGAGGGAACTTTTCATCCCTTTGACACGATACTACATGCCAAGCACTTCTGCTGTAGATGCTCAAGTTGCTCCTTTGGCGCTGTTTCGATATAAAAGTGGAATGGTCGAACAAAAGAATGACGATAAGCAAGTAATCAGAAACTTAGAAAAAACAATTTTTGTTTCAGGTATACAAAAGTGAGAAGGACTCGCATAAGATTGCTTTTGAAAAATATTGTAATCTTTATGAGCGATTGTTCTTATTGTGAGATTTACGCATCCTCTCCTCTAATCGACTGTTTTGTGGACTGAGAATTTTACATATGTATACCATGACTTAGACTGTTTGTATGTTGCAATGAATTTGAAGAATAAAAAAGAAGATTTTCTTGTATTTCATTTTCTTTCCTATTGAAAAATCAATAAGCTTCCCCTTTAAAAGAGTTAGGTATTATAGTTGTGCAAGATTTTATTTATGTGGACTTAGTAATTCCTGTTAAAAGACAACACAGTAAAATTATGTTGACTTCGAATCCAACTGTGTAAGGGTTATAATATTCTTCTTGCCATGAACTTATCAGACAATCCAAGGCAAATTTCGAACTGCCCTCTTACCAAAACTTCTCCTAAGTCCATGAACATTAAAGATACAGCACACTTTTGTAGGATAATTGCGAATTAATAGTCAATCTGAATAAACCTCATTTATAGCACGGAAACTTAATTCAACTAAAGCCTCAGTATGATTATGCCGAGAAGCGATCATCATTAATTGATGAACTTTTCAATGGTTAAGTTAACATTGCAATAATAATTCAAATTTACACGGGAAGCCTTAACTTAATGCTGCGAATAATTTGGTGACAAACTTCAACATGATAACAGAAGCTTTTCAACTTAAACACTTTATGGCGTTACATGCGGCAAATCATCCTTTTGATGGCCTCACTCTACGCCTGCACGCTTGAAAATTGATAATACAACTGGTCATTCGTTAGTCATCAAGGAATAAAGGGATATTAACTCATAACTACATTAATTTAAACCCAAAGAAGAATGAAACTTGATTAATGGGCTGAATCGTTAGCACTAGGGGATGACAGATAAGGGTGTTGCTGCTGCAGAGATATCATCACAAGTGAGATGAGAAAGGAAATGTCGCTATAAATTATCCCTTTGCTTCCACATCGTCAAATGATTGATTGTTCAATTTGAACATTTTGGAAGTAAACAAGAGTCCAAAGCCAGCAAATTAAGATATTAACTTATATCAACAGTCTACATGTGTAGACATACGTAATGGTTGGAGTTGTGAGTGCGTGTGTTCGTCGGTTTGACTTTGATCCTTTTACAGCTAATTCAGTATGTGTGAAGATAGTTGTGAACGGAAAGTTTCCAAGAAAGTTTGTTGTCGATTTCAGAGTCGTTATGCTAACAAAATGTGTCATCCAATTTTACGAGCAGTTTGAAACAAAGCATTCTCACCAGGATTTTCCGGTTGTATTGAGTTTGTTATTAAAGCTGTTAAAGAGTTATGGGATTGGTTTTATTATGGGCTTAAACCTAGAGACCCCATCCCTACAAAGTACCGAAGAGAGTTATGATGCATTCATACGAACTGTTGTAACAAGCAGCTGTCTGATAGTAGAGGTGATGGTGACAATTCTTTCAACCGCCAGATCTTTGTGTTTAGAAAGCTTTGAAAATTAATTAAGTACAAACTGTTTCCTCCTACATCAGAGCTCCATTGAAGCACAGGTTCATTAACATGAGAATGAAAATAGTTTCGCTGAGAGGATAGACTACATACAAAGGGTGGTCCAACCATAATGCACGATGTTGATTTTGAGTTACACCTAAACGTCAAGTTTTTCGCCCAACTTAATTTGAAATTTGTTTGTTTCAGTATTGGACAAATTCAACCATGGAGACAAACACAATTGAGCAGCACGTTACGGTTGTTAAATGGGCGTTCAAATCAAAATGCATTTCGTGCACTACGTGATTTTTTTGGTCAGCATACTCGACCAAATGTGTCCACAATCGGGAGGATCGTACGCGAATTTCAGCAAACCGGGTCTGTAGGTAATGTGCATGCTCGCCAAGCTCTTTCTGCGGAAAACATTGCTTTTGTTCGCGATAGTGTGGCAGAAGGCCCGACAATCTCAACTCCTCGTCTTGCCTAACAATTGAACATCTCACGAACATCACTGATGCGAGTTTTGAATTCACACGCTTAGAGGGTTGAATTGAGTCAAGGGCTGAAGCCTACTGACCATTTCAAGCGTCGGCAATACGTCGAATTGTTGGTTGAACAAATAGAAGAGAATGATGACTTTACAAAGAAAATCATCTTCAGCGACGAGGCACACTTTCACCTCAGTAGATTCGATAGCGAGCGGAATTACCGCATTTTGGCAAATGAGAATCCACAAGTGATATTTGAGAAGCCGATGCGTCGACAAAGAGTGATTGTTTGTTGCGGTTTATGGGCTGGTGGCATCATCGGGCCGTACTTCTTTGAAAATGAGGACGGCCAAGCTGTTACCGTGAATGGTGCTCGCTATTACGAAATGATAACGCTCTTCTTGCTGCCAGAAATTGAGGTTTTGGACCTGGACAATATGTGGTTCCAACAGGAGGGTGCCACTTGCCACACAGCCGCTGCGATCATATGATTTGACACATACACATGTGTCAGCAGCTTTCATGCAAGAAAACGCTGACTCTTGAGCGTCCATATGCGTCTGTCGCCTGGAAACCGCTGACGCTCGCGTCTGATATGGGAAAGAATGTGGATATTCACATTGCATGATATTTGATACACAAGATAAGATACCAATACATTTTACCGACTCTTGCGCGTCAGCAAAGTGATCCGAATTCAATTTGCAATGCATGCTGATAAAATGCTTGAACAATATTCTGCCGACTCGTACGCGTCAGCTAAGAAATTTCAACTTAACATACAGTGGCCTCCGAAAGTTTTAGAGTCACATAAGGAGACAAGATTAATTTTAAATCGAAAATTTACAAGATATTTAAATTGAATCAACAAATTGACCAAACTGAAATTGAGTTAAAGCCACATCAATCAACTGAACTAACTGAATTTGAAACTTAACCTAAATTAAATTCGCGCTGCTGGCCGAGTGGGCATTAAAAGATGGCATTGAAATTTAGTTTGGGACTCGAGCTGTGGTGCCTTCGAATTGGGGACCCTTGATCTCAATGGAGAATTTTGCCAGTTCGTGCTCAATAGAGGTGGAACGTTTTTGAGCCATCTGTTTCGTTTTATCAAAGAGGTTCAATGTCGAGTCGATGATTGATTTTTGAGTAGGGAGTGCAGCTTGTTCTGATCTTGCTACATCGTCTCAATGATCTAAGCCATTTGATTAGCGTAATTCCCATCCATAACCCCAAACAATGACCTTGCTAGTCCGTCCATTTATTACTCCTAGCTTTGACCTGATCCCCAGCACCTTGTTTGCGCTGGAAAGCTGGTCGGTTAAGTGGCGGAACTGCTCATGCAGATGTGAGAAGTCAGTGTGCCGAGGATCATGATCACATAGTTGTTGCAGCCAGATTGTGCCGTTCTGCAGCGTGCCAGCTCTGTCCAGTAGGCCTCCAAGTGATAGTCGATCAAGAGTTTCCACTTGCTTGTCGTCAGGAAGACATTTTCCAATGATTGAATAAGCAGTTCTGGTTATGGTCCGGTTGATGACACCTTGATCGGATTGGCCACTGTTAGAGGGATCAGTAGGCAAACCAGCAGGAGCGATAGTAGTGGTGTCCTTCTGCTCCTGGAGTTAAACCCCTTGTGATAATTGCTGGATGTATCTGCCTGATGCTGTGCCTTGGGTCGGATTTGGGTATTCTCCACGGGACCAGCTGCTTCTGGTATAGTGTTCTCGATCACTGTTAGCGGCGCTAGACGATGGATTTGCCTTCTTACTATTCCAGTGGTTGTACCCTCGTCTGCGAGTCTGACGGAGCTATCAGCCACTTGATGTGTTTCTATTATTCGTCCCAGGGGCTATTTCATTGTTGGTAGGTTATCGTCCTTGATGATGACGATGGTTCTCCGGGTAGCATTTGGTTGACCTTGTCGCTACTTAACGCGATGTTGCAATTGGTTCAAATATTTGCGGGACCATCGTCGCCAAAACTCGTCCTTCAAATATTCGCCGATGAGGAAATGTTCTGGAGTGAACGCTGCCAGATCGTTTGTGGCCGTAGGACACCACAGTTAGAGGCCCAGAGTTGAGGATGGCCTCCACCTGGACCACCAGTGTGTGCGGTTCCTCGTATGTGAATGTGGCTGATAAAGTACCTTGACAAAGCTGGTTCTTGGCTGATTTGACGGCTGCCTCTCACAATCCACCAAAGTGACGAGCGCGAGGAGGGATGAAATGAAATTGTACTCCCGCTTTAGAGCACCGATGAAAGCTTCTGTCGTGAGATCGCTGACCAATTCCAGATGGATTGCCTCGGTAGTGTATCAGCACTGGTCCGCAGAAGTTGACACCTGAGCATGAGCCCACTGTGTATGAATGTCGAGTGGCAAGGCCCCATCCTAGTCCAACTCCAATCGCCACAATGCCTGCAGAAACACTTGAGCGGTTACGATAACTAGGGCTGGGATGCAAAATGCTTTGAACATTCAGGAAATGTCTTATGCGATCATCCGTTCGTGAGTTTGACCTCAGCGAGGACCAAGTCAATGCTGATCTGGAATAAGTCTGTTTTCGGGAGCCAAATTATCCCGGAAGTCTTAATGACGTCTTCTGACAGGCTGCTAAAGTCCAACTGAACCTCCTAGTCTTCCACGCTGATTTGCTGCAGAAGATGCGGATGATTGACACACTTTTTGTGCAAACGCATTCCTGCACTGATGAAAATCTGACGCAATCCCTCCTGCGTTTGAATTGCCGCCATCATGCTGTCTGCCCCTGTCATGACATAGTCTATGGAACAATCATGGTGTTGTGCGCTGCCCAAGGGTGCTCGAGCTTGTTGGGCCTGTGCCAGAACCTGGAGGCATTTGATTGCCAAGTATGGGGCACACGTTATACCGTACGTGTTGGTCTTAAGTTGATAATATCGCAAAGGCTGGGCTGAACTTGTTCTGCAAATCACCAGTTAAAATCTGCAATCGTCGTGCTGAAGCACTATTTGCCGATACATCTTGGCGATGCTGGCCGTGAAAACAAAGCATGGTAGACGGGAATGGGTCAAAATCACAAACAGATCATCCTTAATCGTGGGTCCGGTATGTAGGATGTCGTTCAGGGAAACGTTCATTGATGGTTTATTGGACGCGTCAAAAACCACACTCAATTTAGTGGTACAACTACTTGGCTTCAGGACGCAGTGGTGCGGCAGAAAATAATGTGCTTTTTTACTCGCTGACCACATGATCTGCTCAATATGTCCCAGTCGTTCGTACTCGGTCATGAACTCGGAATACTGCCGTCTTAGATCGGGATTCTTCTCCAGTCTGCGCTCAATCACCTTGAATCTTCGTATGACAACGTCCTGTGAGTCGCTCAGCCTTTTGAGATCTTCCTTGAAAGGAAACCGCACGAAGAACCGGCCATCGGAGTCACGTTGATTCATCTGGGTGAATTGTGCCTCGCAGGCTCTTTCAGTCGCTCTGAAATTGTGCTGTGGATCCGGTACCTCCTCAACCTCCCAGAATCGCTTTATAGCCTGAGTCAGCTGAGTGTTTTCATTGAGAACTCCACATGTTAATGGAAGCGTTTGAGGTGTAACTACCCGGATCCGGTAACAATCCAACCGAGGAGTGCTTGGAATTTCTGTCTCCCATCATATGCAATAGGGTATTATGTTTCTTGGCGCACTCCTTGCAGCTTCTTTCCGTGCAGATGGAAGCCTGATGACTTTCTCGCAAGCAATTTATACACTGCCTCCTTGAACGTACAAGGCTCAGTCTCTTTGCAGCGTTGTCCTGAAGAAGCACCAGGCAGTCATACGGCGGGTGATCCAGCGTGCACCTCAGGCATCGCAACGTAGCCACGGTGGTCACGGCAGCCTTGATAACCTTCTTGTGGTTGTGGTCTGGATCCTTAGTTGTAAAGCCGATCGCTTCGAAATTCAGTAAACCCTTCGAACGTGATAGCTCGCGTGGGTTAGCCAAAGATTGCTGATGGAGGGCATGCGTTGTCGAATCTAACTTTTGCAGCAAAACGTGTAGCAGCAATGGATCCCAATCCCCTAAGGATATTTGCAGGTTTTCCAGGCCTCTGAGACACTCTTGTGTGGTGTCATGCAGCGACTTTATGGCTAGCACTGACTGGCCTGAGATGGCTGCCCCATCAATTTGTCGATGAGGGCCGACACCAGGAGTCATTGACTATCAAATCTCTCATAAAGGGTTTTCCAGGCAGCTAGATAATTTATATCCCACAACGCAAAGTTTCTGATTAAGAACCCAGCCTCTCCTGTGAGGTTAACCTTCAGGTACCAAAGCTTCTGGCACGCGGAAATTGGCGCCAATGCAGGTTATCTCCGTTGAAGGTGGGTAAGGCAATTTTCGGGAGCAACAAGCCTGAAGACTCAGCGGGTGGAACAGGCGAAGGTGGCATTTCGGTAATGGCGTTGACTTTCGTTTGCAAGCGAACAATGTAATCCTGCGCATCCTCCTCCAACCGGATATGCTCCTTGAAGCTGAAACCTGGCGCTTCAGGGTTCTCACAGGATTCATAGAACTGCTGATGGAGTTCATGCCAGCTCCGTCGTACCGCCTCTGCTCTAGCCTAACACCAAGTCCTTGTGTTCTCTGGTGGCTCTAGGCCATCGTTGCTCGCAGCAAATTTTCTGAGGCCCGATAATGTTGTAAATTGTTTGTAAATCGGCATTTTCCTGCGCCGAGACAAGCGCGGCTGAAGACCTGTCATCGCAACTGTGTGAAGATGAAGGTGGCTGCAACATTGGCAATTTTGTGCCCTCGTTCTTTCGAGAAAGCGTTTTTGGAAGGTGAAATAATTGATCCTGGTCGTTTCGCAAACTTCGCTTGTAAAATATTCGTGTTCCGATGTAATCTTGGGTAAGGATCGAATTCCTCTTTGGTGGCTTCTAAATACTAAAGCTGCTCTTCATAATAACCGATGTCTTGTTTGCGGCTGGCCGATATTACATTTTCCACGGCTCTGGCAAATATCCTGACATCCTGGAATATGCACTCCTATTCGACCATTTTATGCCCGAAATAACCCTTTCATCAGGCATGACACCAACACAACGCATGAAAAACTGATAGTCCAAATAAAAGAGGATCGAATCTCGCCGGGGCCTCTATGTTTGATACAAAGCTGACAGTTTCACTTTAAACTACTTTAAAAATATCCTAATGTAGTGTGTAACCATTAAAAAATACTTCGAAATTCCATCCAATAACAATTATTCAACACAACCTTTTATTATAGCTATTTCTAACCTATTTAGTTATCGCGCCTTATCCTAACTGCCCCAATCAACGATAACTTCCGACTGCCTGACTCTTGAATACATTTTATGCGTCCGATAATCTTCAAGTTTCGTTAAAACGGAATACATTAGCGTTTATCTTCTGATAAGTGTCAGCAGCTTCCATACAAGAAAACGCTGACTCTTGAGGCCATAAGCGTCTCTCGTCTGGAAACCGCTGACTCTCGCGTCTGATACGGGAAAGAATGTGAATATTCGCATTGCATGATATCTGATACACAAGATAAGATCCAAATACATTTTGCTGACTCTTGCGCGTCAGCAAAATGATCCGAATCCAATTTACAATGCATGCTGATAAAATGCTTGAACAATATTTTGCCGACTCGTACACGTCAGCTAAGAAATTTCAACTTAGCATACAGTGGCCTCCAAAAGTTTTAGAGTCACATAAGGTGATAAGATTAATTTTAAATCGAAAATTTACAAGATATTTAAATTGAATAAACAAATTGACCAAACTGAAATTGAGTTAAAGCCACATCAATCAACTGAACTAACTGAATTTGAAACTTAACCTAAATTAAATTCGCGCTGCTGGCCGAGTGGGCATTAAAAGATGGCATTGAAATTTAGTTTGGGACTCAAGCTGTGGTGCCTTCGAATTGGGGACTCTTGATCTCAATGGAGAATTTTGCCAGTTCGTGCTCAATAGAGGTGGAACGTTTTTGAGCCATCTGTTTCGTTTTATCAAAGAGGTTCAATGTCGAGTCGATGATTGATTTTTGAGTAGGGACTGCAGCTTGTTCTGATCTTGCTACATCGTCTCAATGATCTAAGCCATTTGATTAGCGTAGTTCCCATCCAGAACCCCGAACAATGACCTTGCTAGTCCGTCCGTTTATTACTCCTTGCTTTGACCTGATCCCCAGCACCTTGTTTGCGATGGAAAGCTGGTCGGTTAAGTGGCGGAACTGCTCATGCAGATGTGAGTAGTCAATGTGCCGAGGATCATGATCACATAGTTGTTGCAGCCAGATTGTGCCGTTCTGCAGCGTGGCCAGCTCTGTCCAGTAGGCCTCCAAGTGATAGTCGATCAAAAGTTTCCACTTGCTTGTCGACAGGAAGATATTTTCCAATGATTGAAAAAGCAGTTCTGGTTATGGTCCGGTTGATGACACCTTGATCGGATTGGCCACTGTTAGAGGGATCAGTAGGCAAACCAGCAGGAGCGGTAGTAGTGGTGTCCTTCTGCTCCTGGAGTGAAACCCCTTGTGATAATTGCTGGATGTATCTGCCTGATGCTGTGCCTTGGGTCGGATTTGGGTATTCTCCACGGGACCAGCTGCTTCTGGTATAGTGTTATCGATCACTGTTAGCGGCGCTAGACGATGGATTTGCCTTCTTACTATTCCAGTGGTTGTACCCTCGTCTGCGAGTCTGACGAAGCTATCAGCCCCTTGATGTGTTTCAATTATTCGTCCCAGGGGCTATTTCATTGTTGGTAGGTTATCGTCCTTGATGATGACGATGGTTCTCCGGGTAGCATTTGGTTGACCTTGTCGCTACTTAACGCGATGTTGCAATTGATTCAAATATTTGCGGGACCATCGTCGCCAAAACTCGTCCTTCAAATATTCGCCGATGAGGAAATGTTCTGGAGTGAACGCTGCCAGATCGTTTGTGGCCGTAGGACACCGCAGTTAGAGGCTCAGAGTTGAGGATGGCCTCCACCTGGACCACCAGTGTGTGCGGTTCCTCGTATGTGAATGTGGCTGATAAAGTGCCTTGACGAAGCAGGTTCTTGGCTGATTTGACGGCTGCCTCCCACAATCCACCAAAGTGACGAGCGCGAGGAGGGATGAAATGAAATTGTACTCCCGCTTCAGAGCACCGATGAAAGCTTCTGTCGTGAGATCGCTGACCAATTCCAGATGGACGGCCTTGGTAGCGAAGCAGCAAAATATAGCCATGTGTCCCTTCCGAGGCTGCCCACCTCTGCCTCGGTAGTGTATCAGCACTGGTCCGCAGAAGTTGACACCTGAGCATGAGCCCACTGTGTATGTATGTCGAGTGGCAAGGCCCCATCCTAGTCCAACTCCAATCGCCACAATGCCTGCAGGAACACTTTAGCGGCTATGATAACTAGGGCTGGGATGCAAAATGCTTCGAACGTTCGGGAAATGTCTTATGCGATCATCCGCTCGTGAATTTGACCTGAGCGAGGCCCAAGTCAATGCCGATCTGGAATAAGTCTGTTTTCGGGAGCCAAATTACCCCGAAAGTCTTGATGACGTCTTCTGACAGGCTGCTAAAGTCCAACTGAACCTCCTAGTCTTCCACGCTGATTTGCTGCAGAAGATGCGGATGATTGACACACTATTTGTGCAAACGCATTCCTGCACTGATGAAAATCTGACGCAATCCCTCCTGCGTTTGAATTGCCGCCATCATGCTGTCTACCCCTGTCATGAAATAGTCTATGGAACAATCATGGTGTTGTGCGCTGCCCAAGGGTGCTCGATCTTGTTGGGCCTGTGCCAGAACCTGGAGGCATTTGATTGCCAAGTATGGGGCACACGTTATACCGTACGTGTTGGTCTTGAGTTGATAATATCGCAAAGGCTGGGCTGAACTTGTTCTGCAAATCACCAGTTGAAATCTGCAATCGTCGTGCTGAAGCACTGTTTGCCGATACATCTTGGCGATGCCGGCCGTGAAAACAAAGCATGGTAGACGGGAACGGGTCAAAATCACAAACAGATCATCCTTAATCGTGGGTCCGGTATGTAGGATGTCGTTCAGGGAAACGTTCATTGATGTTTTATTGGACGCGTCAAAAACCACACTCAATTTAGTGGTACAACTACTTGGCTTCAGGACGCAGTGGTGCGGCAGAAAATAATGTGCTTTCTTACTCGCTGACCACATGATCTGCTCCATATGTCCCAGTCGTTCGTACTCGGTCATGAACTCGGAATACTGCCGTCTTAGATCGGGATTCTTCTGCAGTCTGCGCTCAATCACCTTGAATCTTCGTATGACAACGTCCTGTGAGTCGCTCAGCCTTTTGAGATCTTCCTTGAAAGGAAATCGCACGAAAAACTGGCCATCGGAGTCACGTTGATTCGTCTGGGTGAATTGTGCCTCGCAGGCTCTTTCAGTCGCTCTGAAATTGTGCTGTGGATCCGGTACCTCCTCAACCTCCCAGAATCGCTTTGTAGCCTGAGTCAGCTGAGTGTTTTCATTGAGAACTCCACATGTTAATGAGAGCGTTTGAGGTGTAACTACCCGGATCCGGTAACAATCCAACCGAGGAGTACTTGGAATTTCTGTCTCCCATCATATGCAACAGGGTATTATGTTTTTTGGCGCACTCCTTGCAGCTTCTTTCCGTGCAGATGGAAACCTGATGACTTTCTCGCAAGCAATTTATACACTGCCTCCTTGAACGTACAAGGCTCAGCCTCTTTGCAGCGTTGTCCTGAAGAAACACCAGGCAGTAGTACGGCGGGTGATCCAGCGTGCACCTCAGGCATCGCAACGTAGCCACGGTGGTCACGGTAGCCTTGATAACCTTCTTGTGGTTGTGGTCTGGATCCTTAGTTGTAAAGCCGATCGCTTCGAAATTCAGTAAACCCTTCGAACGTGATAGCTCGCGCGGGTTAGCCAAAGATTGCTGATGGAGGGCATGCGTTGTCGAATCTAACTTTTGCAGCAAAACGTGTAGCAGCAATGGATCCCAATTTCCTGTGGATATTTGCAGGTTTTCCAGGCCTCTGAGACACTCTTGTGTGGTGTCATGCAGCGACTTTATGGCTAGCACTGACTGGCCTGAGATGGCTGCCCCATCAATTTGTCGATGAGGGCCGACACCAGGAGTCATTGACTATCAAATCTCTCATAAAGGGTTTTCCAGGCAGCTAGATAATTTATATCCCACAACGCAAAGTTTCTGATTAAGAACCCAGCCTCTCCTGTGAGGTTAACCTTCAGGTACCAAAGCTTCTGGCACGCGGAAATTGGCGCCAATGCAGGTTATCTCCGTTGAAGGTGGGTAAGGCAATTTTCGGGAGCAACAAGCCTGAAGACTCAGCGGGTGGAACAGGCGAAGGTGGCATTTCGGTAATGGCGTTGACTTTCGTTTGCAAGCGAACAATGTAATCCTGCGCATCCTCCTCCAACCGGATATGCTCCTTGAAGCTGAAACCTGGCGCTTCAGGGTTCTCACAGGATTTATAGAACTGCTGATGGAGTTCATGCCAGCTCCGTCGTACCGCCTCTGCTCTAGCCTAACACCAAGTCCTTGTGTTCTCTGGTGGCTCTAGGCCATCGTTGCTCGCAGCAAATTTTCTGAGGCCCGATAATGTTGTAAATTGTTTGTAAATCGGCATTTTCCTGCGCCGAGACAAGCGCGGCTGAAGACCTGTCATCGCAACTGTGTGAAGATGAAGGTGGCTGCAACATTGGCAATTTTGTGCCCTCGTTCTTTCGAGAAAGCGTTTTTGGAAGGTGAAATAATTGATCCTGGTCGTTTCGCAAACTTCGCTTGTAAAATATTCGTGTTCCGATGTAATCTTGGGTAAGGATCGAATTCCTCTTTGGTGGCTTCTAAATACTAAAGCTGCTCTTCATAATAACCGATGTCTTGTTTGCGGCTGGCCGATATTACATTTTCCACGGCTCTGGCAAATATCCTGACATCCTGGAATATGCACTCCTATTCGACCATTTTATGCCCGAAATAACCCTTTCATCAGGCATGACACCAACACAACGCATGAAAAACTGATAGTCCAAATAAAAGAGGATCGAATCTCGCCGGGGCCTCTATGTTTGATACAAAGCTGACAGTTTCACTTTAAACTACTTTAAAAATATCCTAATGTAGTGTGTAACCATTAAAAAATACTTCGAAATTCCATCCAATAACAATTATTCAACACAACCTTTTATTATAGCTATTTCTAACCTATTTAGTTATCGCGCCTTATCCTAACTGCCCCAATCAACGATAACTTCCGACTGCCTGACTCTTGAATACATTTTATGCGTCCGATAATCTTCAAGTTTCGTTAAAACGGAATACATTAGCGTTTATCTTCTGATAAGTGTCAGCAGCTTCCATACAAGAAAACGCTGACTCTTGAGGCCATAAGCGTCTCTCGTCTGGAAACCGCTGACTCTCGCGTCTGATACGGGAAAGAATGTGAATATTCGCATTGCATGATATCTGATACACAAGATAAGATCCAAATACATTTTGCTGACTCTTGCGCGTCAGCAAAATGATCCGAATCCAATTTACAATGCATGCTGATAAAATGCTTGAACAATATTTTGCCGACTCGTACACGTCAGCTAAGAAATTTCAACTTAGCATACAGTGGCCTCCAAAAGTTTTAGAGTCACATAAGGTGATAAGATTAATTTTAAATCGAAAATTTACAAGATATTTAAATTGAATCAACAAATTGACCAAACTGAAATTGAGTTAAAGCCACATCAATCAACTGAACTAACTGAATTTGAAACTTAACCTAAATTAAATTCGCGCTGCTGGCCGAGTGGGCATTAAAAGATGGCATTGAAATTAAGTTCGGGACTCGAGCTGTGGTGCCTTCAAGTTGTGGAGCGTTGATCTCATTGGAGAGTTATACCAGTTCGTGCTCAAAAGAGGTGAAACGTTTTTGAGCCATCTGTTACGTTTTGCCAAGGAGGTTCAATGTCGAGCCGATGATTGATTTTTGAGTAGGGAGTGCAGTTTGTTCTGATCTCCCTGCATCGTCTTAATGATCTAAGCCATTTGGTTAGCATACTCCTCATCCAGAACCCCGAACAACGACCTGGCTAGTCCGCCCGTTTATTACTACTTGCTTTGACCTGATCCCCAGCACCTTGTTTGCGCTGGAAAGCTGGTCGGTTAAGTGGCTGAACTGCTCATGCAGATGTGAGTAGTCAGTATGCCGAGGATCATGATCACATAGTTATTGCAGCCAGATTGTGCCGTTCTGCAGCGTGGCCAGCTCCGTCCAGTAGGCCTCCAAGCCATAGTAGACCAAGAGTTTCCACTCGCTTGTCGACAGGAAGACATTTCCCAATGATTGAAAAAGCAGTTCTGGTTATGGTCCGGTTGATGACACCTTGATCAGATTGGCCACTGTTAGAGGGATCAGTAGGCAGACCAGCAGGAGCGATAGTAGTGGTGTCCTTCTGCTCCTAGAGTGAAACCCCTTGTGATAATTGCTGAATGTATCTGCCTGATGCTGTGCCTTGGGTCGGATTTGGGTATTCTCCTCGGGACCAGCTGCTTCTGGTATAGTGTTCTCGATCACTGTTAGCGGCGCTAGACGATGGATTTGCCTTCTTACTATTCCAGTGGTTGTAACCTCATCTGCGAGACAGCTTCGTCATGTCAGCCCCTTGATGTGTTTCTATTATTCGTCTCAGGGGCTATTTCATTGTTGGTAGGTTATCGTCCTTGATGATGACGATGGTTCCCTGGGTAGCATTCGTTGGACCTTGTCACCACTTAACGCGTTGTTGTAATTGATTCAAATATTTGCGGGACCATCGTCGCCAAAACTCTCCTCCAAATGTTCGCCGATGAGGAAATGTTCTGGAGGCCCAGAGTTAAGGATGGCCTCCACCTGGACCACCAGTGTGTGCGGTTCCTCGTACGTGAATGTGGCAGATCCTTGGCTGATTAGACGGCCGCCTCCCACAATCCGCCAAAGTGAGGAGCGCGAGGAGGGATGAAAAGAAATTGTACTCCCGCTTCAGAGCACCGATGAAAGCTTCTGTCCTGAGATCGCTCACCAATTCCAGATGGACGGCCTTGGTAGCAAAGCAGCAGAATAAAGCGATGTATCCCTTCCGAGGCTGCCCTCTTCTGCCTCGGTAGTGTATCAGCACTGGTCCGCGGAATTTGATGCCTGAGCAGATTAACGGGCGAGCCGCTTGCATGCAAGCACCTGGTAGATGCCCCATAATCTAATTGAACAGTTGTGGTCTTGCCTTGATACATCGCAGGCATTGTCAAACAATCACCCGTGCCAGCTGCTTTCCCTTGATAAGCCAGAAGCGTTGTCTGGCGGTAGCTAACAGCACCTGAGCTCCGAGATGGCAAGTGTTGCGATGAAGATCCGTCATCAGTTATTTTGTAAGTGGATTCACAAACGGCAGGAACATACGGTGTTTGGCCTTGAAGATGAGTTGTGAAACCCCCAGCCTACCACCAATGTGCAGGATTCAGTCCAAATCCAGGAAAGGAGTCAGACCCGATAGAGGGTTGCTCTTGTTGACTGGCCTCTGTAGTTGGATGTCTCGCAGGTTCTCACGAAATCATGTTACCGAATATATTTCACGATCACTCTGGTTGCTCTGGAGAGTTCATGATACTTTAATACACGGATGCACACTTAAGGAGACTGGAATCTTGTCTTGAAACGCTCCACAAAACGCAGCATATAACCAACCACCTGTTGAAGCCTTCCAAATGAGTTGCCGTGTTGAACGTCGTACACAAAATGATTGCTTGCACTAGCTGTTGTTATGATCGAAACTCTGATTTGCTTCCGCTTGACTTCACAGGCTTCGGTACCCTTGTACGGAGGTGGCCGACCTTCCTCGGGTCCAGTCAAGAACGATGGCCCCGTGACCAAAGCTTGCAGTACTTTAGCTCAGCTGGCGCCAGGCCACGGGACAGGATGTCTGCAGGATTGTCGTGGGATGCCACATGTCACCACTGAGTTGCTCTCAACAACTATTGAATAGTAGAAACACGGTAAGCCATGTAAGTGCTGTACGATGAAGCGGTTGAGTTGACCCACGCCAATACGACCTCTGAATTGGACCAGAGGACGTTTAAAACATCCGGCGCCCTCTTTAGTCGATTTTTTAATTCTGCTCCCAACTTGACCGCACACAACTCCAAATGCATCACTGTCAACACCTTGATAGGGGCCACCCTAGACTTGGCACAGAGCAGCCAAGCGTGGACTTGACCGCTCGGGGATGTTGAGCAGACATAGGTCACGGTACCATACGCCTTCTCCAAGGCGTCACAGAAAGTATGTAGCTGCAGTTGGACTGTTTTTTCTCACGGGCAATAACGTGTCGAGGAAAACGAGCCCTTCGCAATGATGGTAGCTCACCGCGAAAATGGGCCCACCGTGTATGTATGTCCAGTGGCAAGGCCGCGTGCCAGTCCAACTCCAATCGCCATAATGCCTGCAGGAACAATTTGGTGGTTACGATAACTAGGGCTGCGATGCAAAATGGGTCGAACATTCGGGGAATGTCTGATTCGATCGTCCATTCTTGAATTTGACCTCAGCGAGGTCCAAGTTAATGCCGATCTGGAAGAAGTCTGTTTTCGGGAGCCAAATTACCCCGAAAGTCTTGATGTAGTCTTTTGACAGTCTGCCAAAGTCCAACTGGACCTCCTGGTTTTCCATGCTGATTTGCTGCAGAAGGGGCGGATGATTGGCACACTATTTGTGCAAACGCATCCCTGCACTGGTAAGAATCTGACGCAATTCCTCCGGTGCTTGAATTGCCTCCGTCATGCTGTCTGCCCCTGTCATGATGTCGTCTATAAAACAATCATGGTGTTGTGCGCTGCTGCCCAAGAGTGCTTGATCTTGTTCGACCTGTGCCAGAACCTGGAGGCATTTGATTGCCAAGTATGGGACACACGTTATGCCGTACGTGTTGGTCTTAAGTTGATAATATCACAAAGGCTGGGCTGGACTTGCTCTCCAAATCACCAGTTAAAAACTGCAATCGTCATGCTGAAGCACTATTTGCCGATACATCGGCATCGGTAGTAATCGAGCAGGTAAGGTTGTGGCGGCCTTCGTTCGCCCCGAGAAAAAGGATTTTTCACGTAGTTTTTCTTTCCGTTCTCGGTGTAAAAGATATTTCTAATTTGTAAATACAGTGTGTTGATTAAAACACGACCATTTCTCTGATAGATTTTTAATTTAATTGTTAGCTACATTTTTTTTTAACTCGGCGTTTATAATATATTATTAAGAGAATGGTTACAATTTAGATTTAGCATATGTTACCGACAATTTAGTTGCAATGGGATATCCAGCCGAAAGTATTGAAAGTATTTGTCGAAATGATGGACCGAACCGCGCAAATAATTCAGATTTATGTGAAATCCCGGCACAGCTTGAAGAAATTCTTAGAAATGTGTACGAGATAAGTGCTAATGTTAGAGAGTTCAATCCGGTATTAAATCCTACAATAAGTTCAAATGAATCGCGAGCATTCGAAGCATCATCGAGTTCAGCTTCGAATAATTTTGCCATGAATTTTTCTAACGATTCATCTTCTTTATATGTAACACCTAATGATAATAATGCATCAGCGACAACAAATACTCAAGAAGATGTCAATGATTCAAGCCCTGTGTATTTAAAGTTCTACATACAAAACATGGCGCAATCAGTTCAAACCTTCAATACTAAATTCGAGAAATATACCCAACAAGCAATTATTACACCAATTGTAGAATGGAAGAATAACGAAATAAATTATGTTGAATACATGAATGATAAAGAGGAAGCTTGGCAACCGCAATTAGTTGAAGTTAATGCCCAACGAGAACAAATATTTCGGCAAATACCTACGAATATTATGCAAACTACACTGGGAGAAATTTCCATGCAAAAAATTTATAGCTTTCCTCATGAAATTGAAAAGTTGAATGGTAATTCGACAACGTTTGGTCCGCAACAAAACTACCATTCGCATTACAATGAGCTACAGCATTCGAACAATGCTGCACTGAATGATTATAATGCACCCTTACCATCCATACTGCCACGACCAAACGCTACAAATAAAATCAAGAATATGAGCGATCGAAACCATTGAGTGAGGAGTTTAGCTCAGAGTGCACCGTGAAAACCTCCCGAAAGAGTTTACGGCTGCACAGAATTCACGCAGCAAACGCAAAACAAAAACTATACTCGAGAGTTGGCCGTGCGTCTTCGGCTGAAGTGGCATTTGCTGGTGCTGCTGGTGCTGTCACTGGGAGATTGTCGCGAGGGAGTCTGCTCGAAACCGCCACACAGCGCGGATGCCGGTAGCTGAGCTCCCGCGCGCGAGGAAAAGTTTTTGTCAGTGAAATTGAAGGAGAAGGAGGGCGCGAGAAATCGACGGCGACCGAGACGACGAAAAAACGGGACGGGGACAACAAGAAAACGCGGAAATAGTGGCGGAATTGGTCTTTTAAATAAATAAAGAAAGACCGGGGAAATCGGAAGTGATTGGAGTGCAGTAAAGGATTACGGCACCCAACGTTAGCGGAATCGTGGGAATGTTCCGTACTGTGGGTTGTGCGTGGCGAACACGTGTTTGAACGGTTTCACGTACGGGGGTTGGGAGTAGGAGATACGTCGGCCCAGGGATAGACCCAGCTGCAACAGGTAGCCTATTGTTTTGTGCGGGTGCAAGTGAACGTAATTGCGGGTGGAAAATCGGATTGCAGGCGATTGGAATCGTTTGGAAAGTGTTTGCCGGGGCGCCAGTGAAGAATAGGCAAGGTGAAAAATCAGTTCGGATTCGGTCCTCGCTCGTCAAAAATATCGCATTCACGCACAAACACAGTCAGGCGCGGCACGCATCCATTGATAACGGAGCCCGCTATCATACGTACGTCGTACGTTCCAATTGGAATAAACAACTGGAGACGGCGAGCGCTGGGACTTTTCTTCTCGCATGAGAACTGTGTGCAAAACAAGACACATGAAGGAGGCGCCAAAGAATTGGATACTATCGCGGAGGAATATTTCAAACGGGATTAACTTGTGAACGTGATTGAAATTTTAAGAAAAAGGCTCGTGAAAACGTTGGCAGTTTGTGTTGATGCGCCCGGAATTTAATACAATTATCTACAAGTTAGCTTCTAACTGCAATACGTAGTAGCGTACATTGTCAAGAGGTCTTATACATAATAATGGAATGTTAATTGGAATAAACACTTTGTTTTACCAGTGCAATTTGCTGGAAAATTCTCAAAAGTGAACTATCTCAATTTTATGTAAAGCTTTAAGTGATCGTGAAGAAACACTCGCTCTAATTGTTATATAAATTTCTAATGTTTTGATCTGAAAATTTAACTTCTAATGTTTTGATCTGAAAATTTAACTTAATGAAAGTCTTAGAGGACACCCGCATTCTTCATCGAGCGCTCGACGGACCATCTGGGGTAAGTACCCTTTTATTGCTGTTAATTTTGCTTACATATACATTTTAAATTTTTGCCGTTAATTTTGCTTACATATACATTTTAAATTATTGCCGTTAATTTTGCTTACAAATACATTTTAAATTTTTGCCGTTAATTTTGCTTACATATACATTTTAAATTTTTGCCGTTAATTTTGCTTACATATACATTTTAAATTTTTGCCGTTAATTTTCGTATTTATATTTCAAATTTTGCCTTTGGTTTTTTTCTTAGATATATTTTTAAATTTTTGCCTTTAATTCTTCTTATTGATATTTCAAATTTTGCTTTAATTCTTCTTAGTTATATTTCAAATTTTGCTTTGATTCTTCTTATTTCTGTTTCAAATTTTGCTTAAATTTTTTTCTTATTTCTATCTCAAATTTTGCCCTGGAAGCCACTAAAATCGTGTCGCGATATTTAAGTGCTATAATGTTTGTAGTGTATGGACAAAAATGCGATAATATAATGGATTGCTAGAGTGTAACGCCGGTCTTTTCATTTTTGTCCTATTTGACCGGGTATAGGACCCGGTACGGTGGCAGGCTCTCCTCATAAAACATGAGCCAGCCACCGGGTACAATGTAGTCTTTTTGGTTTCAGGTGACGTCACGGGTTGAGTGGCCCAAGCAGAGTGCCTCTTTATGACATAGAGTTATGCAATCGAATTGCATAATTCTATGGCATAAATTGGTCACCGGGGTACTCCTCTTCTGATGGGAAAGCATATACAATTCAAGTTGTATGAGTTTTCCACTCAGAAGAGGAATACCTGGCCACTGCAACAAATATGGACTTAAATCAGGTTGGGTGGGTGCGAAGGGGCTCCATCACCACCCGGTTGCCCTTCTTTCATTTGTGGGCCATGAGCTTCGTCGGGTAACGACGAAGTTACCCTTAGTCCGCCCCTTTTTACATGTTCCACTTGTTCTCGGAACAAGTCTTTTTTCTCTCGCCCCCATGACACCGCAATGCTAGCCTGCCAGCGCGTTCACGCGTCCCCAGACGAAGGCATTCTCGGCAGATATCTCCATCTTCTTCTGCCGAGGCAGCAAAACATCGCTGCAGTCCTTTACGGACAGTTGAAACTTTTTAAATCACTACAGGCCGTGAAAACAAAGCACGGCAGACGAAAACGGGTCAAAATCACAAACGGATCATCCTGAATCGTGAGTCCAGTATGTAGCATGTCTTTCAGGGAAACGTTGGTTGATGTTTTATTGGACGCATCGAAAGCCACTCTCAATTTAGTGGTACAACTACTTGGCTTCAGGACGCAGTGGAGCGGCAGAAAATAATGTGCTTTCTTACTCGCTGACCACGTGATCTGCTCCATATGTCCCAGTCGTTCTTACTCGTCCATGAACTCGAAATACTGCCATCTTAGATCGGGATTCTTCTCCAGTCTGCGCTCGATCGCCATGAATCTTCCTATGGCAACATCCTGTGAGTTGCCCAGCGTTTCGAAATCTTCCTTGAAAGGAAGCCGCACTAAGAACCGGCCATCGGACTCGCGTTGAGTCGTTTGGGTGAATTGTACCTCGCAGGCTCTTTCAGTCTTTGTTGCCAACGAGACTCGAACCAGGGACCTTCGGCTTAAGGGTTAAATGCTCTTATCACTGCACACTACGTCTGAGGGTAAAGAGGCAATTAGATAATGGTTAGCCCGATCCTTCGTTGAATACTGTGGTCAACGTTTTACAAATGAGTTAGTTGCTTGTTCTGCATTTTCACGCATTTCATTTGAAATACGAGTGTGTAATACCGTACATATTCTAATATATTTATTAAATTTTATTCTCTGAAACTTGCATAAAATGGATGAAAAGTAAGTCCACATCCCGAAAATTCTAACAGTATCTTTCCGAGAATAATAATACTCTTGAAATGATGACACAACCGCAGCTAGATATAAAATCTAAATGCTGCAAGCAAAACTATCTCTTTGATTGTACAGGACCATGTAGCGACTATGTAGAATGAGGTACAACGATGTGATGATATGGATATGAAGACTCATTAATTAGATGCTCACATTCCGAGTTAGCTTAAGTTGACAGGGCAATGAAAAGACCGTGAACATGATGCATTAAAATAAATTGGCTTTTGTTAGGGGAACCTTTTGAATAGCTAGAGATTGAAGAAGGTTTAATTTTAACAAAACTATATCCAATCCTCTTCCCAGAAGCATTCACAAGCATATTTTAGCTTTTGCGAGTATATTATTTCACTTTAATAAATTGGTCCTACATTTACATTGAATACTCCTCCGTTCAATTTCATTCCAATGCAGAAGTCTAAATAATAATCGGAATCGATGTTAATTAAAAGTTACAACACCGTTAGGTAACATCCAGAGAATTTGCATAAGCTCTATCGATTTTGTATTTTATTGCATTTACTATGATTGTGAAGCGCCAGAAGCAGGTAGTACGTGCCAAATTTATAGAATGATGTTCGTGTTTGCAAAGTGTAGGGACAAGCAGGATGATTGCCTCTGGCAATTTTCTCATTGCACATAATGTTGGAAACAATCGTTGTCTTGTTTTCGTTAATTATTCGAAAATATCTTCAGTATTGTGTATTCTGAATAATAATGTATTTTCAGCCAGGATCATGACACAAATTCAGATGCATTTGAATTTAAGCTTCAATATGTGAATTTGAAAAGAAAGCAGATAAACTACAGAGTCCTTGTTGACCAGCTCCATTCATAAATGGATATATCATGAACCTTGTGCAATGCGCACAAAAATTGGGCTCAAAACTAGGAGTTTTTCCACTATACGAGTACGTATCTCCAAGACAAATTGTTTTTCAGATATAACAAGATGAGAAGTTCCAATATCGAAAATATTTGATTTTGAGTGCTCTCACTTTTATTCATGCTGCACTATTACATCTCCTGACTGCGTAATCAAACTCAAAATCAAATGGATACGCCATATTATTGAATTCAGGATAAAGGGATCAAAACAACGAAGTTTTGTACATAAATCTAACGAGCAACAGCCAAGAGCAATTAGAGCTCAATTAAATTCCTGCAAGTCAATGCACACAGACATTTATTCTGACAAAGTCCAAGAATGGGTTTGCAACATGCATCCGTGAAACTATCTACGTTGTGCATCCGTCCACTATTTTCTCCACGAGCACTCGCGCGAACTTCAAGTGATTCAAGGGATGCGATACCGTTGTATATAGAAGCAAACAAAGTAAGCGGAACAACTTCATGCATGGTTTTGATTACAAGTAATTCAACGATGCTTTGGGTGCTTTCACCCTAATGGTTCAAGTTATTTAAGCACAAGACTCTACAACATCGCTAGAGAGAACATTTTACAACAATCGCAAACAACGTTCTATATTGAATAAACAAACATTGAACAACGTCCTGCGACTGCAGAAGATACGGTGGTGATTGAAAATTCCAAAGTTTGTTCCATCAAAAATTGAATTAATTAACTTCGAAAGCGTTGTTTTCAGTCTTCAAACAAAATTTTAAATGCATATTAAACTTTAAGTTTAATGTTAGGAAAAAAGAACTATTTAAATTTTGCAATGTGGGAAAAAAGTCATAAGCAAAAATCACCGATTATATAGCAGCAATCTCGCGTTCACATAGTTTGCAGAACCCCCGGCGGCGTTTTCAGTAATTGAAATTTTGATTTGAAAGACTTGAACAATTTAATTCTGCTAAATTTTCCAATTATCTGGATTCTACAGTGTTGAGATGGTCATGTTGAATTCAAAAATGACTGCGTCGACATATCTACATTCATTAATTAATTTTAGATGAAAATGCTCATTTTCCTTTATAGATAAAAACTTTCCGAGTATCGAAAATTTGAATATTTCACCTTTCATGTTGATAACAATGCGTATGACTGCAACATGATAATTTTGTATACAAAACACAACTTTGCCCTGACAGATTTTACACTATCTTATTCAGTGGTTTATTGTTCAAAAACTTTCAACAAATGATTTATGGTAATGCAGCAAAGATATTCCCTGTAGGGTTGAAAAACCCTATGTTGCAGAGCAGACGTTATGGTCATCCCGGAGGCATAGATGTGTATAAGTTTATGTTTGCGGAGTAGTCCCATATACCTTCTCATGGATAGTGTATGAGATGACCGCAAAGCTGCAGGAAATAAATTCCAATAAGATGGAAGAGCCTTTCTCTCTGGGAAAGGTATGTTTATGGATGCGTTTGTAGCAGACCTGAGGATCTGATGCACTTTTGCCATGAATAAACCAAATAAATTGTGTAAATCATATTTAATGGCATTTGGTAGATAAATATTCAAAACAAAGATTGCTGCAAAGGTAGAGGACAGTATATAACAAAGGATTTTGATTGAATTAGAATGTGTTTATGTTCTTCATAGTATATACTGACGGTCGTTTTGACATTAATTTGAAAATATGTTATTTTGAATGTTTTGCAATTAGAATTATAGACTTTACGTACTTGAGATATAAAAGCATATGCTTAAAAAAAAAACTTTCAGTAAAAATATATCCGACTTTAAAATGCCCTAAAAATGATGAAATAAATTTTATGATCGGTGTCAGATCAGTTTTTCCTTGTTTCTTTGTAATGGTGCACATATTAAAAGTTTTACGTTGAAATGGGGAAATTGATTTAGCATTATTGTGTATGTTTACTAAACGATTTTCGATTACACAATATTGTGCTACTCTCTATTAGAAATGGATCAAACTAAAATCTTTACAAAAACTCAATACAAATGTTTCATCATTGCTTACTTCTCTGTTAGCTTCGACCTCAATCACAAGCCTTGTAACCAAACGAATATTTTGTTATAATAAATCCAGTTAACTACTACTTGAGACTGTTTTGTTTTTTTCTACTCTAAAACTCTGGTTATAATAGGTTATGGGCCCAGGCACCCGGAATCATTCGTAAAGTAAATAACATTTCTAATTAAAGTGGTTGTGTAATACAGCATGTAAAAAGTTCCTGAACGGCGAAATAAAAATGGCGGCGTCGAGTTCAGTGAGAATCTAAGTGTAATATAAAAAAGATTTTGACACATAGAAGATCCAAATGGTAGCGCTGCTTGTAAAAAATGATTCATGGTGGTATGTCAGTGGACAAAATATTAAACGCGAAGTCGTTGCTGGTGAAAATGCTTTTGTGGCACCTCGAAACGTTCCGACATACATTTCACGTCGAAAGCAGCAGTTAGTACCTCGACAAATCTTCGCTTGCCAATGTAAATAATGGCAAACTTTGCGAATAGGTCCGAGAGCCCCTCTTCTACATTCTCATGCGTGAATATACGAGCAAATAGGTACGAGAGCCATTCTTCTACATTTTTATGAGTCAATGTACGAAGGAGATTTTATGTGGATGTCATCATCTTCTTCCGATATAACAGTTAGTGTCACAATAAAGGTTTATGTTAACCAGATCTTGCGTTTGATTCCAAAGTGGTGACCCCGATTACCAGCAGCGACAAAATGGCGCATAGGCAAAACGAAGAAACCATGGGCTTTGTTCTCCCGCAACAAGCACCTCCAGTGACACCTATCGAGGGCCTGCCACCGGCTCAGGAAGTCAACGCCATCGGCCAATGCAGGCTACCCTTCTTTTGGTGCACCAGCCCTGAGCTCATGTTTTTTCAGGTGGGGTCTCAATTCCAGGTCCAGAAGGTGATGAGCGACGCAGCGAAGTATCACCACACGGTATCATCATTGGACCACGACACCATCGCAGAGGTAGCAGACATCATTCGTGCGCCACCAGAGCGGAACCTTTGCGAGGTGTTGAAAGGTGCCATCGTCTCCCGCCTCACTGATTCACCTGATGGACAGCTGCATAAGCTGCTTACAGGTGTTGAGCTTGGAGACAAGTGACCTTCACAACTACTGCGCCACATGCGTTCTCTGGCTGGTGAGCGCGTCAGCGACGACGTTCTTCGGGTCAGGTGGCTTGATCTCCTGCCCCAGCAAATGTAGCGCATGCTTTTGCTGATCAAAGTCAGACATTAGAAGGGCTTGCCGCGATCGCAGACAAAGCACACGAGATGGGCCCAACAGTGATGGCCACTTCTGCTCACCCATCAACGCGCGCAACCACTCCATCATCTGGCATCTCCTCACCAAGTAATTCCGTGACAATTTTGCAATCTTATTAGCCGTCCTGCGCCTAGCGATCGCACAACAGACTACTCTGACTCGCAAGGTGCACCAGCAACCGCAGATCAATGCCAACACGTTGCGGGAGCGCCCATCATCAAGAAATCTGAGCCAACGAGGAGCACGCTCTGCCACTCCGGGGCCGGATCGTCGCACAGGATATTGCTGGTATCACAGCAAGCATGGAGCCCTTGCGATGCGGTGCAAACAGCTCTATTCGTTCTTAGTTCCAGATGCCAACACTAGGTGGTTGAAAAACTAGTATCGCCGGCGCTGTACTCGGTGGAAAATTCCGGCAACACATTCAAAAAACGCCTCTACATCTCCGACCGAACCAGCAAAACTTGGTTTCGACTGGACTCCGGGTCCTCTCTTTCCATTATCCCTATGTACTTCATCAACAGACCTCTTCATAAACAAACCCTCGAGCTACAAGCGGCCAATGGAACGCTAATAACGATTACGCCGTTCATTTTGCTGGACGTTTGTGATCGCAGATGTCCAGACTGCTATCTTTGGAGCCGATGCTCTTAAATATCACGGTCTACTCATTGATCTCCAGAATCAACACCTTCTAGACGACCTCACGAATGTCTCCACAGCTTGTGACCTCGGCCCAGCACTATCAGTGCACAGTACCAGCGCCGTCATCAACACACGCAGCGTTGCAAACACTGTTGGAGACTTATACAAAAGGATCATCGCCAAATATTCAAGCAAGCCTCTACAGCCCGGTGAACTGGCTTCCATCGTTGATCTTCCCGTCCAACACCAGATTATCACTCTCGGCCCACCAGTGTTTGCAAGACCACATCGTCTTACGGGAGAACGTGTTGCCACCACGAAAGCAGAATTTGATTTTCTCTTGGAGCGAGGTGTTATTCGACCATCATCGAGGCAATAGCCTAGCCCTCTCCACATGTTACCCAAAGACGAGGGCCAGTGGCAAGTCACTGGAGATTATCGCCAGCTCAGCGCCCAAAATTGCCCCGACCACTACCCATTACCAATAATTGAGGATCTAATACAGGAGGCCAGTGGATCTATATTTTCGGTCATCGATCTTCAGCATGCCTTTTACCAAATCCCTGTCGCTCCCCAAGACATCGAAAAAACAGCAGCAACCACGCCACACGGCCTTTTCAAATTTCTAGGTATGCCTTCGGGCCTTCGATGTAGCTCAGACTGTGCAGCGCACCCTTAACCATTTGTTAAGAAAACTGGATTTTGTGTTCTCTGCCAGCCACAACCAACACGAACGCCACCTCAACCAGCTTCTTTCCGTGTTGCAAGCCACTAAGCTCCAAGGCAATTGGGGCAAATGTCAAAGTCAGGAAGAAGTTGTTTTTGCCGCATTCGTTTTTGCCGGCTATCAAGTGAACAAGTCAGGTTTTCGACCACCAGCTTCAAAGACACAGGCTATAGCAGGATTTCCCAAGCCAGCTGACTCCTCGCAGCTGAGACGCTTCCTTGGGATGATGAACTGTTACCGCCGCTGCAAAACACGCGGGTGAACTACAAGCACTGCCTTTAGATATGCTGACAGGTTGCAACACCAAAAAGACACCACTTGTTTCTACACCCATATCTAAAGCGGCTTTCGAATGCTGCAAACAAGGCATCACCGCAGCAGCTACGTCAGCTTTTCTCTCGAGTTCGCATCCTTTGGCTCTTTGCACTGATGCATCGAATTCCGCCATCGGTGCAGCATTGGACCAGCAGCAGAGTGACGGCACTTGGACGCCCCTGGAGTTCTTCTAGAGGTAGCTTTCCAAAACTAAGCAGCAGTTTTCGCTTCCATCAAATTATTTCAACGTATCTTGGAGAGAAAGCACTTTGTCATCTACACTAACCATTGGCCGCTCACCTTTGCATTGTCACAACGTTTGGACAAGGCCTCACCTCGCCAAAATAGCTGTCTGCTTTGGCGACTACATAAACCAATTCGTTATTTATTTGAAATTTACACCAGGGGACAACAACATCGTGGCCAACGCACTTTCACGCGTAACGGCGATTGAACTTCCCACGAAAATCACCACCCGAGCTATTTGTGAAGCCCAGGCTATTGACAACCAACTTCCGCACCTCTTATCAAGCCCCAAACTCAAGCTGCATCGATTGGAATCAGACGACAGTCCCATATACTATATTGAGTTCAACGGGGCTTTCAAGTCATATTTACCAGTCACGCTTCGCCGACAAGCTTTCGACATAGTCCACCAGCTTTTGCATCCCACTGGCCGCGCCACTGCAAAGCGCATAGCGCTTAAATTCTTCTGGCCAAGCCTTCGCAAGGATGTCTTTCGGTGGGCCAGGCAACGCGTGCCATGCCAACTCTCAAAGGTGCATCGCCACTATCGTGCCGAGTTGGGCAGTTTCAAGACGCTGGATGGGCAGTTCCAGCTAATCCATCCATCCATCATCAAGCTTCCTCAATGTGAGGAATTCGAAACCTGCTCACTATCATTGATTGCTACACCCGCTAGCCTCAAGCTATACCACTGCGTGACATTAGAGCAAGCACCGGTGCCAGAGCCTTGTTCGACCACTGGATCAGCATATTCGGCACACCCAAAGAAACAACTTCAAACCAACGTCGTCAATTTGAAGCTGACTTTTTGAAGCAGCTCAGCCACCTCTTGGGGACCAATCACGTACACACCATGCCGTACCACCCACAGGCCAATGGCATGGTGGAACGGATGCACCGCACACTCAAGGTAGCTTTAATAGCGTTCCCGAAACACCGTGGCCGCAAGCACTTCCGGCCATCTTATTAGGAGTGCGCACCACGTTTAAGGGGGACCTACAAGCCTCCCCTGATGAGATGGCTTTCGGCACTTCACTCAGGCTCCCAGGCGAATTCTTTGATGCACAAGGTTCAGCGGCTAGCCACCCTCAAGATTTCGTGACAGACCTCCGCCACCTGTTTAGAGCTATCCACCCCGCTCCAGCTGCCAGACACACCATACACCAATAATTTCGTCTTCAAGGACATGGCCCCTGCGAGTATGTTTTCCACCGCATCGACTCCGTTAAGAAACCACTCGACCATTCGTACTCCGGACCACACCGAGTCTTCAAAAGGATTAACGACCACTCCTATGTCGTAGACGTAAACAGTGTCGCCAAAACTCTTTCAACCAACCATCTTAAATCGGCTCATCTAGAGCAATCCGACATATTGTCATCCTCACAACATCCACAATCGCTGCAATCTGGCCAATTACCCACACGTTCACTTTCACCATTACCTTCACCAACCCCTCAAGTTTTACAACCAGACCACGGCAGCCCGGAACAACAGCACCAAATGCTTACTACCACCAACAAAAGAGTCACATTTTCACTCCCTTCGCCACATGTGAAGGTCATTGGGGAGGGAGTGACTGTCGCACCTCGAAACGTTCCGACGCACATTTCACGTTGAAAACAGCGGTTAGTGCCTCGATAAATCTTCGCTTGCCAACCCAAATAACGGTAAACTTTTCAAATACGTAAGAGAGCCATTCTTCTACATTCTCATGAGTAACTATACGAGCAAATAGGTACGAGAGCTGTACTTCTACATTTTCATGAGTGAATGTACGAAGGAGATTTTATGTGGATGTCATCATCTTCTTCCGATATCACAGTTACTCTCATAATAAAAGTTTAAGTTAACCAGATCCTGCATTTGATTCCAAACTTTGATTGGCACTGCATCTGTTGAAGCTGTTAGCAAGTGGAAGAACGATGACAGAAAAGTGAAATCTGATATCATACGAGTATAAGCGATGAGTCCGTCCGAAGTCAAGTTGATAAAAGAATGTGTCGCATCAAGGGAAGTATGCTTAAAATTAGAATCCATATCAATTCGAGGGTCCTGCTAGGAAAGCAAATTTATTAAAGCAGTTAACCTTACGCCAAATGAATTAAAGTGCTGACGTGCGTGAACATATTCGCAAGTTTTTTGACACCGTCGATAAGTTGGAAGAGATGGAGACTGCGATTAACACTGATCTATTAACAGTGATGCTGTTGTACAGTCTTCCGTCAAGTTTGTAGGATTTTTGGCGTGCTATCAAGTCACGAACCGAGCTACCAAAGCCCAAAGTATTGCGCGTAGAAATCATAAAAGAAAGTGATACCCGAAAGTAAGATATTCGTATAAGTGATTCTAGTGCGATGTTTACAAAGAAAACTTTTCCGTAACATCGGAATTCAAAAAACATTAGTAGTCAACTCGATGGAAATGCGCAAAGAAGTGATAAGCCTTTAAAGTTTAACTGTAAAGCCAAAGAGTGCACGGAAATTAAGAAACCAAAGAATGTCGTAAAAAGGCAAGGATGTTAGTTTCTCGAACAAAGTGTGTTTACCGTTGTGAAGTCAGATAAGAATGATATTTGGTATCTAGATAGTACGTGTACGTCACATTTGTGCAAAAATCTAAAATAATCGGTAACGATCGACAACAGAAACAGCGGAAAATCGAACCTAGCCAATAGTGCATCAGCAACAAAATTGAAGCAAAGGAACAGTGTAACTCAACTGTTGAATGTGTAGTTGGATGAGGCATTACATGTGCCGGATATGAAAACAAGAGTTTCAACCAATGCTTACGAGGATATGGAATTGGTCGCAGATTAACAATAACGCACACTCCTCAACAAAACGGATTAGTAGCGGAAAAAAAATCTTCTAGATTCTACTGGTACCTCATGGTCCAATCTGGATTACCTCAGTCTTTTTGAAGCGAAGCCATCAACACGGTGAACTATATAAAAAACAGTATTGATAATAAAACTCCCTTCAAAATATGGAATGGTTATACATCTACTATTAATTACTCCAAAGAAATTTGGCTGTGAAATATTTTGGTTGACTCAGGAAACTCAAGGTATATTTGAACCACAATCACAACCAGGAATTTTTCTTGGTTATTCGAAGCAATTGAAGGCGTCAAGGATATGGATCACCGAGTGGATATTCCTTGAGGTGTCAAGTTTCTCAACTTATGAAAGAAAATTTAGATCAAAGTTTTGTTGACGTCCAGATAAATTTCAATCAAAAAAACTCAGATGGTGAAACCATCAAAGATGGTGAAAAAACGAACATAATGAGTAGGTATAGAATGTATGTTCTAATTCACTTTTTCCATACAAATTTCAAATGTTGTCGAGGGTGTGTGTCTTGGGTGTATGGGTGTGTATATTAGGGTAGAATGGGTAGGTGCCTGAGATAAGAAGGTGTGAGTCCGGAATAGGTGTGGATCTTTTGGGTGGTTGCAGCGAGGGTGTGTGTCTTGGGTGTATTGGTATGTATATTAGGGTGGTATAGGTAGGTGCCTGAGATAAGAAGGTGTGAGTCCGGAGTAGGTGTGGATCTTTTGGGTGGTTGCCAGGGGAGGATGTGTGTCTTGGATGTGTGGGTGAGTGTATTAGGGTGGTATAGTTAAGTGCCTGGGATGAGTATGTATGAGCCTTAGGTAAATAAACATCGGAATCTTGATTAAGTAGGTAAGCGTTCCGGGTCTTAGTACCCTCTAGCGGTTAGTAGAAGTAGTCATATGTCTTTAGATTACTGGTGCATATCCTTAGCCTTTACAGCCTGTGATGGTAAATCGTGAAACTAGAAAGTTGGTTTCTGCCTAGATTAGTTAAGTGTATTCAGTTAATAGATTAAAGACTTAGATTTCCCAGCGTGTTTATATAGGGTCAATATAAATGTTTAAGCCTTGACGCTTTTAGAAGTAGATAATTATACTATCCATGTTTTTTTATTCATGTGGAAGGATTTCCTATATATGTCTTAGTTTTAATAATCTTACATATAAATTTTCATTCATCCATTCATTAATTAATTTAATTTTTCTCATTACAAAGAGAATGCGGATATCAATTCCTAAATATTCCCATGATATTTTTTTATCAATTTCACAAGTCCATGTGGTAAAAAGGTCAAGATATTTGAACCCATAAATTATTTACATGGCCATCGACATTCTACAGACGATCCTTTTCAATCTCAAGTACCTTCCGCAGCGTTTTTTCTTATCGCATGCATCCATATGTGACATATTATTCTTGAGGATGTTTTTTTTCACACGTGATGTGGAGTGAGTTAATCTTTTCCATGTTAGGGAAAGGCTATTAGTACTTGTGGTTAAATTTTATGAGGTGATAATTGGACATGGCTTCTAGTGATCATATTGATGAGAATAGAAGCTAGTTAAGTGAGAAAATGTATGGTGATTGTGGGCGCATGATTTATGACGTGTCGCTTGTGGTAATCCCAATAATGGGAACAGTGAGTACTGTATACATGCTACTTGATATTTATGGAAATTTGAGTATGGGAATTTTAAATGTTAGAAACAATATGTTTATGGAATGTGTTAAGAAATAAGAACATTATGAGTGATAATTTATGGAGCACTTTGGTTTTTTTTGTAGCCGTTGATGTTTTAGGAGTATAGATCAGATACAGAGTGTATGAGAATTTTTTGGGGAGAATTTATGATGTTTCGTCTGTCCTTTATGGATGGGAACGGAAGCTAGCTTATCTTAAGATATTTGGGGTGACCTTTTTTTTGTTTGTATAGAGAATAGAAATATGTTCAAGAATTGTATAAAAAGGCCTGAAGAAAATAAAGAAGGTTATTGTGGTTTCAACGCAAAACGTGTGCGGTTCAGAAGTATATTTGCCTTCAGCGGCAAAAGAAATAAGTTTTGTATTTAAAAAATAGAAATATCGGCTCTTCGGATGCCATCAGCTTAGCGCTTGCGCTGACCTATGATACAAGCAAGTATTGCTTTGAATCTCTGCTTTGTAGTGAAATTGAAGCATATTTGCCTTCAGCGGCAAAAGAAATAAGTTTTGTTTAAAAAAAAATAGAAATATCGGCTCTTCGGATGCCATCAGCTTAGCGCTTGCGCTGACGTAGTTGAAATCCTAATCTACGATAAAGTTTAAACCTTGACATACGATAAAAAGCAAGTTTTGCTTTTAACTTCTGGCGCTTAGAGGCATATTGTTCTAAGAGTTTTTAGTAATCTCCAAAGATTACTAAGCACAGAAATATAGGCTGCACAGAACCATAAGGAATTAGTGCCAAATACGTGGCAACCCTGATGTTGCTATAGGTAGGGGATTTATTCTTTCTTTTTTATATGTTTATATAGCGAAATCTATTCTTTCTCCAGGTTGAAGATTTCATTGATTTAGGACAACCAACCTCCTTTTGTCAGCTTCAAAGTAGCAAAAAGTCAGATTCAACACACTTCTACGCAGGAGCGAAATAGCATTTGGAACGAAAAAATCTCCAGTTTGCAAATTATATTCAGGAAGACGTCGGGAGATAGTTAAGAATTCTTTGTATTATATAAATTCACTGTTTTATTTTGATTAAGTTATTAAAGTATAAAGTATAAGATGTCTGTATCCATACATAAACCCTTGAAAAGAAAATACAATAAAACTCCTAATAAACAACACTGTCACTTTTGCGATGTTGAAGTTAGTCAACAATTTTTCAAGAGCCATTTGAGGAGTAATGAGCATAAAAAAAATGCATCCCAAATCAACACTAGTGATGATCAGGGAAAAGTGAAGAAAATTTCACAAGCATTTGCTACTCGAATAGCAACATACCAAATCATTAATGAAAATAAGAATTTAAGTATTAAAGAGTTTTTAAAAAATGAGAGCCATTGTTTCAAAGATCTTATAAGTGCTCAACTTCAAGAGCTCGCAGCTTTAAAAGTCAATTTAGAACTATTTTCTGTTTTTATAAAATTTGATTTAAGTAGCCAGAATGATATGAGCGATTTAAAATCATTCAATACGAAGAACGTTATCATTACCAGGGGTTGCGACCTTGAGCATGTTTACAAAGATTTTTGTGATGTTATCGTGAAAAAAAGTGAGGAATTTCAAGAGAGGGATAGTGGCTGGGCATTCCAACAGGTCCTTTGTTTACAAGTTAACGTAAATAAGTATACACCCTTCCGTGGAGGATCTTATCTACCTCTACCAAAAGAGGTAATGTTAAAAAGAGCATGTGTGAATGTAAAAAATTCCGATGATGCATGTTTTGCTTGGGCTATCGTTTCTGCTCTTCATCCCGCAGAGAAAAATTCTCATCGTTTTAGCTCATACCCCCATTACTCAACTATTTTGAACTTGGAAGACATTACGTTCCCTATTTCTTTCAAAGAGATTCCCATTTTCGAGGAAAAAAATAATTTGAGCGTAAATGTCTATGGCTGGAAAAAGGGATCTATTAAGGGTCCATTCTATTTTTCCGAAAACAGACAAGAATCTAAAAAACATATAAATCTACTTTATGTGGAAAATGAAAAAGGTACCCTAGGACATTATTGCTGGATAAAAAATTTAAGTCACCTTGTGAATAGTGGAATGACTAAACATTGTGGCATATCTTACCTCTGTGATGGGTGCCTTGTTAAATTTACTAGCGTTGAGCGATACAATGAGCATATCAAACATGATTGTAATAAGATCCACACAATTTTACCATCAGAAGAAGAAAAATATTTAAAGTTTAAAAATGTAGGAAAGCAGCTCAAAGTTCCATTTATAGTCTATGCTGACTTTGAAGCATTACTGCAACCAATAGAGTCATGTTCTCCAGACCCTCAGAGTACATTTACAGAAACTACTCACATTCATGTACCATATAGCGTTGCATATTATATAAAGTGCAGCTATGATTCATCCCTGAATAAATTAGAAATTTTCAGAGGCAGCGATTGCCCCAAGGTTTTCCTAAGTACGTTGCAGGAAGATGTAAAACGTATATTTAGGATCTTAAAGGTGAACAAGCCCATGCAATTGTCCGATGAGGAAGAAGAGAAGTTTTTAAACGCAGTGTCTTGTCATATTTGTGATGAAAAGTTCGACACAGAAACCCTGAAAGTAAGAGATCATTGTCATTTGACAGGAGTCTTTAGAGGTGCAGCTTGTAACAAATGTAATATTCTATACAGAGTTCCCAAATTCATACCCATAGTCTTTCATAATCTTAGTGGATATGATGCTCATTTCATATTTCAGAATTTTGGAGGAGATCCTGATAATATTGAAGTCATTCCTAAAAATAAGGAAAAATATATTGGATTTTCCAAACATATGAGGGTTGATGATGAAACAATAACATTAAGATTTATTGATTCCTATCGTTTCATGGGCTGTAGTTTAGACAAACTTGCAAAGAACTTAAGTCCCGATAAATTTCTCGAGACTAAAAGGTATCATTCTGACGATAGTTTGTTCAACCTCGCGGTAAGAAAGGGGGTTTTCCCCTACGAGTATATAGATTCCTTCACCAAACTTGATGAAACATACTTGCCTGCCAAATCATTCTTTTACAGTACACTACAAAATAGTGGTATCAGTGATGAAGAGTACAAGCATGCTCAAAATGTATGGGAAAAATTCAATTGTCAGACACTGGGTCAGTACTCGGATGTTTACTTAATAACAGATGTGCTCCTATTAACTGATATATTTGAAGAATTTAGAAATGTATGCCAGCAAATCTATGGACTAGATCCAGCTCATTATTTTACGGCCCCTTCACTCAGCTGGGATAGCATGCTCAAAAGCACTAAAGTTGAGCTCGAATTGCTAACAGATATAGATATGTACAATTTCGTGAAGCAGGGAATTAGAGGAGGACTCTGTCAATGCACTAAAAGATATTCAAAGGCAAACAATAAATATATAACTTCATATAACCCTGATCTTGAGAGTAACTATATTCTGTATATTGATGCAAATAACCTATACGGTTGGGCAATGAGTCAATATTTACCCATCAATGGTTTTCGCTGGCTAAGCAATGAGGAAATCCAATGTTTAGATATTCTGAATGTTGAGGACACTGCTTCTAAAGGGTTAATTTTATCCGTTGATTTAGACTATCCAGAAGACCTCCATGAGCTACACAATGATCTTCCATTTTGCCCCGAAAGTCGCATCCCGCCTCTTGAAACCTCTAAATGTAAGAAACTGATCGCAACCGAATCAAATAAACGTAATTACATTATCCAGTACAGAAATTTAAAACAGTGTTTACGTGCAGGACTGAAATTAGTTAAAATACATCGTGCAATAGAGTTTAGTCAATCACCATGGTTGAAAAAATATATAGACTTAAATACTGAAATGCGTACTAAGGCAACTAATGATTTTGAGAAAGATTTCTTCAAATTAATGAACAATAGTGTATTCGGTAAAACCATGGAAAATGTGGATAAATATGTAAATGTTAAGGTCTCAACCCATTGGGATAATGTCGGAAAAAAGAAAGGAGCTCATTACTACATAAGTCGACCTAATTTTCATAGTTGTAAAGTAATTAACCAAGATTTAGTTCTCATTCAAATGGATCGAATCAATGTTAAATATGATAAGCCAATTTATATCGGCATGGCAATTCTTGATGTGTCAAAAACCTTGATGTATGATTTTCATTATAGTTTTATTAAAAATAAGTACAATAGTCTGGCTCAACTTTTATATATGGATACAGACTCTTTTATCTATAATGTAAAAACTGAGGACATTTATGATGATATTAAGAACAATATAAATTTATTTGATACTAGCAATTACACTAAAAATAATGTATATAATATTCCTCAAGTTAACCAAAAAGTATTGGGTAAATTTAAAGATGAAAGCCCCATAGATCCCATAGCAGAGTTTATTGGAACAAAAGCAAAGTCATATTGTATTATAACAGATAAGTCATGTATAAAAAAAATTAAAGGCATCAAAAAATCGGTTGTAAGTAATGAAATTGCTCCATCAGATTTTATAAAATGTGTAGAGGATACGAAATTAAAATTATTTAGTAAAATGTATACGTTTAGATGTGATAAGCACCTTATTTATACTAGGTTAGTTAATAAAATAAGTCTTTCAGGAGATGATGATAAGCGTTTCCTGATTCCAAACTCTTATAATACTTTAGCATGGGGCAATCATATGATAAATTCTTAGTTTTAGTTCATAAGAAAACATATTGTATTATCATGTAAGTCATTTTATTATTATATCTTTGTTACAATAAATCAATTTTGTTAATACATGAATTATAGTCTTTTGAAAATTATAATGATTTAACAAAGATGTTGACACCTTTTGTCTTCAATACCTTGTATACTAGGAAATCATTCGAATGATTGGTCCTACTCAGTTCCTAGTGATCTGTTTAGCTGTCGCTTTTGCTCATGAGCTGTCGATCTTAAGGGTAATGCTTTCTGTTGAGCAGTGTTTTAAGCGGATACCCAGTTTATTTAGCTAATATGCTATCTGTTGAGCTATCCGTCTAGCTGATAAACCCATCTGTTTCCCTGGTAAGCTGTCTATGTAGCTGTCTATTTAGCTGATGCCCTGTCTGTTCAGTTGTTATGCTGTCTGCTGAAGTAACCATTTAGCTGATAAACCCGTCTATTTAGCTGGTAAGTGGTCTATGTAGCTTTCTTTTTAGCTGATGCCCTGTCTGTTTAGCTGATATGCTATCCTCTTGAGCTGTCTGTATAGCTATCTTTAGTTAATAAGCTGAGCGTTTGACCTTACGTGCTATCTGCCATTCGGTAAATTCATTTGATTGTTGGTAATTATCTACCCATAAAAAAATTCTTACTTTCCGTACAGTTGCAGTCAGCTTATTTTTTTTACATTTACTTTAAATGTCATATGGTCATCACGATTTACGTTTGGCCTATTGGGTACCAAGACTGCATGTTGATCATCTTCCAAGTTATTCGTAGGCATACATGGGTCAGACAAAAATCTTCACGTCTATGTTGCTCTTCTGGTGAACAAATCTTGATTAGAAGCAAGCCATTGTTATTTGCTCGAGAGTTAATTGATCTTATTTCACACTGATGCATTCTTCATAAGAATGAGTCAAGTCACCATTCTTTTTTATCTGCGTCAGTTTTTCTCTTGACCTCTGTATATCTAATCTATAGGATCCTCTTTCTACAGCAATTCGTTTTCAGTTCTCTAGGTTTTCATGTCTTCATAGGATTTGCGGCCTATGGAACCCTTATTGCCCACTATAATGTTCCATTGCATTGAATTTATGTTGCTACACTTATGAACTCATCCAATATGCCCAAAAATCATATGATCCCATGGATCGCCATTTGAATCATTTTGTAAAGCACAAACTTGTTGAATAAATCTCTACTTCATGCAAACCATTGCTTTGGCCTTAACATGAATTAGTTCAGCCTGTTGCTTAATCAACTTATTAAGTATATTGAATCATCTTGGCATTCTCATGTATGATCAATCCTTTTGGATTATCCGGGATATGCTATGACTGGACCGATTTTTTCCCTTTCATTGAACAATTGAGTAAAATTTTGATACCTCCAACTGACTAAAAATCTGTCATTGATCCATTTTCAGAAGATGTTTGAATGGTTTAGAAGACTTGAGGCTGCATCATTACTCACAACCTGTGAAATGATTGAATATCATGGACAAATGTGTCTACATATGTACATTATAATAGCTATCAAATGTCTATGTATTAGTATCATATGATCGACTGGTCTCTTTATCATGCAAAGAGGGTTATCCACAATCACCGATCAGTTGAGCCGTCTGATACGATCATGAGTTGCCTGTTCAGCTGTTGAACTTTGGTCAACTTCACACCAATATATTTTCTCTTTCGCACCTGCTAACCCAATTGCCTGACGAACTCAAGGTAGCCTTCTCTTTCACACCTACAACTCGAGTTGATTGGTGAGCAGAAGGTGGTGAAGGGCCTTACAGGGCTTCTACCAAGCCTTCCCCGTGGCATGCATGCATGATGATCCTCGCAGAGATGCAGAATAACCTTCTACCCAGCCTACCTCATTGCCTTGCAGGCATCAATGACCGGTCATCATATGTTATGACGTCATAATGCATGATGATGGGTCATCATGCCTGCATGGCAATGGGGAAGGCTGGGTAGAAGGTTATTCTGCATCTCTGCGAGGATCATCATGCATGCATGCCACGGGGAAGGCTTGGTAGAAGCCCTGTAAGGCCCTTCACCACCTTCTGCTCACCAATCAACTCGAGTTGTAGGTGTGAAAGAGAAGGCTACCTTGAGTTCGTCAGGCAATTGGGTTAGCAGGTGCGAAAGAGAAAATATATTGGTGTGAAGTTGACCAAAGTTCAACAGCTGAACAGGCAACTCATGATCGTATCAGACGGCTCAACTGATCGGTGATTGTGGATAACCCTCTTTGCATGATAAAGAGACCAGTCGATCATATGATACTAATACATAGACATTTGATAGCTATTATAATGTACATATGTAGACACATTTGTCCATGATATTCAATCATTTCACAGGTTGTGAGTAATGATGCAGCCTCAAGTCTTCTAAACCATTCAAACATCTTCTGAAAATGGATCAATGACAGATTTTTAGTCAGTTGGAGGTATCAAAATTTTACTCAATTGTTCAATGAAAGGGAAAAAATCGGTCCAGTCATAGCATATCCCGGATAATCCAAAAGGATTGATCATACATGAGAATGCCAAGATGATTCAATATACTTAATAAGTTGATTAAGCAACAGGCTGAACTAATTCATGTTAAGGCCAAAGCAATGGTTTGCATGAAGTAGAGATTTATTCAACAAGTTTGTGCTTTACAAAATGATTCAAATGGCGATCCATGGGATCATATGATTTTTGGGCATATTGGATGAGTTCATAAGTGTAGCAACATAAATTCAATGCAATGGAACATTATAGTGGGCAATAAGGGTTCCATAGGCCGCAAATCCTATGAAGACATGAAAACCTAGAGAACTGAAAACGAATTGCTGTAGAAAGAGGATCCTATAGATTAGATATACAGAGGTCAAGAGAAAAACTGACGCAGATAAAAAAGAATGGTGACTTGACTCATTCTTATGAAGAATGCATCAGTGTGAAATAAGATCAATTAACTCTCGAGCAAATAACAATGGCTTGCTTCTAATCAAGATTTGTTCACCAGAAGAGCAACATAGACGTGAAGATTTTTGTCTGACCCATGTATGCCTACGAATAACTTGGAAGATGATCAACATGCAGTCTTGGTACCCAATAGGCCAAACGTAAATCGTGATGACCATATGACATTTAAAGTAAATGTAAAAAAAATAAGCTGACTGCAACTGTACGGAAAGTAAGAATTTTTTTATGGGTAGATAATTACCAACAATCAAATGAATTTACCGAATGGCAGATAGCACGTAAGGTCAAACGCTCAACTTATTAACTAAAGATAGCTATACAGACAGCTCAAGAGGATAGCATATCAGCTAAACAGACAGGGCATCAGCTAAAAAGAAAGCTACATAGACCACTTACCAGCTAAATAGACGGGTTTATCAGCTAAATGGTTACTTCAGCAGACAGCATAACAACTGAACAGACAGGGCATCAGCTAAATAGACAGCTACATAGACAGCTTACCAGGGAAACAGATGGGTTTATCAGCTAGACGGATAGCTCAACAGATAGCATATTAGCTAAATAAACTGGGTATCCGCTTAAAACACTGCTCAACAGAAAGCATTACCCTTAAGATCGACAGCTCATGAGCAAAAGCGACAGCTAAACAGATCACTAGGAACTGAGTAGGACCAATCATTCGAATGATTTCCTAGTATACAAGGTATTGAAGACAAAAGGTGTCAACATCTTTGTTAAATCATTATAATTTTCAAAAGACTATAATTCATGTATTAACAAAATTGATTTATTGTAACAAAGATATAATAATAAAATGACTTACATGATAATACAATATGTTTTCTTATGAACTAAAACTAAGAATTTATCATATGATTGCCCCATGCTAAAGTATTATAAGAGTTTGGAATCAGGAAACGCTTATCATCATCTCCTGAAAGACTTATTTTATTAACTAACCTAGTATAAATAAGGTGCTTATCACATCTAAACGTATACATTTTACTAAATAATTTTAATTTCGTATCCTCTACACATTTTATAAAATCTGATGGAGCAATTTCATTACTTACAACCGATTTTTTGATGCCTTTAATTTTTTTTATACATGACTTATCTGTTATAATACAATATGACTTTGCTTTTGTTCCAATAAACTCTGCTATGGGATCTATGGGGCTTTCATCTTTAAATTTACCCAATACTTTTTGGTTAACTTGAGGAATATTATATACATTATTTTTAGTGTAATTGCTAGTATCAAATAAATTTATATTGTTCTTAATATCATCATAAATGTCCTCAGTTTTTACATTATAGATAAAAGAGTCTGTATCCATATATAAAAGTTGAGCCAGACTATTGTACTTATTTTTAATAAAACTATAATGAAAATCATACATCAAGGTTTTTGACACATCAAGAATTGCCATGCCGATATAAATTGGCTTATCATATTTAACATTGATTCGATCCATTTGAATGAGAACTAAATCTTGGTTAATTACTTTACAACTATGAAAATTAGGTCGACTTATGTAGTAATGAGCTCCTTTCTTTTTTCCGACATTATCCCAATGGGTTGAGACCTTAACATTTACATATTTATCCACATTTTCCATGGTTTTACCGAATACACTATTGTTCATTAATTTGAAGAAATCTTTCTCAAAATCATTAGTTGCCTTAGTACGCATTTCAGTATTTAAGTCTATATATTTTTTCAACCATGGTGATTGACTAAACTCTATTGCACGATGTATTTTAACTAATTTCAGTCCTGCACGTAAACACTGTTTTAAATTTCTGTACTGGATAATGTAATTACGTTTATTTGATTCGGTTGCGATCAGTTTCTTACATTTAGAGGTTTCAAGAGGCGGGATGAGACTTTCGGGGCAAAATGGAAGATCATTGTGTAGCTCATGGAGGTCTTCTGGATAGTCTAAATCAACGGATAAAATTAACCCTTTAGAAGCAGTGTCCTCAACATTCAGAATATCTAAACATTGGATTTCCTCATTGCTTAGCCAGCGAAAACCATTGATGGGTAAATATTGACTCATTGCCCAACCGTATAGGTTATTTGCATCAATATACAGAATATAGTTACTCTCAAGATCAGGGTTATATGAAGTTATATATTTATTGTTTGCCTTTGAATATCTTTTAGTGCATTGACAGAGTCCTCCTCTAATTCCCTGCTTCACGAAATTGTACATATCTATATCTGTTAGCAATTCGAGCTCAACTTTAGTGCTTTTGAGCATGCTATCCCAGCTGAGTGAAGGGGCCGTAAAATAATGAGCTGGATCTAGTCCATAGATTTGCTGGCATACATTTCTAAATTCTTCAAATATATCAGTTAATAGGAGCACATCTGTTATTAAGTAAACATCCGAGTACTGACCCAGTGTCTGACAATTGAATTTTTCCCATACATTTTGAGCATGCTTGTACTCTTCATCACTGATACCACTATTTTGTAGTGTACTGTAAAAGAATGATTTGGCAGGCAAGTATGTTTCATCAAGTTTGGTGAAGGAATCTATATACTCGTAGGGGAAAACCCCCTTTCTTACCGCGAGGTTGAACAAACTATCGTCAGAATGATACCTTTTAGTCTCGAGAAATTTATCGGGACTTAAGTTCTTTGCAAGTTTGTCTAAACTACAGCCCATGAAACGATAGGAATCAATAAATCTTAATGTTATTGTTTCATCATCAACCCTCATATGTTTGGAAAATCCAATATATTTTTCCTTATTTTTAGGAATGACTTCAATATTATCAGGATCTCCTCCAAAATTCTGAAATATGAAATGAGCATCATATCCACTAAGATTATGAAAGACTATGGGTATGAATTTGGGAACTCTGTATAGAATATTACATTTGTTACAAGCTGCACCTCTAAAGACTCCTGTCAAATGACAATGATCTCTTACTTTCAGGGTTTCTGTGTCGAACTTTTCATCACAAATATGACAAGACACTGCGTTTAAAAACTTCTCTTCTTCCTCATCGGACAATTGCATGGGCTTGTTCACCTTTAAGATCCTAAATATACGTTTTACATCTTCCTGCAACGTACTTAGGAAAACCTTGGGGCAATCGCTGCCTCTGAAAATTTCTAATTTATTCAGGGATGAATCATAGCTGCACTTTATATAATATGCAACGCTATATGGTACATGAATGTGAGTAGTTTCTGTAAATGTACTCTGAGGGTCTGGAGAACATGACTCTATTGGTTGCAGTAATGCTTCAAAGTCAGCATAGACTATAAATGGAACTTTGAGCTGCTTTCCTACATTTTTAAACTTTAAATATTTTTCTTCTTCTGATGGTAAAATTGTGTGGATCTTATTACAATCATGTTTGATATGCTCATTGTATCGCTCAACGCTAGTAAATTTAACAAGGCACCCATCACAGAGGTAAGATATGCCACAATGTTTAGTCATTCCACTATTCACAAGGTGACTTAAATTTTTTATCCAGCAATAATGTCCTAGGGTACCTTTTTCATTTTCCACATAAAGTAGATTTATATGTTTTTTAGATTCTTGTCTGTTTTCGGAAAAATAGAATGGACCCTTAATAGATCCCTTTTTCCAGCCATAGACATTTACGCTCAAATTATTTTTTTCCTCGAAAATGGGAATCTCTTTGAAAGAAATAGGGAACGTAATGTCTTCCAAGTTCAAAATAGTTGAGTAATGGGGGTATGAGCTAAAACGATGAGAATTTTTCTCTGCGGGATGAAGAGCAGAAACGATAGCCCAAGCAAAACATGCATCATCGGAATTTTTTACATTCACACATGCTCTTTTTAACATTACCTCTTTTGGTAGAGGTAGATAAGATCCTCCACGGAAGGGTGTATACTTATTTACGTTAACTTGTAAACAAAGGACCTGTTGGAATGCCCAGCCACTATCCCTCTCTTGAAATTCCTCACTTTTTTTCACGATAACATCACAAAAATCTTTGTAAACATGCTCAAGGTCGCAACCCCTGGTAATGATAACGTTCTTCGTATTGAATGATTTTAAATCGCTCATATCATTCTGGCTACTTAAATCAAATTTTATAAAAACAGAAAATAGTTCTAAATTGACTTTTAAAGCTGCGAGCTCTTGAAGTTGAGCACTTATAAGATCTTTGAAACAATGGCTCTCATTTTTTAAAAACTCTTTAATACTTAAATTCTTATTTTCATTAATGATTTGGTATGTTGCTATTCGAGTAGCAAATGCTTGTGAAATTTTCTTCACTTTTCCCTGATCATCACTAGTGTTGATTTGGGATGCATTTTTTTTATGCTCATTACTCCTCAAATGGCTCTTGAAAAATTGTTGACTAACTTCAACATCGCAAAAGTGACAGTGTTGTTTATTAGGAGTTTTATTGTATTTTCTTTTCAAGGGTTTATGTATGGATACAGACATCTTATACTTTATACTTTAATAACTTAATCAAAATAAAACAGTGAATTTATATAATACAAAGAATTCTTAACTATCTCCCGACGTCTTCCTGAATATAATTTGCAAACTGGAGATTTTTTCGTTCCAAATGCTATTTCGCTCCTGCGTAGAAGTGTGTTGAATCTGACTTTTTGCTACTTTGAAGCTGACAAAAGGAGGTTGGTTGTCCTAAATCAATGAAATCTTCAACCTGGAGAAAGAATAGATTTCGCTATATAAACATATAAAAAAGAAAGAATAAATCCCCTACCTATAGCAACATCAGGGTTGCCACGTATTTGGCACTAATTCCTTATGGTTCTGTGCAGCCTATATTTCTGTGCTTAGTAATCTTTGGAGATTACTAAAAACTCTTAGAACAATATGCCTCTAAGCGCCAGAAGTTAAAAGCAAAACTTGCTTTTTATCGTATGTCAAGGTTTAAACTTTATCGTAGATTAGGATTTCAACTACGTCAGCGCAAGCGCTAAGCTGATGGCATCCGAAGAGCCGATATTTCTATTTTTTTTTAAACAAAACTTATTTCTTTTGCCGCTGAAGGCAAATATGCTTCAATTTCACTACAAAGCAGAGATTCAAAGCAATACTTGCTTGTATCATAGGTCAGCGCAAGCGCTAAGCTGATGGCATCCGAAGAGCCGATATTTCTATTTTTTAAATACAAAACTTATTTCTTTTGCCGCTGAAGGCAAATATACTTCTGAACCGCACACGTTTTGCGTTGAAACCACAATAACCTTCTTTATTTTCTTCAGGCCTTTTTATACAATTCTTGAACATATTTCTATTCTCTATACAAACAAAAAAAAGGTCACCCCAAATATCTTAAGATAAGCTAGCTTCCGTTCCCATCCATAAAGGACAGACGAAACATCATAAATTCTCCCCAAAAAATTCTCATACACTCTGTATCTGATCTATACTCCTAAAACATCAACGGCTACAAAAAAAACCAAAGTGCTCCATAAATTATCACTCATAATGTTCTTATTTCTTAACACATTCCATAAACATATTGTTTCTAACATTTAAAATTCCCATACTCAAATTTCCATAAATATCAAGTAGCATGTATACAGTACTCACTGTTCCCATTATTGGGATTACCACAAGCGACACGTCATAAATCATGCGCCCACAATCACCATACATTTTCTCACTTAACTAGCTTCTATTCTCATCAATATGATCACTAGAAGCCATGTCCAATTATCACCTCATAAAATTTAACCACAAGTACTAATAGCCTTTCCCTAACATGGAAAAGATTAACTCACTCCACATCACGTGTGAAAAAAAACATCCTCAAGAATAATATGTCACATATGGATGCATGCGATAAGAAAAAACGCTGCGGAAGGTACTTGAGATTGAAAAGGATCGTCTGTAGAATGTCGATGGCCATGTAAATAATTTATGGGTTCAAATATCTTGACCTTTTTACCACATGGACTTGTGAAATTGATAAAAAAATATCATGGGAATATTTAGGAATTGATATCCGCATTCTCTTTGTAATGAGAAAAATTAAATTAATTAATGAATGGATGAATGAAAATTTATATGTAAGATTATTAAAACTAAGACATATATAGGAAATCCTTCCACATGAATAAAAAAACATGGATAGTATAATTATCTACTTCTAAAAGCGTCAAGGCTTAAACATTTATATTGACCCTATATAAACACGCTGGGAAATCTAAGTCTTTAATCTATTAACTGAATACACTTAACTAATCTAGGCAGAAACCAACTTTCTAGTTTCACGATTTACCATCACAGGCTGTAAAGGCTAAGGATATGCACCAGTAATCTAAAGACATATGACTACTTCTACTAACCGCTAGAGGGTACTAAGACCCGGAACGCTTACCTACTTAATCAAGATTCCGATGTTTATTTACCTAAGGCTCATACATACTCATCCCAGGCACTTAACTATACCACCCTAATACACTCACCCACACATCCAAGACACACATCCTCCCCTGGCAACCACCCAAAAGATCCACACCTATTCCGGACTCACACCTTCTTGTCCCAGGCACCTACCTATACCACCCTAATATACATACCAATACACCCAAGACACACACCCTCGCTGCAACCACCCAAAAGATCCACACCTATTCCGGACTCACACCTTCTTATCTCAGGCACCTACCCATTCTACCCTAATATACACACCCATACACCCAAGACACACACCCTCGACAACATTTGAAATTTGTATGGAAAAAGTGAATTAGAACATACATTCTATACCTACTATAATGAAGCAGTCAGTGTTGAAGGGAAAATTCGAGAAGAAGTATTGGCAGGCCAAAAACTGTAAGGGCTGGAAGAAAGAGAAGACTAAAAAACAATACAATCTCGTTCACATTGCAGAAGACAATGAACCCGATGAAAATAATGAATTATCTTGTTCAGCAGAAGTTCTTTTACAGAACGCCATGTAAAGTTCAGATAATGCAGAATGGATGAATTCTATGGCAAGGGAAATGCAATCAATCATCAAAAACAATATATGGATCATAGTGGATTGTCCTGACGATTAGTAGGTAATTGGGAGTAGAGTTGTTCTGAGAAATAAATACATTAACGATGGAGCCGTAGAAAAAAGAAAAGCTAAAATTGCTTCACAAGGCTTCTCTTAACGCCCGGGAATAGTTTTTTGTCAAAATTTTGCACTCGTAGCTCGCTTCAGTTCAGCTCGTTTAATTAAGGCACTAGCAGCTCAACAAGATACATATGAAAATCTGTCAATCTGGAGGAAGATAGTTTTATGGAAGTCCCAAAATGCTCAAAAAAATGCTTGAAATACATTGGACAGAAAGCCCTAAAAATATTAAATGAATTGAACTACGGATGACCGTAGTTCAATTCATTTAATATATTAGGTGTACAAATTAATTCGGTCCGTTTTCGAATGATGGCGCTAGGTGCCACAAATGCTAGGTTATGACAGCTGTTTTTGGTGGTTTCAGAGAGGTTATATATTTATTAAGAATCTTCAGTGTACAACTCTTTCGCTTGCTTGATATAGCCTGATCAGCACTGCATTAAACATGTCAGGTTTTGAAGTCAATAAGCAGCATTTGCGGGAAGTGTTGATTTTTTTCTTTCATTCGAAGAAAAGTGCCGCCGAAGCGCATTGAACGCTCGTAGAAATATACGGCGATAGTGCTCTGACTGACAAAATATGCAGGGAATGGTTTCGACGATTTGAAGATGGAGATTTTAGCGCTCATGACAGGCGTCGCTCTGGACAACCGAAAAAATTTGAAGATGACGAATTAAAGGATTTACTGAATGAATATCCAACTCAAACACAAGAACAGCTAGCAGAACAACTTGAAGTCACTCAGCAAGCTATATCTGTGAGACTAAAAATGATGGGAATGATCCAAAAACAAGGAACATGGGTTCCTTATGAACTGAAATCCAGAGACGTTGAAAGGCGATTATGCACTTGCGAGCAGTTGATTCACAGACAAAAAAGGAAGGGTTTTTTATACTGAATTGTGATTGGGGATGAAAAATGGATATTTTTTGACAATCCTAAAAAGAAAAAATATTACAAAAGACCTGGGGAATCATTGCCATCGACCTCAACATCGACACATAAGCGCAAAATTTATGTTTCCAAGGTCATGCTATGCATTTGGTGGGACCAAAAAGGTGTCGTCTACTACGAGCTTCTGAAACCTGGTGAAACCATCACCGGCTATCGATACAGGGTTCAGTTGATGCGTTTGAGCGGTGCTTTGCGTGAGAAACGCCCAGAATACGAGCAAAGGCACGAAAAGTTATTCTGCTGCACGATAAAGCAAGGCCTCATGTCGCTAAGCCGGTGAAACAATACTTGTAGACGCTAAAGTATTGTCCGGACATTGCCCCTTCCGACTATTGGTTGTTTCGACGAATGCAAAATGATCTGACCGGTCAGCGGTTCACTACTTATGAAGAAATACAAAAATGGCTCATCAAATGGATGAGCGGAAGAGATGAGTTGTTTTATCGAGATGGAATCAGACGATTGCCGGAGAGATGGAAAAAACTAGTAGAAAGTGATGGACAATACTTTGAATAATGTGTTTTATTGTTTTGATTTCATAATAAATGCTTTTTTAATTGCTAAAAATGGACCGAATTAATTCGTACACCTAATAAGTTATATGTTATTTAACATATGTTCAAAGTCATTAACAGGATACGTAGATGCCAATTGGGCAAATTGCTTGGATGACCGAAGATCATGTTCTCGCTATACTTTTATCTTAAGCCGTATTACATGTGAGTCCAGAAATTAAGAACAGCTGCTTTTTAGGGTTTTGTAAAAAAATTTTACAAAACCCTACTAGTTTCGCGACCAGTCTGTCCGTCTGTCCGTCTGTCCGTCCGTCCGTCCGTCCGTCCGTCCGTCCGTCCGTGTGTCACAGCAGTTTTTCTCGGAAACTACTTAAGCTAGAAACATCAAATTTTGTATGTAGGTGTAAAGTGGTGATCTCTTCAAAGTTCAACTACAAAAAAATTTTATAAGGTATTTAAGGGGGGTCTCCCCATATAGGAGAGTTACCCCCCGAAAACAAAAATTTCATTGAAGGTAGCTGATATGGGTATCAAATGAAAGGTCTTGATGAGAACTTTTCAAAACAGGTCTTAGTTTGGCAAAATTTGCTTCGAGGGGTGCACAGGGAGGGGAAATACACGAAAAATTTGTGTCCCCCCCCCCCCTCGCGATTGGACACCTGTGATCCGAAAAATCTGAAAAAATCAGGGATGTAGGCCTTGGTGCGTACAACAACAACAAATACGTGAGAAGTTGCAATTCGCTCAACTTTGTTAGCAATAGTATGATTTATCGATTTTATGTTTTCTTAAATAAAATCTTAACGGTACCCTTAAATTCAATGAAATTCAGTACGTAGATGTCTACTTGTAAGATTGATCTATCCTGAAAGTTTCATAAAGATTGAATCATATTTAGCGAAGTTATAGCGGTTTGAATTTTCCTGTATTACTATGGAACAATATGCGCTGCATGTATTACTTTGGCAACATATGGCTATGGAACAACATGCGCTTTTTACCGACTCAGACACTACAGTTTTGCTAGGATTTGCATGAAAATTTCAGGAATGATAGGTGTCATGTAGATCTTTGAGAACCGTTTCAGCTAGTAGTATCAGTAATCGTAAAACAAGATAGTGGCTGTTTTAAATGCGAAGATTGAATAATTTGGAGTTATTTTTCCCAACTTCAACGTTTAAGGTGCATGCTTTGAACACTTGATTCAATTCAATGAATGACTGAAGATGAGTACCTACAATTAATGCTCATAAGTGAAATAAGTCAAGGAGGTGGGGGAGAGCTCCTAGCAAAAGGGTTTTGTAACCATTCTAGGATTCGAAAAAATTGGCCATGAATAGATGATTTCAGCACAGGAGAGTGGCCCCTGAAAAAAAATTCATCAAACGTAGCCGGTATGAGTATGAAATGAAAGTTTTCATGGGAGCTTTTCAAAACAGTTGTTAAAGTGTCAGTTTTTGCTTTAGTGGGGGCACAGGGGGGAAATACATGAAAAATGTGTTTCCTCCGTCGCGGATGGACATCTGAAATGATTATCAAGGGAGATAACAATACCAAAAACCTCAAAAGTCAAAATTCATTGAACTTTGTTAAAAATAGTATGATCTTCGCATTTCATATTTTCTCCAATAAAATCGTCTTTGACATGTTTCTTGATTTGATTCGATCTGGTGACTACATTTTGTAAATTGAATACAAAACCCTTCTGACATGAGCGTAGGTCTGTTTACCCAACTTGTTTACCAACAAAAGCCGAGTACATGGCATTATGAGATGCATCAAAAGAAGCAGTTTTTCTCAGAAGATTCCTTACTGAACTCGGATTTGATTCCCTTGCTAGAGGCAAAGTATTCCGTGACAACTGCATAAATTGCGAAAATCTAATATACCAAAAGTTGCTAAAATCCAGTATGCAAAAGTTGGCAATAATCCAGTGTACCATGGAAGGATCAACCACATTGACGTGCATCATCATTTTGTTCGAGAAATCCTGAAGAATAAATCTTTGGAAATTGAATATTGCAATAGAAAACATGGCAACAGTTTTCCTCACTAATGGACTATCCAAACTAAAACATGAAAGATGTATGAGACTTCTGGGTCTTAAAATGTACTAATCCCTTATCGAGGGGAAGTGTTGAATATTTTTACCAAACGATGTTCTCTATTAAAAAAAGATCAGACTAAAATCTCTGGACAAGCTCAATGTATATTTTCCTTCTTTGCTTACTTCTCTGTTAGCTTCGAGTTGATCACATGCGTTGAAGCCAAGTGAATATCTTGTTATAACAAATCCAATTAATTTTTACTTGAGGTTGTTTTGTTTTTGTCTACTATAAACTCTGCTCACAATGAGTACCGCTTCCATAAATTTTATTTCATCCTTTTTAGAGCATTCTGAAGTCGGTTTCTATTTTTTTTAAATTTTTATATTTCGTCGTTTTTAGTGGCAAATTTTTTTCATTTCAAATGTATTTGACTTCCGTTTCTTGAATACATTTTACAATATACGTGTATATCAAAATTTAATTTGTTGATTGCAAATCGAAATTCACTACTGCTGAAATCAGCAGCATCCATAGGAAACGAATTTTGTTCTGATAAATTTTAGTCCAGGATCTAATCAATGTCTAAGTTGGTTTTAGCTTTCATAAAAATCAAATATAAATTATAGCTTTAAGGAGCTTTTGAACTTTGCCTAGCTGCCATTTTGATATTCTGCCTGACCCTAAAGTTTCATCAATATTGGTTCAAAGGATTTTCAAAACCACAGCTACAAAATTTTGTACTTTTTCGAGTTTTGCGCAGCCGCTTTTTGTTTCAGATGGTTCACTTCTGGATTCTTTATTGTGTGCTTTATCACATACTTGATTGAACCTTTGTATCAATTTTGGTGCAGATGAGAGCAAAACCTTAGTCAGGACAGACTTTCATCCAAAACAGCCACCATTTCGTTTTCCCTCAGCAAATTTGAATGATTAACAAAAAATAGTTGGTATACTTATATAACATACCATTTCTGAAAATTTGGCAAAAACTGAAGCAAAATTGCGACCTCCAAGCACAAATCTCGTTATATCCTAAATACTCGTATACTCGTATATATAGGGCTTTCTATTAGGGATATAATAATCTTGTTTCTTTATTGGAAGGCATTCTCAAACATTTTTAGCTTACTGTCAATATCAAAACGTTAACTAAAGTCAACATCATCATCATCATGGTAAAGTTCATGAACCAACTACGTTTGAAAATTATCAAAAACCACTTCCGAATTTCTGAGTCGGTGATCGTAACTTTAAGAGCGCTTCCTCCAATTTTTGGCCATAATAATCGTCCCGCCCGAAAGGCTGTGCTTACTATAGTGGGTAAACCCCAGTCCAAATGACCACCATTCAACGTTCCGGTATCAAAAAGATGTCGTATCACTTGAACTGAAGGAAATATCGCAGTCGTAATTGCATCGAATCACAATGAGCCAAATCAGTCGATTTAATAATGTTCTCAAGAATTGGGCATCGCCTAAACAACACTGTGATCAATTTTGCGAAAAGATCTTGACCTACATGGTTACAAGATCACATTGACTCAAGAAACAAAGCCACTTGATCATTAAAACGCTGGAAACTCCCCAATTGGGCTCTGGCAAAGCTTGAAGAAAATGCAGATTTTCATCGAAAAATCATCTCCAGCGATGAAACTCATTTTTGGCTCAATATGTTTGTTAAAAAGCAAAATAAGCATAACTCATTAGCATTAAACCCACATGTGCTTCTTGAGACACCTTTCAATCCATAAAAATTACTGTTTGGTGCACTTTTCATGCCGGAGGTGTGATTGGGCCGTATTTTTTCGTGGGTGAAATGACCATCTTGTCAGCGTCAATGAAGAACGCTATCGTGTTATCGTAGAAGATTATTTGCAGCCAGAGCTAGATGAACTTGACATCAATAATATGTGGTTTCAACAAGACGGTGCTACTAGCCAAACAACATAACTCAAAATCGATTTATTGAAAGGCAAATTTGGTGAACGTGTTATCTCGAGAAACAGCCTGGTAGAATGGCTGCCTCATTCATGCGATCTAACGCCATTGGACTTATTTTTATGGGGCTATATTAAGTCACTAGCAACTTTAGATGAGCTCAAAGACAACATTCAACGCGAAATTGCCAACGTTCTGGTCGAAATGTGTGCCAGAGTGGTGGAAAATTAGGTCTAAAGAATCATCGGCTGTAAACGGGCTCGTGGTGGTTATATGACTGTATTCGAGTTTTCTTTATAAGACGTAATGCTTGCACTAAATACACAATAAAATTGAAATCAATATCTCAAATATTTCTGTGTTTATTAATAGATCAAATTGTTATGTCCTTGACGGGAAACCCTTCATATATATATATATATATATATATATATATATATATATATATATATATATATATATATATATATATATATATATATATTGTCGCGTGTTTTCCGTTCGCGGCCAATAATTTTAATGTTCCGGGAAAGTGAAAACGCAATGTCTTTTAATTTAAGTTAAAAGTGTTTATTTAATGCACAATAATCAGTTAACACTTTCACTAATTTTAATTGTCACTATTAAAATTTATTATCGCAATTGTCTTCTGAATTACTTCACTATTACGAAACACACTTTTCTACTACTCGAAGAATATCGCTTCCCACACACAATCGCAGTTCTTCTCGCGGTCAAATGAATGATGATCCCCCCATTCATTCAGCTCGCCTTTATATAGGGTCTCTACCTATTCACCCATTTCTCGTACGTTGGCGAATGTTCTACCGAGAGGTACCTGGTAGATTCGAGCAAATTTAATGAATGGAGTGACGTCACTTGCAGATGTTGATCATGCTTGTTGGGTTCTCGTGGTTTCGAGTGAATTCGTGTTCTTGATTGTTGTGAAAACAATTGCGACAGTAGCTCGCAGAATTATTTGTACATGTAATTATTTGTACATGTAACACTGCCCCCACCTCAGTTCTTTTCGCCCCGAAAAGATGTGTCGCTATTTGTAGTCAATTCTCCCTGGGTGTAATATGGGGCAAGACGGTCCAGATGCACGATTTTCATTTTAGCTCTCGGCTTACGATGTTCCTGTATTCGGTATACGACGTCGTTGATTCGCTTTGTTACTCGGTATGGTCCCTCCCAATTATGTTGCAACTTTGGAGACCTACCCTTTCGCCGTTGCGGGTTATAAAGCCACACCAAGTCATCTTGCTGGAAGCCAGTAGAATTAGCCTTTAGATCATACCTGGTCTTCATGCGGTCAGTAGCCGATTCGAGGTGTTTTCGCACTGTCCGATGTATCTGGTTCAACCGTTGTCTTAGATCACTTGCGTACTCCGAGACCGTTTGGGGTTTCTCAGGGGGTGTTCCGAACTTTATATCGGCTGGCAGACGAATAGTCTTTCCAAAAATGACTTTGGCTGGGGCTTGGCCCGTCGATGCATGTTCGGCAGCTCTGTACGCCATCAAAAATAGTGGGATATGTCGGTCCCAGTCCCTTTGGTTCTCGTCAACCATCTTGGCAAGGTGTTTATTGAGCGTGCCGTTGAAACGTTCGGTCATTCCATCGGATTGGGGATGCAGCGGTGTTGTCCTCGTTTTCCGTATTCCGAGCAGCTCGCACATTTCGCCAAAAACTAGTGACTCAAAGTTTCGGCCTTGATCCGAATGTAATTCGCAAGGTACGCCGTACCGACTGACCCAATTTAACACTAGCTGTTCAGTTACGGTAGTTGCTTCCTGGTTGGGAATGGGGTAGACCTCGGGCCACTTGCTGAAATAATCGGCCACAACCAGCGTATATCGATTTCCCCAATCGGTTTCAGGAAAGGGTCCTGCGATGTCAACAGCAATCCTTTCGAATGGCACGCCTACGTTATAGGCTTGCATTTGTCCTCTCAGTCGTCGCTTTGGGCCTTTGACGGAAGCGCAAATTGTGCATCTGCGACACCAGTCCTCTACGTCTTCTCGAGCGTAGAGCCAGTAGAACCGTTCCCGCAATTTCGCTAAGGTCTTGTTAACATCAAGATGGCCTCCCGAGGATCCTTCATGCATTTCCTTAACCACATCGTGGATTCGGCTTTTGGGAAGTATAGTTTGCATCCTATAGGAGCTGCCATCCGCCGTTTCCCATTTCCGCTTGAGTACACCACCCTCCACCTGAAGGGAGTTCCATTGTGCCCAATAGCTTTTCAGGGTTGCGCCATGCGTTGAAACGTCCTTCCACTCAGGTCGCCCAGTCGTCTCCTTCCATACGAGCAATGGTCCAATGTCTTCATCGGCTAGCTGGGCATTTCGAATCTCCTCCGATGACCAACCTTCATCGAATTCGGCCGTTATTACTCGCAGATCAACGAGCGGCTCCTTTTCCTCAACCCGCCGGCAATGCTTGCAGTTAGCTGGACATGGATGACGAGATAGGGCGTCAGCATTTCCATGAACTCTGCCCTTGTGAAGCAGTTGGGGCCCCACTAGCTCTGGTCGGATCGTCGAGCGGGTTGCACAAGTGTCGTTTGTTAGGGTGCGATGTTCTTCATCAACTTGACCAGGAAGGCATCTGTCTGCTTCTCCACGATGTTGCCTTGGCACGGTGCTGGGTATGTCGATACTCCTAGCCAACGTTCGCCCCCCGAAGTTGGCCCTTGCAGTTTGATGATCCATTCTAGGCTCCTGACACGGTCTGGATCTCCACCACCCGGGACAATAGCTCGGTCTTCTTCCCTTCTTGCAGTCTCTTTGCAGGTGCCCTTTTTCCCCGCAATTCCAGCATCTAGGCGCACCATTCACCTGCAGCTCTCGCTCAATCCCCACGCGCTCACACCTGCAATTATCTGCCACTACCTCACGAGCCCGGGCAGTGGTACGGGTCACATTTTTGGCTGCCTCAAAATTTAAACTATAAGCCAATGCATCCTTGACTGTTTGCTTTTGAGCTAACCGCACGGCTTGTTGCAATTCCTTGTCCTTCAAGGCGCTGATGAATGCTTCTGCTGCTACGTCATCTCGATGTTCTGAGTCGTACGCTGGGTAAGCCAAAAGTGCCAGTCGCTCAATGTCTTGTGCTAGCTGCTGCAAGGTTTCACCAGACTTCTGCATCCGATGTCGTAGCTGTGCCCGGTAAATCTGCCTCAGATGATCGTCTCTATAACGCATGTCCAGCGCATTCATTATAGCAGCCGGGTTTGAATGCAGCTCAACGGGGATAGTCTGCAAAAGCTCGGCAGCTGGGCCTCTTAGAGCAAGAATTAACGCAGTTACTCGTTCCTGCTCATTCCAGTGATTTATCCTAGCGGCTGCTTCAAACTGGATTTTGTAAATAGTCCAGACCGTTTGCCCATCGAATATTGGTGCTTGCACATTTCTAGATGAGCTTTGCGCTGCGGTTATAATTGGGGTTGGTGAGGCGGTTACTAGTGCCTTCGCTGCTTCTAATTCTTTTTTCACTTTTCCCATCTCATGGTTTATTCTCTCTTCGACCTGGCTGACCTTTTCCTCGACCCTGGTAAACCTTTTCCTCGACCTGGTCAACCTTTTCCTCGACGCCTTTAATTTGCTTGTTGAGACTACCGAGCTCCGCTTTTATTGCGGTTGACTGTTTCTCCAGCTTCTGTGTGATGTCTGCCTTGATGTCTGCTTTGATTTTGATTGCTTGTTGGTCCAGCTTCGCTGATTGTTCGTTTAGCTTCGCAGCTAAACTGGATGTCTGTTCATTTAGCTGCACTGATTGTTCATTTAACTTCGCTGTTAAATTGGATGACTGTTGTCGCTGCTCTTGCTGCATCAGCATCAACATTTGCATCAGCGCATTTTCTGGTTCCTTCGATTTTGGTGTTTCTACTTCTCCACCTTCTGCGCCTTTTTCCGCATCTGAGAACTCACCCGAATCCAGATTCACGCCTTCCGACTCGATCGCGTCACGCAAGCGTGCAATCAGTGTGGCCTTTGTACCTTGTGTGGCCAGATTCCGCTGTTCCAACTCCTCCTTGAGCTCCGATATGGTCAATTCATTAATTTTTAAGTTTAAGCTTCGTGGCATTTTTAATGTTTCTTTAAATTTTACTATTGTGCACTATAAAAATGTTCAAATTTTCACTTTCAAAATTTTTCTTTCGCACTTCTTGACACCATTGTCGCGTGTTTTCCGTTCGCGGCCAATAATTTTAATGTCCCGGGAAAGTGAAAACGCAATGTCTTTTAATTTAAGTTAAAAGTGTTTATTTAATGCACAATAATCAGTTAACACTTTCACTAATTTTAATTGTCACTATTAAAATAAATCTAACACTTGTCCATAAATTTATTATCGCAATTGTCTTCTGAATTACTTCACTATTACGAAACACACTTTTCTACTACTCGAAGAATATCGCTTCCCACACACAATCGCAGTTCTTCTCGCGGTCAAATGAATGATGATCCCCCCATTCATTCAGCTCGCCTTTATATAGGGTCTCTACCTATTCACCCATTTCTCGTACGTTGGCGAATGTTCTACCGAGAGGTACCTGGTAGATTCGAGCAAATTTAATGAATGGAGTGACGTCACTTGCAGATGTTGATCATGCTTGTTGGGTTCTCGTGGTTTCGAGTGAATTCGTGTTCTTGATTGTTGTGAAAACAATTGCGACAGTAGCTCGCAGAATTATTTGTACATGTAATTATTTGTACATGTAACAATATATATATATATATATATATATATATATATATATATATATATATATATATATATATATATATATATATATATATATATTGTCGCGTGTTATGCTTCGCGGCCGATAAGTTTAATGTCCCGGGAAAGTGAAAACGTGCTGTTTTTTAAATTAAGTTGAAAGAGTTTATTTGCACAATAACTAATTTCACTATTTTACAAATAAGATTTTAATTTACTTTTCACTTGTCTATGAATTTATGTTTAAACCATCTTCCAATGTATCATGGAAACCTTTTTCTTCACTGTCAACCAATATTGCCTTTAATTCGCGCTCCACTCTTATCGCAGTTTCTACTATTCTTTGTTCCCATTCATTCAGCTCGGCTTTATATAGGGTCTCTTGTCATTCAATCCATTTTTCGTATATTGGCAAATGTTCTGACGAGAACTACCTGGAATATTCGAGCAATTCTGAATACCCGCAGTGATGTCACTTTCAGATATTGATCATGGATCTACTATGTTCATTCTTATGCTTTTGAGTACAATATTGGTTGATCATGATGTTATTAATAGTTGCGATGAAAATTGTAACAGTAGCTCGTAGAATCGTTTGGATATGTAAAACTACGCCCACCTCAGTTCTTTACGCCCTGAATAGATGTGGTACCAGTTGTAGTCAAGTCTCTCTGGATGTAATATGGGGCCAGATGGTCCAGATGAATGATTTTCAGTTTGACTCTTTGCTAACGGTGTTTCTGTATGCGATATACGACGTAATTGATTCACTTTGTAACCCGGTATGGTTCCTCCCAATTATGTCGCAACTTCAGAGACCTATCCTTCCACCGTTGTGGGTTGTTTAGCCACACCAAGTCATCTTGCTGGGAGCCAGTAGAATTTACCTTTAGATCATACCTGGTCTTCATGCGGTCAGTAGCCGATTCCAGGTATTTTTCTACTGTCCGATGTATCTGGTTCAACCGTTGCCTTAGCTCACTTGCGTAATCTGAGATTTTTTGGGGTTTCTCGGGGGTGGTCCGAGCTTTATATCAGCCGGCAGACAAAAAGCCTTTCCGAAAATGACTTTGGCTGCGGCTTGGGCCATCGTTGCGTGTTTGATACTTCTTTACGCCATCAAAAATAATGGGATGTACCAGTAGAAGTCTCTTTGGTGCTCATCAATCATTTTGGCCAAGTATTTATTGAGTGTGCCTTTGAAACATTCAACCGTTCCATCAGATTGGGGATGGAGCGTTGTTGTCCTCTTTTTACGTCTTCTCTAGTGACTTAAAGTTTCGGCCTTGATCCAAATATCATTTGCAAGGTACGCCGTACCTACTGAACCAATTTAACACTAGCTGTTTGGCTACAGTAGTTGCTTCCTGGTGGGGAATGGGGTAAACCTTGGGAAACTTACTGAAATAATCGGCCACAACCAGCATGTATCGATTTCTCCATTCGAATTCAGGAAAGGGTCCTGCGATCTCAACACCAAACCTTTCGAACAATCCCTCTATGTTGCAGGTTTGCATTTGTCCTCTCAGTCGTCACTTTGGGCCATTGATGGAAGCGCAAATGGTACATCTACGGCTCTAGTCCACAACATATTCCCAAGCGTGAAGTCAGTAGAACCTTTCCCGCAATTTTGCTAAGGTCTTGTTAACACCAAAGTGGCGTCCCGAGGTTCCTTCATGCATTTCCTTAACCTTTTGGGAAATATAATTTGCATCCTATAGGAGCTGCCATCCGCCGTTTCTCATTTCCGCTTGAGTATGCCACCCTCCAGTGTGCCCAATGACTTCTCTGGGTGGCGCCATGCATCAAAACGTCCTTCCATTCAGGGTGCCCAGTTGCCTCCTTTCATACAAGTAATGGCCCGATGTCTTCATCGGATAATTGGGCACTTCGGATTTCCTCCGATGACCAACCTTCATCGAATCCAACCGTTATCACCCGCACTCCTTTTGCTCAATCCATCAGCAATGCTTGCGGTTAGCTGGACATGGGCGACGAGATGGGCGTCAACATTTCTATGAACTCCGCCCTTCCGATGAACGATTTGGTATTCGTATGACTGCAATCTTTCGATCCATCTCACAACTTGTCCCTCGGGGTTTTTGAAGTTTAGCAGCCATCTCAGCGATGCATAGTATGTTCGAAGGACAAATTTTTGGCCATACAGGTACTTGTGGAACTTCAAACATTCTACCGATAACAATGATGTAACCTAGGTACACTAAGCAGGTTTTCTAGGTTGGGCCGTATTGCACGTATTCCATCAGGCGTTTTACGGTGGCTGGAGCATTGCAAACCCCAAATGGCACCATTACAAAATGCCACAATTTTCTCTCAATTGAAAATGCGGTCTTCTCTCGGTCTTTCTTGTCAATTTTTACCTGCCAATAGCCACTTTTGAGATCGAGTGTAGAAAACCATTTTGCGCCGGCTAATGTTTCCGTGATGTCGTCGATGCGTCGAAGCGGGTAACTACCTTTCTTAATGACGTCATTAAGCTACCTATAGTCGATACAAAAACAAGTGCTACCATCCTTATTCTTTACTAGAACTACTGGCGCGGCCCATGGACTGACAGAAGGCTCAATAGCACCTTGTTCTTCCATGCCCAAAATTAGTGCGCTCACATCTCCTTTTTTGGCTATAGGAAGATGTCTCGGTGCTTGTTGACTTGGCTTGGCTCCCTGTGTATCTATGAGATGAGTTACCACACTCGTTCGGCCCTGGTCATCCGGGCTTGTTGAGAAGATGTCACTATACTTGGTCACCAGATCAGAGGCTTGCTTGAATAGCTGCACTGGCAATTTGGCCTTCTTCAATATTGCAGACGTGAGTTCCCGTGCTTTGTCTGTATCTTACCTCCTTTTCCAATAATGGCCGTGAGTAGCTTCCACAGAAGTGATGGTGGAAACAAGCTGGCAGCTACCGATGACTTCCATTACAAAATGCCACAATTTTCTCCCAATTGAAAATGCGGTCTTCTCTCGGTCTTTCTTGTCAATTTTTACCTGCCAATAGCCACTCTTGAGATCGAGTGTAGAAAACCATTTTGTGCCGGCTAATGTTTCCGTGATGTCGTCGATGTGTCGAAGCGGGTAACTACCTTTCTTAATGACGTCATTAAGCTACCTATAGTCGATACAAAAACAAGTGCTACCATCCTTATTCTTTACTAGAACTACTGGCGCGGCCCATGGACTGACAGAAGGCTCAATAACACCTTGTTCTTCCATGCCCAAAATTAGTGCGCTCACATCTCCTTTTTTGGCTATAGGAAGATGTCTCGGTGCTTGTTGACTTGGCTTGGCTCCCTGTGTATCTATGAGATGAGTTACCACACTCGTTCGGCCCTGGTCATCCGGGCTTGTTGAGAAGATGTCACTATACTTGGTCACCAGATCAGAGGCTTGCTTGAATAGCTGCACTGGCAATTTGGCCTTCTTCAATATTGCAGACGTGAGTTCCCGTGCTTTGTCTGTATCTTACCTCCTTTTCCAATAATGGCCGTGAGTAGCTTCCACAGAAGTGATGGTGGAAACAAGCTGGCAGCTACCGATGACTTCCATTACAAAATGCCACAATTTTCTCCCAATTGAAAATGCGGTCTTCTCTCGGTCTTTCTTGTCAATTTTTACCTGCCAATAGCCACTCTTGAGATCGAGTGTAGAAAACCATTTTGTGCCGGCTAATGTTTCCGTGATGTCGTCGATGCGTCGAAGCGGGTAACTACCTTTCTTAATGATGATATTAAGCTACCTATAGTCGATACAAAAACAAGTGCTACCATCCTTTTTCTTTACTAGAACTACTGGCGCGGCCCATGGACTGACAGAAGGCTCAATAAAACCTTGTTCTCCCATGCCCGAAATTAGTGTGCTCACATCTCCTTTTTTGGCTGTAGGAAGATGTCTCGGTGCTTGTTGACTTGGCTTGGCTCCCTGTGTAGCTATGAGATGAGTTACCACACTCGTTCGGCCCTGGTCATCCGGGCTTGTTGAGAAGATGTCACTATACTTGGTCACCAGATCAGAGGCTTGCTTGAATAGCTGCACTGGCAATTTGGTCTTCTTCAATATTGCAGACGTGAGTTCCCGTGCTTTGTCTGTATCTTACCTCTTTTTCCAATAATGGCCGTGAGTAGCTTCCACAGAAGTGATGGTGGAAACAAGCTGGCAGCTGCCGATGACTTCTCCCGCTTTGATGGTGGTGGTTGAGCCTGCGGTGTTAAGGACTCTAACTGGTACGTATCCGTTCCTTAGAGATCTTACAAGGCTTCGTCCTACAATCAAACTAGGTACTGCCGACGTCTTCGTTGGCTCTATCAAATAAGATCGGTGGTCTCCTCATCATCGAACTTGGCCCATTCAATGCTCTTGGAAGATTTTGTTACATCAATGTCAGCACATACTACCACATTCATCTTGGGAATTCGGACGCTGGAACTCTCAATCAATACTTCGACATTCCGCCATTTCAATAGCCGTTTGCCCAGATCCAACGTGATTTCACGTGGTCACAGAAAATCCATTCCGGGGATGCAGTCATCCATAATATTTGCGACCAAAAAACTATGTCGGAACGCAAGGTCTCCCAAATATATCAGGAGGTTGACCTCTCCATTGTTGACCTCTCCCGCAGCCGTTCGTAGTGAGAAAATCCTGCCCTTCTGAAGTAGTTATTGCCTCACTAGGTCTGGCTGGATAGTCGATGGGGTTGCACCTGCGTCGATTTATGTAATGCAATGCTCTCCGCCAACTTGACCGGAAGGCATAAGATTGCTTATCTACGAGGTAGTCTTGACATGGTGATGATGGTGCTGGGAAAGTTGATCCTCCTAGCCAACCTCTACTCCACGAAGTTGGCCCCCGTCAGTGTGAAAGGCTTCCATTCTGGGCTCCTGATTCGTCTGAATCTCCTCCACCCTAGAGAATAGCTCGGTTTTCTTTGCTTCTTACAGCCTCTTTGCAGATGCCGCTTCTCACTGCAATTTCTGCATCCAGGCACACCATTTACCTGCGGCTCTCGATTAATTTTCACGCGCTCACATCTGCACTCATCTGCTACTACCTCGCAAACCTGGCAGTGGTACGAGTCACATTTTTAGCTGCCTCAAACTTCAGACTATAAGCCAACGCGTCCTTAACCGTTTGCTTTTGAGCTAAGCGCACGGCTTGTTGCATTTCCTTGCCCTTTAATGCACTGTTGAATGGTTCTGTGGCTGCACTGCCTCGATGTTCTGGGTCATAAGTTAGGTAAGCCAAAAGTGCCAGTCGCTCAATGTCTTAGGTTAGCTGCTGTAAGGTTTCGCCAGGCTTCTGCATCCGATGCCGTAACTGTGACCGATAAATCTGCTACAGATGGTCGTCTCCATAACGCATGTCGAGCGCCTTCATTATAGCAGCCGGGTTTGAGTGCAGCTTAATGGGGATAATCGGCAAAAGCTCGGCAGATGAGCCTCTTAGGGCAAGAATTAATTCAGTTGGTCGCTCCAGCTCATTCCAGTGATTTTTCCCAGCGGCGGCTTCAAACTGGGTTTTCTAAATACTCCCGATGGTTTTCCCGTTGAGTATTGGTGTTTTTACATTTCTGGATGTGCTTTACGTTGTGGTTATAAGTGGGGCTGGTGAGTTGATAACGACGGCTTTCACCGCTTCCATTTCTTTTTCATTATATATAAGTGGAGCTGGTGAGTTGATAACGACTGCTTTCGCTGCTTCCATTTCCTTTTTCTTTTTTTCCATCTCATGGTTGACTCTTTTCTCGACCGGGCTGACCTTCTTTTAGGCCTGGTAAACCTTTTCCTCGACGCATTTAATTTTCACTTTTCTTTCGGTTAACGGTTTCTCCAGCTTTTGTGTGATGTCTGCCTTGATTTCGGATGCTTGTTGGTTCAGCTTCTGGGCTAGCTTCACAGTTAAACTGGATGACTGTTTATATAGCTGCGCTGATTGTTTAGCTTCGCAGTTAAACTGGTTGACTGCTCATTTAGCTTCGCATTTAAACTGGGTGACTGTTCATTTAGCTTCACTGATTGTTCATTTAGCTTTGCAGTTAAACTGGATGACTGTTGTCGCCGCTCTTGCTGCATCAGCATCAAAATTCAGCGCAAGCTCCGACATGGTAACTTCATTAATTTTTCGTGGTATTTTTATTATTTCGGCTTTAATTGTTTTTTCACCAGTTTCCACGTTACATTTCACTATTTTGCATTTAAAAAAAAAATGTTTATAAGTTTTTAATTTCAAATTTTTTATTCTCCCTTCTGACACCACTGTCATGTGTTGCGGTTCGCGGCCGATAATTGTAATGTTCCGGGAAAGTGTAAACGCACTTTTTAGGGTTTTTTACTAAAATACAAAACCCTATTGCAATCACGACCTGTGTTCGTCTGTCCATCCGTCTGTATGTCACAGCACTTTTTCTCCGAAACCATAGAAGCTACAGCCATAAAACTTAGTGGAAAGGTCAGAAGTGGTGACTTCTTGAAAATTTTAGGGTGAAAAAAATCTTCAAAGGAGTTTTTGTCTCCCAATATAAGGAGGTGACCCTTTAAAAAAATTTCACCATAGGTAGTCGAGTAGAGTGTCGTTGGAAAGCTCTCAATGAGATCTCTTCAAAACAAGTTTTAAAATTGCCGTAACAGTACCCGGGGGGCAGGGGAAGGGAAAATGTACGAAATTTTCGGGTACCCCCTTGCGATTGGACACCTTACATCCGAAAAATCTGGAAAAATCATGAATGTAGGCCGTTATGAGTACAACAACAACAAAAATGTGAGAAGCCGAAATTCACTCAACTTTGTTAGTAATACTATGATTTATGTGCTTTTTACCGTCTCACACACTACAGGTTTGCTGGGATTTGCATGGAAGTTTCAGGAATGCTAGGTATCATGAATATCTTTGAGAATCGGTTCAGCTAGTAGTATCAGTAATCGCAAAACAAAATGGCGGCTGTATAAATGTGAAGATTGAATAATTTTGAGTTATTTATTTATTTGCTTTTAACTCTTGATTCAATTTAATGATAACTGAAGATGAGTACCTACAATCAATACTCATAGGTGAAACAAGTCGAGGAGGCAGGAGAGAGCTCCTAACAGAAGGGCTTTGTAACCACTCTAGGGTTCGAAAAAAAATCGAATGCTATGAATCAATGGTTTCAGTACAGGGAAGTGGCCCCCGAAAAAAATTTCATCAAAGGTAGTCGACCTGAGTATCAAATGAAAGGTCTTTATAAAAACTTTTCAAAACAGTCCTTAAACTGCCAGTTTTTGCTTCATTTGGGGCAAGAAAAATGTGTTTTCCCCTCGCGGTTGGATACCTGTAATTTAAAAAATCTGAAAAAGATTATTCAGGGAGATATTAATAAACGCAACAATAACAAATACCTCAGAAGTCGAAATTCGTTCAACTTTGTTAATAATAGCAAGACCTTCGGACCCCGAATTTTTCCCAATAAAATCGGATGGATGCCTTTAAACCCAACCTTACACAAGGTCCTAATACGCTGTAAGTTTGATAAAATTTGAATCATATTCACGGAAGTTATATCCATTTGAAATGTTTCCAATTACAACAAATATAACACACTATTTTGGTATTTTATGGACTTTCCATCAAACCAGACACTGCAGTTTTGATTTGATCTTCTTAAAATTTTCAGATAAGATCGATGACATAAATGCTTTTGAGATTTCATTATTTGAGTGATTCTTGTTAGTTGAAAGTGGAGAAACAATGGATTTTCTTTTAAACGAGCAGAACTCTTTGACATGTTTCTTGATATTATTCGTTGCTGGTAATTGTATTTTGTAAGTTGAGTACAAAAACCTTCTGAAATGAGCGTAGGTATGTCTACCCAACTTGTTTTTAAATTAAGTTAAAGGAGTTTATTTACTAAGAATGCACAATCATAAATTTCACTGTTTTACAAATGGCATTGTAATTTAATTTTCAGTGTCTATCAATTTATATTCCAACTGTCTGTAACATGGGAATCACTTCACTATCAATCAATATCACCTTTAACTCGCGCTCCACTTTTAACGCAGTTTTTACTATTACCTTTTTCCATTCATCCAGCTTGGCTTTATATAGGGTCACTAGCAAAACTGACCTAAGATTTTTTTTACTGCGTCCAATTTATAATTTTTTTTTATCTCTGAGAGCTGATCACGAATTGGACAAGAAAAGATTAATAGAATGACCACATATTTTTTGTATGCACCCTTATACTCATCTTACAAACATTGTCTGGGTGTCACACTAGAAGAAGCGACGAAATGTGAAGTGCAGATCGCACGAGCGTTGTGCGACGAAAAAGGTGTGATGGAGAGAGTGGTAGGGTATTTAAAAAAAAAACAAAAAGATAGAAAGCCATATGGTAGCAATTTGCATATGTATCAGTCGGCCCACTAATGGACAAGCTTCCGTGAGCTGTCTGCCAGCTATGGCATAAGCAAATGCTTATATCGCGTATTACATACTATTTTCCAAATGAAAACGTACCAAACGCATTCCGTGCATGCTTAAAATTCACATTGTACTGTCCACTGTACTCCTAAACTTTTCAAGATGAGCAAATGAAGCAAATGTTTTCCATCTTCCGCTGATAACTCATCGTTGAGAAGTAAACAAACTTCTATTCATTCAATTTGGGACGCGATACAAATTAAACAACCAAATTTTCACTTCACTAGGAGTGCTATTGTGTCTTCCACGGCTCTTCTAAATTTCACAGTAGGAATCTGTCTCTAAACCGAACAAAACCTCGAATTTTCATTGGCAACTCCACAATTCTTCATATAACGCCATGTAAATGTCAGCTTTGGTCTCTAGTCATTCAACCCACTTCTTGTATATTGGCGAATATTCTGATGAGAACTACCTGGAATGTTCGAGCAATTCTGAATACCTGCAGTGACGTCACGTTTAGCTATTGAAAATGGATTTACTTGGTGCATTCTTATGCTTTTGAGAAGATTCTTGGTTGATCATGATGTTATTAATAGTTTCGACAAAAATTGCGACTGTAGCTCACAGAATTGTTTGAAGTAATAATATATATACATAAATATATATATATATATATATATATATATATATATATATATATATATATATATATATGTATATATATATATGTATATATATATATATATATATATATATATGTATATATATATATATATATATATATATATATATATATATATATATATATATATATTCTTCTTCTTCTCCTTCTTAGCACTCCAGCCCCTTTCGGAACTTCGCTTCCTGCAAACAGCACCTCCGACTGTCTCGGTCCATTGACCGCGTCATCCAATTCCGAAATCTGAGCAGCGATGAACTGTCTTCGTCGGCCGAGTCAGACCAGCGTTTCCTCGGTTTCCCCACTGGCCGCCGGCCTTCAGTTCTCCCAACGAATACCTTCTTGGGTATCCGTTGTTCGTCCATACGATTCATGTGTCCAGCCCATTGCAGCTTCCGCAGTCTTACAATCAAAAATTTCATACAGATCATGGTTGTATCGAATTTGCCATTGGTCTCCGTCTAGCTTCGCCCCGATTATTCACCTCAGGACGCGTCTCTCAAAGGCGTTCAATATATTTGCGGATGCTTGGGTTAGGATCCATGTTTCACACCCATAGCATAGCACAGGTCTTATCACAGCTTTGTATACTTGGAGCTTTGTTTTCCAGTGTATGCAGCTGGTCTTCAAGATCGTCAATACTGAATAAAATATTTTATTTGCGAGCTGTATTCTTCGGCGTACCTCGTCTCTATCATTGCCCACTTTCGTTATTTTGGTGCCTAAATACACAAATGTGATAACATATTGATATTGTATTCGCTAAGTGTGATATTTTGTGTATTTAGGGTATTTTTCCTTGACTGCGTCATGAGCTTTGTTTTATTTTCGGTGATTTGTAGCCCTACTAGTTTTGCTTCGCTGTCGAGTTTCAGGAAGAGTTCTTTAGCAGTTGTTAGTGACCGTGACAGAATGTTGATATCATCCGCATAGGCTTCTACCTGACCCGACTTGTATCGTAATGTACCTCGCGTATCGACAGGCAGCTTCCGTATGACGAACTCCAGAGCCAAATTGAATAGCAATGGGGCCAGCCCATCTCCCTGCTTTAGTCCGATATTTGTGTCAAAGGCATCGGTTATTGATGCAGACTTGGGAGATTATTGACGTCATTGTCATTTTGGTAAGACGGACTGATTTGGCTGGGATGCCAAAACCAAGCATTATTTGGTACAGTACGTTACGATCAATACTGTCATATGCTTGCTTAAAGTCAACGAAAATTTGGTGTACGTCTATGTTGAACTCCCTGCGCTTTTCAAGTACTTGCTTGAATGTAAACAGTTGGTCTGTTGTTGATCTATCTACCCTAAAACTACCTTGATACAGCCCAATAATACTGTTGTTGTATGATCCGATTTTATTTTTTAAAATTTCAGAAAATATTTTGTACGCCGTACAAAGTAATGATGTGCCTCCATAATTTTCGCACTGTAGCTTGTCACGTTTTTCGTGGATAAGGAATATAATTGATTGGCTCCACTCTTTTGGCATATGTTCTTGTTGCCAAATGTACTGGATGACTTTGTGAATAGCTTGATGAACACTACTAACACCATATTTGATGAGCTCCACTGGAATCTCATCAATGCCGGGGACTTTATTATTCTTTTTGGCTTTGATGATGGAACAAACTTCATCCAGAGTTGGTGGGGCCAATGGAAGCCCTCTGCAGACATCTATAGGCTCCGATGTTCTGGAGTTGTGCGGAGGATTAAGGAGGTGCTTGAAATATGATGCCCATTTTTTTTTAATCTTGATTTCATCAGCGATTATATTGCCGCTGTCATCACGACAGAGCGTGGTTTTGGGCTGATAACCACGTTTCAGGCTTTTCACTACTTTGTATGCTTGTCTTGTGTTATTGCTCGCTAAACTTACATCTAAACTTCTCAATTGGTTGTCATAGAATTTTCTTTCCTAAATCCTAATTATCTAATTTGCTATTCTTCTGAGATTTTCATAGTGTTCTCTCCTTGTCCTGGTTTTCCTACCTACAAATTCTTCGTACGCCTGATTCTTTTTATCTAACGCGTTCTGGCGCTCATCACCCAACCAATCATTCTTCTTGCACCGGGCTTGATGTCCGATCGTCTGTTCTGCCACGATTCTGATAGCCGCTTTCACTTCCATCCAGAGCTCGTTGCTCGTCTCTGATAAGATGAAAGCCAGCTGGTTGTTGAGGGTCTCCGTGGAATTTTTGGCCACAGACGCTGTTTGGAGCCTTTCGATGTCAAATTTTTGTAGCGGGCTGCTCTTCGCTGAATATGCCTTTGACATACGACATCGATAGTTTAATTTGATCAAGTAATGATCTGAGTTACAATTGGCTCCTCGGTATATACGGACGTAAAGTATGCTCGAAGCCCAACGTTGTTGGATCAGAACATAATCAATCTGGTTTTGTGTGTTGCCATCCGGTGATACCCAAGCCATTTTCTGAATGCGTCGATGTGGGAAGCAAGTCGAACGTATGACTAGATTTCTGCTACATGCAAAGTCAATAAGGCGCTGGCGATTGCCATTTTTTTCATTGTGGACGCTCTACCCTCCAGTTGTTCCCCGATGAGATAGCTCATTGCCAACCTTCGCGCTGTAATCACCGAGAATAATTTTTATGTCGTTTGTAGGCAATGAGTTGGTAAGTCTTTTCAGGTGATTGCAAAACGATTCCTTCGTTCTTCGTCTTTTTCTTCGGTCGGGGCGCGAACATTAATCAGCTACATTTTGAAGAACTTCACTTTTATACGGATCGCACACAATCGTTCATTGACTGCCTTAAAATCAATAACGTGCGACTTGAACTCCCTATCCACAATGAAGGCCACTCCAAATTCTCATTTTCCAGTAGGCTTCCCACTTTTGAATATTGTGTAAGATCTCATGTCTTGAATGTTGTTACCAGTCCAATTTGCTTCCTAGGCTGCTTTCTTAGGGTTTTGTACAATAATTTTACAAAACCCTACTAGTTTCGCGACCAGTCTGTCCGTCCGTCCGTCCGTGTGTCACAGCAGTTTTTCTTGGAAACTACTTAAGCTAGAAACATCAAATTTTGTATGTAGGTGTAAAGTGGTGATCTCTTCAAAGTTCAACTACAAAAAACTTTTATAAGGTATTTAAGGGGGGTCTCCCCATATAAGAGAGTGACCCCCGAAATAAAAATTTCATTGAAGGTAGCCGATATGGGTATCAAATGAAAGGTCTTGATGAGAACTTTTCAAAACAGGTCTTTGTTTGGCAAAGTTTGCTTCGAGAGGCGCACAGGGAGGGAAAATACACGAAAAATTTGTGTCCCGCCCCCTCGCAATTGGACACATGTGATCTGAAAAATTTGAACAAAATCAGGAATATAGGCCTTGGTGAGCACAACAACAACAAATACATGAGAAGTCGCAATTCACTCAACTTTGTTAGTAATAGTATGATTTATCGATTTTATGTTTTCTTGAATAAAATCTTAACGGTACCCTTAAATTCAATGAAATTCAATACACAGTTGACTATTTATAAGACTGATTCATCCTGCAAGTTTCATAAAGATTGAATCATAATTAGCGAAGTTATAGCGGTTTGAATTTTCCTGTATTACCATGAACAATATGCGCTGCATGTATTACTATGGCAACATAGGCTATGGAACAACATGCGCTTTTTACCGGCTCAGACACTACAGTTTTGCTAGGATTTGCATGAAAATTTCAGGAATGATAGGTGTCATGAATATCTTTGAGAATCGGTTCAGCTAGTGGTATCAGTAATCGTAAAACAAAATAGTGCCTGTTTTAAATGCGAAGATTGAATAATTTGGAGTTACTTTTTCCCAACTTCAACGTTTAAGGTGCATGCTTTGAACACTTGATTCAATTTAATGAATGACTAAAGATGAGTACCTACAATTAATGCTCATAGGTGAAACAAGTAAAGGAGGTGGGAGGGAGTTCCTTGCAAAAGGGTTTTGTAACCATTCTAGGACTCGAAAAAATTGGCCATTAATCGATGATAACAGTACAGGAGAGTGGTCTCTGGAAAAAAAAAATCATCAAACGTAGCCGATATGCGTTAAAAATGAAAGCTTTCTTGGGAGCTTTTCAAAACAGTTGTTAAACTGTCGGTTTTTGCTTCAGTGGGGGCACAGGGGCGAAATACATGAAAAATGTGTTTCCCCCGTCGCGGATGGACATCTGAAATAATTATCAAGGGAAATATTTATGAGTATTACAATACAAAAAACTTCAGAAGTCGAAATTCGTTCAACTTTGTTAATGATAGTATGATCTTCGAATTTCATATTTTCTCCAATAAAATCGTCTTTGACACGTCTCTTGATTTTATTCGATCTAGTGACTGCATTTTGTAAATTGAATGCAAAACCCTTCTGACATGAGCGTAGGTCTGTTTACCCAACTTGTTTTTTATTGATTTTGACTGGCCTGTTGCAAAAGGTCCTTAACAGCGCCTGGGTAATTGAGTGATCTGACATTCCAGGATCCAATGCCATAGTTCTTTTTTCATTTGCGAGGTCGTTGCCGTGAGTCCAGTCCATTCTGAGGCCTTTCTGCAGGTTTCGAAACAATTAAAGGTTTTCCAGGGACGGGGAGTTAGTCCATTGCCCAACCTCCATTCTGGCGGCATGGTTATTACGTCGATTCCGTTATCAGGCACGGAAGTTTCCCCTTCACCCTCTTACGTCCTCACAAAGGAGTTGTTAGTAGGATTTAGTAGCAGAGCTGTAGATGTATTTACAGTTATGAGCATTTCTCGACATTTAATGTTACATTATTGGGGAACCAGTAAACCCAATGCGTACCCCGAGAGCATTTACTACCATTTAATTGGGGGGCTTGGGAGGAGAATTCATGGAAGCTATGGGTTGGGGAAACAAGAGGTTCCCTCCTCCTTTCTCAAGCGGGCTTGGGACCGTCTATGGCTATATATATATATATATATATATATATATATATATATATATATATATATATATATATATATATATATATATATATATATATATATATATATATGTATATATATATATATATATATTAATGCGAATGTAAAGTACTCTTCAAAATAGATAATTTGCCTAACATCGAAAACTGGATGTGGAATCCGAAACTCATCATAAGTTACTTAACAAATTTGCATTCAATAAGTTAAAATGCTACTGTATCCGAGTCGAAGGCCTTTCTATGGCCTCAGAGCCTCAAACCTGGATGGGATTCTTAAATGGCATCGTAAATTTTCATTCTTGCAACGAAAAAACACCTTAAGCAGTCTAACATCAAATACATCTTAAAAATAATTTACCTTGAAATTTTAATGCAAACATCTCATCATTTAAGACAACTTTCTTTTCGATGCCATATAATTTTTTTGTCCCACTTTGCACATATTCTAGTTGATGTTAATCAACCTTAGTTGGTTGTTGGTGCCAACTCATGTTCTAATATGAACCTGATGATATGGCACAGCTCCAAGTTTTCTAGACGTTCAAGGAATATTTCACGTTTGCCAACTATTTATAAACTTTTAAGTGAGAAACGGCCAAAACAAGAACAACAATCTTCTAAAACCATGAACCAACGTTGACCGTAATATCCAAGGCACGGACGATGGATTCCAAGTTGTGGTCACTAAACTTTGAATGTGATCGGGAAACAGGAAGGTGTTGCAGCTTTCTAATGGGACCTATCATCTCCACCTATATCCCTGTCTACACTTATTGAACTTAGTTCGTGCTCAAGATGTCAAAAGATTAGGTTGCAAGCAGTTAATAAAAAATTCAGTGCTGCTCCTTAAAAAGAAATACGGAAAGGTTAGTGAAAAAAAGAGTAATTGTTCATTACTAACATTTATTTAGAAAAATGTATAACTCTCCGAGGTATTTGTAGATTAGCGGCGTTAAAAGAAGCGTTAAAATTTGAAAAAAGTAACTCCCACTACTGTCGTTTTGAGAATTGGTGCCAAAGTTGAACAGAGCACTTAAGCAATTTTACTTCTTTAGGGCTGTCGTTGATATCGTCATTTCAGTAACTTTATTTTCCACCCTTGCATCTAAAATTAAACTTTCATTGGCTAAGTTCGTAAGAACTCTCATGGTCGTAAGCAGAAAGTTTGCCGGCATTGAAGGGTAATCGACAATGCAACAAAGTTTTCCTTTATCCTCTCTCCATTCCTGAGTGCAAAATATTGAGACACTTTTTGAAGGCTAAAGAAGTATTTTTTCATATTGCTGGTGGATAATGCAACAGAGATGGTAAGTTGAGGAGGAGGCAAGGCGAAATGAAAAAAAGAATAACTACTATGGAGCAATTTTCCGGACTTTACTCCAATAATTTTCCAGGCTGAATGGATACTAACATTCTGTGAATGGGCATTTTGATGTGACATCAGTGAATGCTAATGAACCAATTAGAGAAGTTGTGAAGGATAGTGAGCCGAGTAATTCAGCGGCTTCAGTATTATTTTACGTGCAGTGGTAGAATAAGTGGTTGCAGGAACTTTTAAATGAACAGAATATTTATACAAATATTGTGCTTGGTGTTTTTATTATATGGTACGAGTATTACGGAAGTAGCCTCATTAATTGCTTATGAACGAAGAAAGCACTCAAAGGAACTTTTCCCGCATTGTCATGCCGCGTTAGATTCAATTAAGGTTTGTCTTCAGCGACACACACGATTGATTCCCTAACCAACATCGATATCCTTGTAGAGCAAGATTATTTTTCTTTTCTCGCCATTTACCCAGGCACGGGTGGGTTTGATTGATGACAAGCCTTTATCACCAGTCATTCTTCCAGAAATGAGTATTACAAGCAAGGCCACACAATCTGGCGCATATTTCCTTGTTGTCAATTCACTTAGCTTCCATTTCGCTAGAAGCTTTTTTCGTACACTAATGATTTCCCTTCGGGCTCGTTCAGTCGGAAAATCGCCAACAATTCACGCTTCACTGAGCCCAATCAAGAATCTCTTCAGCGTGCAACCATCATACCCTAGTTGTTTTTTACCAACGGATTTTCGGCGAGTCTTCAGCCTCATTTCAGCTTCAAGCCCATTTCCCTTTTGCCACTGCATCCTCAATACACTTCCATCCGATTTGAACTTAAACAGCAATGACAGCCATCTTTGCAATTAAAAATTTCATAAATGGAACCCAGCGAGGCTTGGAGGCCATTGTGTGCGTGGAGTTTGAAGTATGCAGAAATTTTGTTTAATTAAAATTCACCGATTCGACATCGTCAGTTGGTTGAAACCAAAATAGTTCCCCAACAAGTTAAATATTTGGTAAGAAGATGTGGTAAAGGGAGTTGACTATGTGCAGACTATTGAATCTTTTTCCTGGCGACAAGCATAAGACCTTGTAAACTTTTTAGAGTTGACCACACTTTTTATTTCCACCCTCGAATGGTTAAGAGCAGCATAACAGCTGACTCCAAACGAGCAAGTATTCTTACAAACCTCATTGCTACTTAGAATAAAACACAATAGTGAGCCAGCAGGAGTAATTATGACCAGCAGTTGAGTTTCTTTAGTTCGCAGTTCGTTCCGGGGTTAATATATTCATTGCTGTTGTTATTCGAAATTATCGTGTACAATTTAAGAAACGACTAAAATAATGGACAAAACTTCCTTTACTGTTTTGCAAACAGTTCGGAGTTTAAAAATGGCCAGCCATTAATGGTCGATGCCTTGCAATTTTCTTGGATGAGCTATATTGTGATGCTTCTCTGCCAGTTTGAGTTTAGGTGAATAGAATGCGAAGCCAGAGGGAATAATATTCAAGAAAATCGATGCGAATTTTAAACAGTGAAAAATAAACAACTCACTCTGGGATTTGTTGGTATTTTTAGAAAATTAAGTAATCTGAATAGAGGTTAAAGAAAATATTGAAGATGGCAGCTAAACAATGTAATAGGTCACAAAGGAGCTCCACTTCATCTCCCCCTCTCCCCTCCCGCTAGAATAGGGATCCCCCAGCTTGAAGGCGGCTCACGGCGTAACAAATCGAGACCAGCCAGAAGTAAAGTGTCAAACGGTCCCAGTCTAGTCTTCTTGCAAGCATGGGAGTCCGACACTCTGTGCGTAAATGGGCATTTACCTCTTTACCACAAAAAAAGGAACAACTTTGATGGATAACATAAATTGAAATGAAAATTCGATTATAGGATTTTGTAAAAAAAATTTACAATAACCTATTGTAATCGATACTTGTCCGTCCATCACAGCATATTTTCTCAGAGACTAGAAAAGTTAAAGCCATCACATCTTGTGAACAGCTCAGGATGTTCCAGGTAATAAAAGCCTGGGAGTCGGTCTACGTTGTGTAGCGGTAAGAGTGGTCGGTGCGTAAGCCTAAAGTGCCAGGTTCGAATACGGTTGGTGACAACGAGATATGTTTTATATGATTCTTTGGACGGAATATAAGCCCGATTAGATATGATATGCACTGGTTTAGGCCGGCCGCACATGGTAAAAAATTTTCTGTCAGATAATTTCTGATGCAAACTGATACTACTCCGCTCACACACCAAGCATTTAGTTCCGATGAGTTTACTGTCAGTTTGGACTTTACGGCCAGCAGTTAAACTACAGGTCAAAATTATGGACGACGAAGGATTACTTTTAGTTGCGTTACTTTGTCATTCAGTGAGAAAAACTTCAGTGAGGAAGACTCTAAGACAGCCAGTTTCACATGAAACGTGCAAGACTCCGATATTATCGAGCGAAATAATCCAATTTATATTAAATGCCCATACGATCATTCGATGATATTTTAGAAAGATACAGTATTTTATCTTGCGAAGAAAAATTAGCTTTTCCCTTGAGATGAATACCTTCACCCATCTGACTGTATCTTTGAATAAGTAACACATTCTAAGTTTGCCCTTCGATTCGCGCTTGTAGTTCAGGTGCGCAGCAGTAGATTGTAGAAAGAATTGGAAGAATAGAAATCGTTCTTAGTTTTTATTCACAAAGTGAAAGTGTCGACAAGAGCACTCTTGGAGACTAGCATTCTTTGGGGAGCGCTGCCCCACGGACCCGAGGATATTTATTCATTTATTTATTAATCGATTTCACAGACTAAGAAGTCCAATTACAAAATAGACTTAATAAATTTGAAGAAAGTAAGTGCAAAATTGAGTGGAAATGTTATTCCTTGCCAAGAAACAATATCAAAATAGAATATAATCATTTAAAATTAAAAAGTTACATCCAGTATTATTATTAATTAAACGGAATTCGTAATTACCAAAGTTGGTAATCTATTTGGGAAATCAAAGTAAGATGAGGAAAAAGATCCAAGCTCGAGCTCATCATGTTTCCTGATGATTCGCGGCATTAATGAGTGAAAATATAGTTCTGTCCAAGCATACGGAACCTCAAGAAGACTACTAGAACGGGTAGTAAGTGCAATCTGCCTGAAGTGCCAATCGTCGCTAAGAGCGGATGCAATATAATGGTGGTACAGTTTGTATAGGAAACATTGATCTAAAAACTTTCTACGCGACGACAAAGAAGGAAGACGAAGTATAGACAACCGACGATCATAGGATTCATACGGCAAATTAAATTTATAGAACAAAACCCTGGTGAATTTTCGCTGGACAGAAACTGTTGTCGAGGAGACCACACAACTGAACAGTACTCAAGAAGTGGGCGAACAAGGTAGGCGAATAAACGAACAGCGGTAGGAATGCTTCCAAATTTATGTTGATGTCGCAGAATAAATCTGGAAGTCTTCAATGCTCTGGCAGTTATACTCGAATTTGAGCTTGGTATCAAAAATTACACCAAGGTCTTTGCATGAGTCCACTGAAGAGAGAATAACATCACAAAGGGATTAGTTGTACGTTAAAGTAACTGTTTTGAGAGTAAAACTCATCTTAAAACATTTTGAAACATTTGAACAAAGGAAATTTGACAAGCACCAGCTACACAGATTAAGTAGATCCTTTTGGAGAAACTGACAATCGTCAAGAGTCTTAATTATACGAAACACTTTGAAATCATTAGGATATAGGAGGCAGGGAGAGGATATTATAGAGGAGAGATCATTAATAAACAGTAGGAAAAGGAGAGGCCCGAGGATTTACCCTTGAGGGACACCGAAAGATGGGGAAAAAGGAGAGGAAGCTGTTCCATTAAGAACAACATGGCACGAACGATTGGAAAGATATGACGAGATTCAGGCGAGTAGGGAACCGGAGATACCAAGCATGGCTAGCTTTTGGCAAAGAATACAATGGTTCGCACAATCAAAATATTTGGAGAAGTCAGCAAAGACGGCATCCACTTGGTATTGTTTGCCCAGAGCTTTTGCGATATAGTCTGTGAATTCAGCTAAGTTTGATGAAGTGGAACGGCCTTTCAGGAAGCCATGTTGCTGCGGATTTATAACTGAGCTCAATGATTCTGAAAGTCTGTTGTGTGGAAGGCGTTCAAGCAGTTTAGGGAAACAGGAGAGCAGAGATATGGGACGATATTTAGAAACAATAGACGGATCATCATTTTTAAAGATTGGAACAACGTTTGCATCTTTCCAATAATTGGAAAAGAAACCAGAGCTAAGACTGAGGTTGAAAATAAGGGATAAGGGAAAACATATAGAGGAACTGAGTGATTTCACAAATATATTTGGCAATCCATCAGGACCAGGACTGACATTAGGATCGAGTAAATTAATAAGGGATTCGACTTCAAGAGGATTAGTAGAGTAGGATGCGATAAGGATTGGACTGGCTTCATTTGAGTTGGTGGAAGAATATATTGTGTCATGAGGTACAAATGTTGAGTAAAAGAATTGAGCAAATAGGTTTGAAATATCCTGTGGAGAAGATGCTTCAATATTGTTTCATGTAACATTACAGAGGATAGTAGAGGAAGATTTTAAGGATCGGATATAAGACCAAAAGGGTTTGACATTATTTGTCGTAAGGGAGGTCTCTAAACTGCTGAAGTAGTTCTTCATGGCAATCCTTATTTCGCCTTTAGCAATGGATCTTAGTCTACAAAACTCAGATCTGGCTTCTTCAGATCCAGTTAGTTTGAAGCGCTGATGCTCCCTGTCTTTTGCTTTTAAGGCACATATAACTCTGTTAGTGAACCAAGGCTTCGTTTTAGCCTTACGAGAAGATTGCGGAGGAGTATATTCGGTAATCAAATTATTGAGGTATTCGTAGAATTTACCTATGGCACTATCGCAGTCAAGACCAGAGAAAAAGGCACACCAGTCGACAGAGTCCCGATTAGTTTTAATCGCCTCATAATTAGCTCTAAAAAAGTTGAACCGAAAGGCAGTGGCATATCTCGGAAGTTGGAAGGTTTCAATCGCTAGATCTAGAGGCAAAGGTGGATGATGAAGGTCTGGCTTTATATAAGGAAACAAGGCATGAGAGACAGAGATACAATGAGCTTGGACATTTGAAAGGACAAGGTCATGTAGACGGCCATTAGGGTTACGGATATGGTTTAATTGTGAACAAGAACAGAGGGAAAGAAAAGAAGAAAGCAGCAAAGGTATATTATTTGTAGAAGAAATAGAAGGAATTGTGTGAGTGTCCCATTCAACGGAGGGTAGATTGAAATCCCCACAAACTACAATTTTTGAATGAGGGTGACGAACAAAAAGATAAGAGGAAAGTTCATCAAAGAAGGATTCATACACAATTAAAGGAGAATTGCAGGGAATGTACACTGTACAAATTAATAAGGATGTATTATGCGGAAGGGAAATTTTCACAATTACACATTCAACAGCACGAGCAAAACCGAAGTCAGCACATAGTGAGCTTACAAAGGAGTTACAAACAGCAATTAAAACCCCACCATCATCCGATTTATTTGTTGCACCAGGGTCACGATCAAACTGGTAGACTATATGGTCAGGCAGAAATTCTGAATTGGAAATATTTCCATTCAGCCATGTTTCAGTTAAACAAATGACAGAGTCATTTGCTAGTGATAAGTCCTCGAGCTTGGTTCTTAAGCCCCTGACGTTTTGATAGTACATGGTGATAGATTGATATGTAGACCTCCTAACAGATTTAGTAGTTGGTGAGACGTCGGATATGAGGGGCGCCGTGAGGTATCCTCCTGGGATGACAGGTAACGACTCTGATTGGATCTGGACTACGCCTTGGACAACGAACTAGAATTGATGCTTTGGACTGGCGAATGTGATGGTTTGGACCTAGTTACAAGTACTTTGAATCGTAGCGCCGAGGTAAAACTCGTATGTGAATGGCTCCAATTCAACCATCATACCGTCTTCGTCCCAGTTAAACCTTGGTAGGCCTCGGAGTACGTTTGAAGTTCGCACCATTGAGTTGGTTGTGTAGGGTCGGTCGAAACGGACTCCCGATTAGCGCTGGTCTGGCTCTAAGCACTTGTCCCCATAAGCGCATGTGCCAACCCTCACATCCCTGCTCTGCAAAGATAATCATCGGACCAAAAAGGCGACTACACACACGAACGGATATAGCAGCTCTAAGCAAGGACCCATGGAGCAACCAAAAACAAAAGGTCAAAAAAATCCAAGAAAGAAACAAAAATTAATAACAACGACGATGCAACCAGCGGTTGCAGCCACGATGTTAACAGTACATCGAGAGCGGTACTAACCATGACAAAAACGACGAATAACACAATGACAGTGAAGACAGACGAAAAACGGAGAATAGCAGACAGTCTGATGCAGACTGAGATTCCTGCGGCGTTTGGGCGCAGCAAAAAAATGATGCGAACGCCAGAGCGTCCTATTAAAGAAAAGCGGGAAACTCTGCAGGACGCTTCAGGTGTTTGAGCAGTGGAAGATAATATAAAGAGCATCGAACATTCGATTTTCACTACTGCAATCGTTAGCGAAGCGACCGATGTAACGGTCGCATACCCCGATATAGTAAAGAAACATCCTGAAGCCAACGAGGAGATTACGGTACAAAAAGCAAAGAGTGATCAGACAAATAAAGCGACGTTGTGCGCCAACGTCGAAAATGTGGCGGAAGTACTGCATCTGGAAACGGAAAGCGATAACTTCTCCCAAGGATGGTTGTAAAGTACAATTGCCGCCCAGTGATACGAAGAAGAAAGGCTATTCTAAAAAGCGGGATATGTTCTAAAAAGAATAAAATCTGCATGCGACTCCCCAAAAGTCAGCAAGGCAGTAAAGGTTGGGCTCCTAGAACTAGAGGAGCTCCTAGATTGCATAGAGCAATATCAGAAGAGCTAGTTAAAGTCCGAAGACGAACGGAAGGCTAAAGAGGTGCTTGAGGTGAAGTTCAAAGGTGCCATGCAGATAGCTCCACCATTAGAAGTCAATAAAAGAATGGCGTCTAGTCCAATCGAAAGAGATCGGAATAAAAGAAGGAAGGAAGAGGCACTTGATGGGCGTGGAGCACTAGATCACGGGTTCTAGATAGTGCTTACTAAAGGAGCGAAGAAAGCCGCAAAGAAACTCCTTCAGAAAAAGCCAGAAAGTAGAGTTCGCATGGACGCCCAATCCGAAAAAAAGACCTGATGCAAAAAATGAGAGGCAGAAGCCCCGACGAAGACTCCGGCAGCAGGCACTGCTCGTAAAGCCCCAAGATGGCCGATCGTACGTGGAGGTACTGCGGGACATCAGGGGAAACGTAAGGCGTGAAGACGCCAATACTACCATCAAAGTAGTATGACCAACGCAGTCGGGCCACATACTGGTCGAATTCGGAGCTGAGGCCGGCAATAAGGAAGCATTCTGCGATGCAGTAAAGAAAGTCCTCGGCAAAAGCGTAACTATAGCCTCGCTTGAACCGACGGCAACGATCGAAATACGAGACATTGACAGCTGCACAGATCTGGCGGAGGTAGAAGAGGCCATCAAAAGGGAGTTCCGTAGCGTGGGAAGGATCAAAGCGAGACTGACACCAGAAAACAACAGGGGACAACGCATGGCCATACTTGACTTGACCAAAAAGGACGCCAAACAATTGATGAACAAGGGCAAAATACGAATAAGGTGAGTTTTCTGTGGGATACGGCAAAGAGCAACGCCTCTTCAGTATTTAAAATGCCTTGGTTATGGTCACACCACACAAGTATGCGAAGGACCGATAGGAGTTCCCTATGTTACAAATGCGGTAAAATGGGAAATAAAAAAAAAGAGTGTACGCAGGAGGCACACTGTATTCTTTGCAAGGATGCTGATCCAAAACCCGATTTTGGGCACGTCTTGGGATCAGAAAAATGCCGGGTTTTCCAGGAAGCCCTAGCCATGGCAAAATCGGAATTTCGATGACCCGCATCCTGCAACTAAGCCTACACCGCAGCTCAACCACCCAAAATCTGCTTGGGCAGTTTGCGAGGGACATGAAAGCCGACTTCTTGCTGCCGAGTGAGCGACACCATAATAAAAGTCCTGCATTATGGTACTCTGATGAAACTGGTACTGCCACCATCTGGGTTCGAAACAGTGACTTTCAAGCGTAGAGTTGTGTACGAGGGAATGGTTTCGTGTGAGTTCGGTGCTCAAGGACCACCTCCTTTAGTGTGTACGTAGCACCTGACGAATCGATATCATCTTTCCAAGCCAAGCTTAATGCTTTGGAGGGTGCTGTCTCGAACGCAGAGGGCTAATTGCTCGTTGGGGGCAACTTTAACGCTGATGCAATCCAATGGGGCATGCCTCAGATGGATCCCCGGGGAAAACGAATCCTGGAAATGGTGGTCAGGATGGCCCTCGTCATACTAAACTCCGGAAATGCGCCGATTTTCCGCCTTAGTGGCTGTGAAGGAACCATACCAGACGTGATATTCGCCTTGGAGTCCTTAGTACGGAGGATACACAATTGGAAAGTATTAGAGGACTACTCAGCCAGCGATCATCAGTGCATTCTGCTTGAGATTAGTGATGTTGCCTCCTGACGTCCGTGCTCTCGGCTTTCTACAACTGGATGGAACATCGGAAGGATGGACGTCGAGAGGTTCGTCGTGGTGCTCACAGCAGGCGAGCCGCTGCAGGGAGCTTTGGAGGAAATGGAAGAACTGGCAGCTCAAGATGTGGTGAACTCTACTATGAGCATCATTACGACTGCCTCATCAAAGACTCCGACACGGCAGGCCCCCAGTGTACTGGTGGTCAACTGAAATCGCTTAAAAGCGGAGGGAGTGTCACGCTTCGACGTGAGGCTCAAACGGCGCGGAACGGTGGCGAGGCATGCAACTGGGTGGCAGCATATAAGTCGGCCAGGAAATGCCTTCGCAAACTGATCAACAGTAGCAAGGCTCGCTGCTGGCAAGACCTAGTGGACAATGTGAACAAGGACCTGTGGGGCCTTGGCTACAAGCTGGTCATGTGGAAACTTGGTGCCCTATGGAAGCCTTGTATACATGATGCGGAAAAGGGTGACGGGATAGTGCGGCAACTCTTCACCGCCCATCCTGTGTTGACGTTGTCCATGATAAAACAGCAGTCGAGTGTCCACTCTTCACACAGCTGGAACTGGATGAGGCAGTCCTCTCATTGAAAGCGAGGAAGGCTCGAGGTACAGATGGTGTTCCAGCTGAGATGTTGCGGCTTGTCTATCACCATTGTCCTGACTTGCTGCTCAGCACATTCAACGCTTGCCTACGGGACGGGGTTTTTTCGGTACAATGGAATGTGGCAGGACGTTCTACCATTGATACGATTGCAGAGGTGGTGAACGCAGTCCTGTTGGTGACACTCGACGTCATGAACGCCTTCAACTCCGCTAGATGGATGGATATTCTGGATACGCTGGAAAACTCTTTTCAAAATCCAGAATATCTAATGCGGCTTTTGAGAAACTACCAAAAGGACCGAAGCCTGCACTACGACACGACACAAGGCGACACAAATTACATCGGTTGTTTCCAAGGGATCTATTCTTGGTCCGGACCTGTGGAACGTATCTTACGACGGGCTACTGAGACTTGAGATGCTAGATGAGTCGCGCTTGGTCTCTGGACGCACCGTTGAACAAGCGCAACTTAGGCTAGGTATGCTAATGCGCTGAGTGAGGGACTGGATGACTGCTCGTGGGCTCAGTTTAGCACTGGAGGTAACCAAAGTGGTCATCTTGATAAAAAGAGAATCCTTGGAGTGAGGATGATCAGTATTGGAGACATACAAATCGAATCAAAGCCAGCGGTGAAGTACCTGGGGCTACTGATCAACTCAGAGATGAGTTTCTCTGAGCAAATCAGGGCAACGGCTGAGAAGGCTTCTTCGGGAATATTGGCCTTGAGTCGACTTGTGGCCAACGTAAGGGGACCCCGTCCATCAATAAGACGCCTCTTGATGAGGGCTGTAGGGTCAGTGCTACTGTACGGAGCAGAGGTATGGAGCGACGCTCTCAGCAAGGAGGTATACTGAAAACGTTTGGCACAGGTACAGAGAAGAGGAGCACTGGGAATTGCATCTTTGTATCCGACAGTCCCTGACTTGGTGGTGAGAGTGATTGCAGGCGCGATACCTGTAGCCCTCCTTGCTACAGAGTGCCGTGCTATTTATCTGCGCCGAAACGAGGATGCAAGGGAGATAGTTGTCCGTGAGGAGAGACAGCGCTCGCTCAACGATTGGCAGCAGTCTTGGGTCAATTGCGCGAAGGTAAAGTGGACTGCGTGCCTCATCCCAGATGTGAGACCGTGGCTGAGTCGAAGGCATGGTGAGACTGATTTCTATCGGACCCAGTTTTTGAGCGGGCATGGGTGTTTTCAGTCTTATCTGCACAAGATTGGTAAGTCAAGGTCCCCCCGATTGTCGGTTTTGCCCAGAAGAGGAAGACAATGCCTGCCACACATTTTTTGCGTGTAGAAAATGGGTCAGGCTGCGAAAGGAACTCTACAGGGAGACGGAAGAGCTCACCCCGGATAATATAGTTGCGGTGTTGCTTGAATCGGTTGACAAATGGAACCGGGTGGCACATTATGCTCAGGCAGTCCTAAAATATAAAAGGGACTCACAGCAGCCGGGGGCGCTGGGGCTAGGGGATAGCTTTTCTAGAACTTCCTCTTCCCTTCTCCCCTCCCGCTAGGAAATGGGCTCCCCAGCTTGAAGGCGCCTCACGGCGTAACAAAACGAGACCTGGCCCGAAGTAATGTGTCAAACGGTTCCAGGCTGGGTTCTCAGATTGACAGGGGAGGTGTTTAGTGGGTAGTCCAGTCGCGCATGGGAGTCCCACACTCTTTGCATAAATGGCATTAACCTCCCCACCACAAAAAAATGAACATTTAATTTTTTTGACAAAATGATTAACTCATTTAAATTGTAATTATTGTTTGGGGATTGTGGTGGGATAGACTCATCATTGTTAGTGAAAACAGGAGGAGAAGTGGTTGAATTGGATTCAAATGGAATTTGAGAATTCTGAGGAAAGTCTTGAAAGTCCACATCTGGGTATACATGTATGAATATGTTGGGGTAGATGAGTAAACACTTGGTGGCTGCCTACGGGAGCTCAAGTTTGACGTATGAATAATTAGAGAACACTAAGTGAAGGTTTGCGAATCATTTTTCTTATTTTTGATGATGCGTTATGCAAGTTAAATCATACAAACTTTAAATTTTAGCTATTGTGACCTCGACTTTTCTTTTAGGTTGTTACGAAAGCTCAATAAATTCATCCAAGGAATCACAATCAATTTTTCTCCTTTGCTTAGTTAAATTCAATATTTGAGAAGGCACATCTTCGATTTTTTTTCTGTTTTGAATGTCTTTGGATTCATTTTTTGTGCTGATTTCCGCTTTTCCAATTCCTTTTTACGTGCAGTTCTGGTTGCAGGTTCCCTTCTCGGCTGAAAAAACGGATGGATATTAGAACAGTGGAAGGTAAATGGGCTTAGATATAGGCAATAAGAAGCATGACATAGGTTTAGTTATTACTCTTAAATCAATTAGTAAAAGTGAAGTCTTACTTATGGCTATGTACTTTGTAAGGCTGGTATCAAAAATTGTAAGTTATCCGCTCATATGTAGTTCTTCCGGAACCCGGAGTGTTTTTGATTCGATTCGTATATTTTTTGAATCCATCTCTTAAATTATTCCATTCCTTTTTTTCATTGCCCCTGAAAGTGTAAAATATCATTTTCTTATTTTATTTATAGATTTCTAGTAACTGGAAAAAATTTTGAAGATCTTCAGTTTGATTACTCAATGGATAGAAGAAATATATACGCACTAGTAAAGGAAACGTGTAAGGCAATATGGGATGTTTTCCACCCATTCGAAATGAAAATACAGGTTTTAAAGGAGCGTTGGGCTCCTTTGAAACCTGTATTTTCATAGGAAAATTAGTATTCCAAACTGCTGTGGATTAGCTAATGGCAAAACAATTCTTCTCCATTGTGCTTATGGCTATAGTGGATGCTGAATATCGATTTATCGTGATCGACGTAGGTGCTTTTGGTAAAGAAAGCGACAGCCGAATATTCGATTCCTGGGTTTTTGGAAAGAAATCATCTCTAAATTTTCTTAATTTACCTGATCCTAAAGTATTTCCCAACACTGAAGTGCCATTATTACCCTACAATTTCTTAAGCAATAAAGTATTCCCTCTAAATACAAGCTTCATGAAACAATACCCAAGGAACAACTTGAATGCACAAAAATGAGTATTCAACTACAGGCTGAGTAGATCTCGACGGTTTGTTGAATGCGCGTTTTGTATTTTAAGCAATAAATGGAGAATTTTTCCCACTAAAATGTGTATTCCACCAGATTTTGCGACATTTATTACAAAAACTCCATGCGTGTTGCACAAATTTGTACGTGCTTGAGATGGCTTCTAATTCAAGGATACATTATCTTATTATTTCACGAAAACCAATATTGAAGTGCTATCAAATATAGCAGCATTAAAAATGTTACGTTACAACAAGCGATTCCGGTTGGGGCCTTGAGGTCCCGACTAGCCCGTGGGGATGGGGTAGAAAAGCGCCACTCGTCAACCCTAGTATTGCCCCCAGGAGCCAATCAGCGAGCTTGAGGCTCCCGAAATGGTCCTTTCACTAGAATATCCACATTCACTGAAGGAAAAAAAACCACTAACTATGCAAAGGAACACATACAATTGCTTTTTGAAAACATAATTTATAGCTTTTGGGAAATTTAAGGGTCCTGTTTTGATTTTATAGGCGAAAATGTAAAATTTATAAAATGTACTATCATTAACAAAGTTTATCGAATTTCGGCTTCGGAGGTATTTGTTGCCCGTGTACTCCTAAAGTTACATCTCTGTGATTTTTTTCAGATTTTTCGGGTCAAAGGTGTCCTATCGCGAGGGGGGGGGGGTATACACGAAATTTTCATACATTTCCTCTTCCCCTGCACCCCTCAAAGCAAAACTTGTTGATTTAAGACCTGGTTTGAAAAATCCTCATTTAGACCTTTCATTTGATGTTCATATTGTCTACATGCGATGAAATTTTTTTTTAGGGGCTGCTCCCCCATATGGGGAGACCCCCTTTAAAGACCTTATAAGTTTCTTTCCATGGTGGAAATTTGAGGGGGGCGTCACTTTGCACCTAAATATGTTTCTAGCTTATGTAGTTTGCGAAAAAAAGTGGTGTGACTTACGGACGGACAGACGGACAGACAGGACGCGATTTTAGTAGGGTATTGTAAAATGATTTTACAATAACCTAAAAACTAAACGATAATTCAAGATGATCTCAGTTTCATGCGAAGCCATTATTTATAAATTCAAATTCTTTATACTTGCAAAATTTTCCTTACTTCCTACGTTGGGTACCCCCCCCCCCCCCCCGATGGTCGAAATCCTCGCACTTCAACTCGTACGCCACTTGGATCAATTTTCTCACCTTTTTATCTGGAGGGATTTTCCCTCATTGCCCGATTAGTTTCTTCGACACTCCTTCCTTCTAATGTTTGCACCTATTGGCTTGTTGTGATCCCTCTATTTCGCAAAATGTTACGTTCTTCCTTCTCCGCTGCCCAAGTATATGTAAAAGAGACCACTTCCACCGTCGCTGGCTCTTTTTTCACCTTTTCGCAACGGCCCTTTGACTTGAGTTGAAGAACCCAAGTTCAAGGCCACAACATTCACCATGGCTGCTCAACCTTGCAGCGTTTACCTCGGACGCTAACCCAGTGCCCTGCATTTTTGATAACAACCATATCGATTTGTTTTGGTTGAAGTGGCATGTATTGTGTTGATGCTTGTGTGCGAATATTTATGTTTATCGTGAAATATTTTAAAGTAAAGACGGTACGCGTTTATGGTGACGCATTGGGTTTGCCTTGTCGGGTTTCAGTGGTCCTCTTCGTTATCGGTGCCATCATTGTGTCCGCAAAGGGATATTACAGTGTGTCGGGCGATAAGCCTGAGGAATTTCGTAAGTATATATTACAGGGGTATCATGATTTTTTTGGTATTCAGCAGGTTCAATAACGTCAAGTAATTCTTCGAGTTCATTTAAGAATTTCACCTCTTTGGGACTATAAGTTTTTGGCTAAAATTTCAAAAACCATCTTATAACAGGCTCTGCCAGACTTTGATCTTTTTCTAAAAACTGTACAACACAATATGTTAATTCTGGATGATATACTGATAAACTTTTCACTTTATGCAGGGGTAATAGAACTTTCAGTAAAATTATTCGTGTTCCTTTTTAAATGGAAGTGCAAAAGCCATTTATTATACTCCCCAAAATTCCTAGTAGCTCAGCTATTCTATTGGGATGTTCTGTTTCATGAATAAACCTTTAGAGAACGCTGTTAGTTTTTTTCTTATAAATGCACGTTAACTCTAAATTTTTCCATAAATCCGATGCAGGACAGTTTTCAAGAAATAATGCTTTCAAGGATCTTCCGAATCCAAAAGTTCCAATAATTGAAGAACAAATTGATGATCAATATGGTGCTTTGTAATGTTTTGTTGGAAGTCTGACGACTCATAAATTGTAAAAACAATTCATATACGAACTGCAGGTGACCCGCTTCAAGCTTCATCCTGTTTTGGGTCGAATTCTGCACCGTTTGGATTAGATGATGGTGGCAATTTGCGGAATAAATTCACAACAAACATGTTAATAGCCTCCGGATAAATAGCCTCCGTTATAACACCATTTTGTTTTGTTAAATATTCAACCATTTAACCATAGCGCAGCCCGTTTCACTTCTTCCTATTTTAGGTCGCTTAATTGCTCGGAAAAATCAAAAAATGTACAACATTTGCTTAGTTTTCGGATAAACAATTCTTCTCGTTCATTTGATGGAGTTTCCGTCAATTGTACCAATGGGGTCAACTCTCGATTTTCCGATATGTTGAAACGTGAATTGCTCTGCCGTTTATCCTTTTTGATTCGCGGCCCCGATAAATTCAGTCCCTTGGTAATTGGGGTTGGTGGCAGAGCGTCTCACGGTGGTGTAGCTTTTGTTACTGCTGGTGAAATAGATGTTGAGTTGGTTTCCTTATTGTTATTCTCGTTTCCTTTATCATTGACACCGTGGCTTGTTGCAAATTATTCTCCATGACTATGCGACGAAAACCACGAAGGTATTCAAATTTTTCCGGGTTTCACTTAAATGGTGTGCTTGAACAGGACGTGCAATCAATGTGCAAATTTTACAATCTGATTACAAACAAAAAATTCTAATTGAGCATATTGAAAATCAACCTTACTTAACGCTAATAATTTACATTGGTTATTCTAACATTACCTTGGTGCTTCCAACCAGTACTTCAGCGCGTGGAGTGGTTCCTTGGTAATATTCCGACCAAAATGTTGGACTGCAAGGAATCCTTCCCTTTCAGGAGTGGCCCCAGAGTTTAATTTAATATTTCATAGCACAAGGTCAGATTGTTTGAGATTTGTTTATTTTACAAATCATTTTATGTGGAAGGAAGACAAAATTCCGTGGCAATATTGTTCAACAACACTACAATAATTCAGTATATGCAATTAACGCACGAAATAGATAGAAACTTAAGAGGACGCAAGGCAAATATCAAAAAGCTTAGCCAAAACTTTCGACAAGCCATTGGACACATGTAGTAATCAAACAGTTATACTAACAAACTGCTCGAAGACCCTCCTATCTCCTATCCAAAATTCTCATGGCATATTAAAAAAAACAAGTTGGGTAAACAGACCTACGCTCATGCCAGAAGGGTTTTGTATTCATTTTTCAAAATGCAGTCACCAGATTGAATAAAGTCAAGAAGCATGTCAATGACGATTTTATTGGAGAAACTGTGAAATTCGAAGATCATACTATTATTAACAAAGTTGAACGAATTTAGACTTCTGAGGTTTTGTTATTGTTATACTCATAAATATCTCCCTTGATAATTATTGCAGATGTCCATTCACGAGGGAGGAAACACATTTTTCATGTATTTCCCCCCTGTGCCCCACTGAAGCAAAAACTGACAGTTTAAGAACTATTTTGAAAAGCTCCTATGAAAACTTTCATTTCATACTCATATCGGCTACGTTTGATGAATTTTTTTTCAGGGGCCACCCTCCTGTACTGTTATCATCGATTCATAGCCAATTTTTTCGAATCCTAGAATGGTTACAAAGCCCTTTTGCTAGGAACTCTCTCCCGCCTCCTTGACTTGTTCCACTTATGAGCATAAATTTTAGGTACTCATCTTCAGTCATTCATTAAATTGAATCAAGTGTTCAAAGCATGCACCTTAAACGTTGAAGTTGGGAAAAAATAACTCAAAATTATTCAATCTTTGCATTTAAAACAGCCACTATTTTGTTTTACGATTACTGATACCACTAGCTGAACCGATTCTCAAAGGTATTCATGACACCTATCATTCCTGAAATTTTCATGCAAATCCTAGCAAAACTGTAGTGTCTGAGTCGGTAAAAAGCGCATGTTGTTCCATAGCCATATGTTGCCATAGTAATACATGCAGCGCATATTGTTCCATACAGGAAAATTCAAATCGCTATAACTTCGCTAAATATGATTCAAACTTTATGAAACTTGCAGAGTTAATCAATCTTATAAATAGTCATCTGTGTACTAAATTTCATCGAATTTAAGGGTACCCTTAAGATTTTATTCAAGAAAACATAAAATCGATAAATCATACTATTACTAACAAAGTTGAGTGAATTGCGACTTCTCACGTATTTGTTGCTGTTGTACTCATCAAGGCCTACATTCCTGATTTTTTTCAGATTTTTCGGATCACAGGTGTCCAATCGCGAGGGGGGGGGGACACAAATTTTTCGTGTATTTCCCCCCCCTGTGCGCCCCTCGAAGCAAACTTTGCCAAACTAAGACCTGTTTTGAAAAGTTCTCATCAAGACCTTTCATTTGATACCCATTGCGGCTACCTTCAGTGAAATTTTTTTTTCGGGGGGTCACTCCCCTACATGGGGAGACCCCCCTTAAATACCTTATAATTTTTTTTTGTAATTGAACTTTGAAGAGATCACCACTTTACACCTACACACAAAATTTGATGCTTCTAGCTTAAGTAGTTTCCGAGAAAAACTGTGTGACACACGGACGGACAGACGGACGGACGGACAGACAAACGGACAGACGGACAGACAGGACGCGATTTTAGAAGGGTTTTGTAAAATTATTTTACAAAACCCTAAAAAATGGATAACGTCCATCCAAGCAATGTAAAAAGACCATATAAATTTGCAGATAATACTGATCATAATTTTGATGATGACACGAACAGCGCTAGGAGTCCTACAGGTGACGCCAATTAGGGAGCAGAATGGGTATGTGTAAATTAAAGTAAGAGAGGTGCAAATAATCAATCAAAACAATACAATATTACACATGATTAATCCAGATAGTATTTTAGAAACTGTTTAGAGTTGTCTGCCAATCCATCGCTGAAAACCTGAAACAAAAAAAAGCACAAAGAATCGTTTTTCTTTATATTCAAATTAGAAAACTTACCTGAATTTGATATTGTTGACACTCCTAATCAATATTGACATACGTTGCTGACATCTGATTGTCAACAATTACTGAAGATCACGGTGATGATTTATCAGAAATGATATATTGTGAATTTAGAATTATGATATTGTCAGCTTGAAATTCACTGATAGTGAATTAGAAAGTACCGTATTCCTTTGTTTTGAAAATTGCGGTACAGCGAAAAATCTGTTCTTATTACCTCATTAGTTTGTTGGATGTGAATGTGAACGGTCGAAAGTAAAGAACAAAGATAAATTCAAAGTAAATCAGTAAATTTTATAGTTGAAATTAAATTAGTAAAATAACGAGTTGTGGTTGAATTGGAATTATAAAATAAATTAAAGTGAAATAAATAGTAGTTTGTTTTTCAATTTAAAGTGTTTATATCCGGAACATTTTTGGTCCTTCGAGCCGGATATAATTTCTCGTCAATTAGAACATACATATGTGTTTAAATAATCTGCTCCATGGTATTATTTAAATTACGGGCCGCGTGGTGAATTAAACCCAAGACATATGGTTAACGGCAAGAAGGTCTGGTAAGTCCTTTTCCATTTTCCTTATTTGTCCTTTGTTTGGAAAGTTTGATACTACTGTGCGTCAAAGAGATGAAAATATAAACGTTATTTCGAATTTTATTTACTATACATAGCTGTTTGGAAAGATTCATACTGCTGTGCGTCAAAGAGACGAAAATATAAACGTTGTGTCGAATTTTATGTATTATACATAACTATTTGGAAAGTTTCTTACTGCTGTGCGTCAAAGAGATGAAAATATAAACGTTATTTCGAATTTTATTTATTATACATAACTGTTTGAAAGTTTCTCAATTCTGAGCGTTAAAAGACGCCAAGCAAACTTTGTTTGCAGTGTTGGACATAATTGTGATAGCTGGTGATTGCTTCAATTTTAATTTTGAACAGTTGGTGTTTAGAACCGCACGAATTAAACTGTGCAAAGTGTTCTACGTAGTATTCAAGCACTTACATAAGCAACATCGACTGTTTGAATAATAGTGACCGAATATTGATCATAAGAAATAGCATATTACAGGTCAAATTTGGTCGTCGCAGACAAGAATTGTAAGCCGAACGCAATTTGCCGACTTTAACACGTACTCTTCCTAGTACAGTATTTAAACTACGGCAAGCTGCAAAAATGGAACGTTTAGTAGCGCAACAAGACGTACTAAACGAGCAAATACGTAAAATGTATAATAATTTCCGAAAGAATTCCAAAGCCCGTAAAACGTTGGCGTACGTCAATAAATTAATACAACGCGTACAAGAGGTCCGTCGATCATTTATTCAAACTCATGATCAAATATTCGCATTGGTTCAAGGGAAGGAAGATTTGACACTGGAATATTTTACGAAAAATGTGTATGTTTCTTTCGAAGAGTTCAATTTGAATTTCGAAACGGAGTTGGAGGAATTGCGTATAGAGCATGAATCACAAGGAATGCAAGGCAATCAGAATACACAAAGTCAACCCTCGAAGGCTTCAGAAGAGACAGACGTTCGACTCCCTAGAATAAATTTACCCAAATTCAGTGGGGGATACAGTGATTGGACAGCATTCAAGGACCTATTTACATCGTTAATTCACAGCAAAACAAATATCGCCAAAGTGGAAAAGTTGCACTATTTGAAATGTAGTCTTGCAGGAGAAGCCGAGCAGCTACTGAAACATTATTCAGTCACCGATGACAATTACGACTCGGCATGGAAGCTTCTATTAGAACGATACGATGACAAACAGGTCCTCCTGAACGTGCAGCTGAAAAGATTACTAACGTTAAATAACGCTCATGAATCTGCTTCGTCAATAAAGCTACTACTGGATAGAACGCTTGATTGTGTTCAAGCAATAAATAACTTAAAAATTGACAATAAGTGGGATGCGATGTTGATTCATCTCACAACACAACGTTTGGCAACTGATTCACGCCAATTGTGGGAACAACAGCAAGCCTCTCTTCCTGAACCACCGTCATTTCAAAGGCTGAAGGATTTCATGCAATCTCGTTTCAGAGCGTTGGAGGCTGCTGGAGTGGATAAACAAAGACCAAACAGAACTGTTCATAATGTATTGACAAGTAAGACAGGTCAACGATTAAATTGTATCCTCTGCAAGGATTCACATCATCTCAGACAATGTACAGAGTTTCAACAAGCTAGTCACTCAATAAAATTTGATACGGTTAAAAGGAATGGCTTGTGTCTGAATTGTTTGGAAAAGGGACACTTGGTTGGGCAATGCCCTAGCAAAACTAGATGCTTTCGCTGTGAGAAAGCACATCACATGCTACTTCACAGGTCTGAAATGACAAGCAATACCGACGTCAGTCATCGAACATACATGTCACCTAGATACGAAACTCAGGGATCGAGTTCTGGAATTTTCAATGAGCAACAACGAATGGCAGCACCTGATGAACAACCCACAGTGGCATTTACACATAGCACACAATCACAGATGTTGGATGGGTCCGGAAACCTCTTATCGAATAAATCACCAACAGCCGCTACAATGGACACTCCGATTTTGGACAATATGCAAACGGCATTATTAGCGACAGCTTTAGTGAACGCAGAGACTTCAAATGGAGACATGACACTCCGTGCTTTACTAGATCAAGGGTCACAAACGTCAATCATTTCGGAATGCGCAGCCCAAAGATTAGGACTTAAGCGAAGATCCACAAACACCACTATAGCAGGCATTGGGAAATCAAAGGGTATTTCGACAAATGGAAAATTGAGAATGAAGTTATATCTCAGAAATAACGAACATTTGACCATAGAGGCTATCATCTTAAATAAATTGACTAACTTTATTCCATCACATACTATTTCTACGTCTATTAGACAACAAATTGAACACTTAGACCTCGCTGATCCTCACTTTGATAGACCCAGCAAAATTGATCTGCTATTAGGAGCAGACATTTATGCACAAATAATCCTTGGAGGTATTAGGAATTTGAAACAAGGGCCAGTGCTCCAATTTACCAAATTGGGCTGGATAATATCTGGGAAAGTTGACATAGGCGACACCCAAATATTACATACATTTGCAATTGAAATAAACCGAAACTTAGAAATCAGCGAAGAATTAAAGAGATTTTGGGAAATTGAAGAAGTCGGAACAAGCCGAGTCATGACGCAGGAAGAAGAAGCTTGCGAGCAACACTTAGAAATCAGCGAAGAATTAAAGAGATTTTGGGAAATTGAAGAAGTCGGAACAAGCCGAGTCATGACGCAGGAAGAAGAAGCTTGCGAGCAACACTACTATCGAACTCACGTACAAAGGGAGTCAAACGGACGATATAAGGTCCGATAACCTTTCAAAAATATGGATTGCCAGCATCAATTAGGAACCTCTAGAACAAGCGCAGTAACAAGCCTATTGAAATTAGAAAAACGTTTTGCCGTGAACAAAGAACTTTATGCAGAATACTCAACCGTAATTCAGGAATACATCAACTTGGGCCACATGAAGGAAGTTCCTTATTGTGAAGAGTCAGTTTTCGAAGCTGGAAGGAAAATCACCACAACCAATTTTCTCCCACATCACGCTGTATATAAAGAAAGTACTTCAACCAAATTACGCGTAGTGTTTGACGGGTCGAGGAAAACGAGTTCTGGAGTGTCACTCAACGATATTTTGTTGACTGGACCATCTATTCAAAAGAGCATGACGTCAATCATCATCCGATGGAGGTTGAAGCAGTTTGCAATGATGGCTGACATCACAAAGATGTATAGACAGGTGAACATGCATCCTCAAGATGCGAATTTTCAAAAGATTGTCTGGAGATCTCAACCGAATGAACCAATTAAAGACTACTGCCTTACAACAGTGACTTTTAGAACCACGTCTGCCCCATTTCTTGCAATACGCACGCTAAACCAACTGGCGATGGACGGGAAAGAAAAATTTCCTGTTGCTTGCGAATCGGTACTAAACGAATTTTATGTGGATGATTTGCTATCCGGAGGATACAGCCTACAAGAATGCATCATCAAAAGAAATCAATTGACTGAACTACTGAGCTCTGGTGGTTTTCAATTACGAAAATGGATAGCAAATAACAAACAAATTTTGCGAGGAGTCCCAACACAGGATATAGAGATGAAGGAAGCAATCGACTTTGATATGGATCAAAGGTACAAATCGTTAGGAGTTATGTGGTTTCCATTGACGGATTACTTCACGTATCGACTGAAGAAGCGTGAACAACTAACAACGTACACAAAACGCGCTATTCTATCAGAAGTAGCACGTCTATATGATCCGCTAGGCTGGATAGCACCTATCATAATAGTGGCGAAAATATTACTTCAAAGTCTTTGGTTGTCTGGGCAAAACTGGGACGACCCAATACCAAGTCACCTAAACACAGAATGGATTACTTTGTGGACGCAGCTACCTGCAATTGAACGTATTAAAATAACAAGATGGGTGACATATCAACCAGACGCACTTGTATCTCTCCATGGATTCTGTGACGCTTCTCAAAGGGCTTACGCGGCTGCGGTTTACTTAGTCACACAATCAGGTCCAACGATCACCTCTCATCTTCTTGCAGCCAAAACCAAGGTGGCACCAGTAAAACCAGTGACTCTTCCCCGTTTAGAGTTATGTGGAGCAGTATTATTGTCTCGGTTAGTAAAGGAAGTCACAACGGCATTAGAATTGGAAAAGATATCCACCTGGTTATGGACCAACTCGGAAATCGTTTTAGCTTGGTTGAGAGGTCATCCCACCCGATGGTCTATCTTCGTCAGCAATAGAACGGCTAACATTGTCGAAAACGTTGGCAACGTGCCGTGGCGTCATGTGCCGTCAAAATACAATCCAGCTGATGTAGCTTCAAGGGGAACTAAACCCGAAAGCTGGTCAATAATAAACTATGGTGGCATGGACCAAGCTGGTTAACTGCACCGATCGATGATTGGCCTGAAAATAAAGATATACCATCAACTGATATCGAGCAACGTAAACGTACGATGGTTAATATTGGAATAATAAAGGACAATTTTTTGGATGATCTATTGAAAAAATACTCGACACTAACAAGGTTAATAAGAATCACCGCTTATTGTTTTCGTGCGATTAAACCGAAATTGAATCGACTCATCCCTCAAACATATCTCACTAGCGATGAACTAAAACATGCTTTTGAACTCTGGGTCAGATATGCTCAACGAACGGAATGCTCGGCAGAGTTACTAAATCTTCAGAAATTGAAACCAGTTGGAAATAAAGGCCAATTAGCTAATCTAAATCCATTCATAGATAAAAAGGGCATAATGAGGGTTGGAGGTCGCCTACAACACGCTCAACTCTCTTTCGATGAAAAATATCCAATAATCTTACCTCAGAGTGGAAAATTTACGGAACTAATTCTAAATCAGATACATCAATCAACAATGCATGGACAAACGCAGTTAATGCTAAATAATTTGAGAAGAAAATTCTGGCTAATAAACGGACGCAAACAAATTAAAAAATTCATACACCGGTGTGTCCGCTGTTTTCGTGCTAATGCAAAGGGTTTGACGCAACTAATGGGAGATCTACCAGAAGCTCGAGTAACTATATCACGCCCGTTCACACACACAGGTATCGATTTCTGTGGCCCATTCAATCTCAAAGATCGCCTTGGAAGAGGATGCAAAATGTCAAAGGGCTATGTGGCAATATTTATCTGCCTGGCTGTGAAGGCTATACATATAGAAGTCGTTAGTGATCTTTCTACACCAACATTTCTAGCAACGCTGCACAGATTCATGGCAAGAAGAGGAGTTTGCAAACACATTTATTCCGATTGTGGGACAAATTTTGTTGGAGCAGCTGCTGAACTAAAAATCATTATGAAAATAAATGCTGATGCGGCTGAGACTTTAGCAAATGATGGAGTAAATGGCATTTCAATCCACCAGCTTCCCCTCATTTTGGTGGGCTCTGGGAAGCCAGAGTGCGTTCAATTAAATTGCATTTACGTCGAATAGTAGGCAACGTACCTTTAACATATGAAGAGCTTTCTACAGTGTTAGTTAAAATAGAAGCTTGTCTCAACTCTCGTCCTTTATGCCCTCTAACTGACGACCCTAGTGATATCACTGCATTGACTCCAGCCCATTTTCTCGTCGGTGATATTATGGGAGTACCACCTGAAAAGGAATCCGAAACGGCCAACATCAATCACTTAGACCGATGGCGACTGACTCAAAAACTTACCCAAGATTTTTGGAAACGATGGCAGAAGGAATACTTAAGTCATCTCCAACGTCGGCCGAAATGGTTAATTAAAGAAACCAACGTGAAAGTTGGTGATTTATGCATCTTAAGGGATGAGAAGCTGCCATCCTACCGATGGCCTTTAGCTCGGATCACGCAAGTACATCCGGGTCCCGATGCAATAGTACGCGTTGTCACGGTTTGGGCAAATGGCAAAACATACAAACGATCCATCACAAAAATAGCATTACTGCCTATACAAAGATCGACACCATCAGAATATACATCATAGCCAAACATTCCAATTTATCATTTCCTCGTTTCCCAACCTTTCCATCAATTTCCCATGTTTTCAGAACCGATTTGCCGTAACCACTACGAGCATAACCGCAAACTAAAGCGCGATGACGGTGTAGGTGGACGCCCAGCATAAGGTGGGATAACTTCACCATGCCAATGCATCGAACCACGGATCCAAACTTAAAGAACGCTGAAACCAAACACCTTGGCCTGATTGACATCAAATGTATATCAAATAATAAAACAATCAAACTAATGCTTACATTTACAGGAACTGCATTCGAGAGTAAAAGCTGATGAGAGTTTTCAATAAACTCCTCACCCGGGGGAGTATGTTTAGAGTTGTCTGCCAATCCATCGCTGAAAACCTGAAACAAAAAAAAAGCACAAAGAATCGTTTTTCTTTATATTCAAATTAGAAAACTTACCTGAATTTGATATTGTTGACACTCCTAATCAATATTGACATACGTTGCTGACATCTGATTGTCAACAATTACTGAAGATCACGGTGATGATTTATCAGAAATGATATATTGTGAATTTAGAATTATGATATTGTCAGCTTGAAATTCACTGATAGTGAATTAGAAAGTACCGTATTCCTTTGTTTTGAAAATTGCGGTACAGCGAAAAATCTGTTCTTATTACCTCATTAGTTTGTTGGATGTGAATGTGAACGGTCGAAAGTAAAGAACAAAGATAAATTCAAAGTAAATCAGTAAATTTTATAGTTGAAATTAAATTAGTAAAATAACGAGTTGTGGTTGAATTGGAATTATAAAATAAATTAAAGTGAAATAAATAGTAGTTTGTTTTTCAATTTAAAGTGTTTATATCCGGAACAGAAACCATTCTTAACATAAAGGTGAATTTAAACATTTATATATAAATAATCTAGATATAGTTTTACAACAAATAAAAACAATAGAGGCAAAGGTACATTCCATTATTCCTGGTACCAGGCAAAAGCGGGGATTGTTAAACATTGTTGGTACTACACAGAAATGGCTTTTTGGTACTATGGATAATACTGACAGAGAAATAATTTTAGAACATTTGCAGGTTGTGGAAGAAAATAGTCGAAACTCAATTCAATCGCTAAACCAACAGATAAGAATTAATGAGTATTTTAACGAGTCAATCGAATTTTTGAAGGGAGTTATAAGTAGCGATAGGAGAAAAATTTTAAATGCCTTTGAAGGAAAAGAGGGAGTTACAAAAAAAAATTGATGCAACAACAGTTGCTCACAGATCAGTTGATTACATTAAAGTTTCTAGAGAACAAAGTTGACCAGATACAAGATAATATAGCGTCAGCTAAGTACAATCTGATTCATCCTAGTATTCTCACGTTGAATGAAATTAATGAATTTCATATTGACTTTTATAAATTAAAATTGGCAAAAATAGGAATTTTGGAATACAAGGGCAAATACATTATTATTGCAATTAAAATACCCAAAGATTACGTATCCGTTGAATTAAAATTAATCACTCCGCTAACTGACGAAAGCAATTTTGAAATAAATAATGAAGAAGAATTCATTGTAGAAATTGATGATAAAGCATATGTATATGACCCAGAATTGAGTTTACGGGAACTTAAGTTAAGTCAACATTGTGTCATAAAAAGAAATTGTATTTTGAAATTTGAGAATCGAACAAAAATATGTGTTATTGATGTAGAAATGATTTTAATAAAAAACGCAAATGGGGAAGAATTGAAGCATGATTGCGATGATAGGAAAATTGTATTAAAAAATAACCATCTTATAATTTTTTTTTTCAATAAAGGTTCCTTTTTACTATATAATTTATTTTTCACTGTATATACGTATTTCGGTGGGAACATACCGCCTTCATCAGTACACTAACTTATCACAAGTTCCCACCGAAATACGTATATACAGTGAAAAATAAATTATATAGTCAAAAAGGAACCTTTATTGAAAAAAAATTGTATTCCAGACTATAAAACTTTCCGGAGATATTAATAGTTTTTATATCTTATAAAATTTAATAATTGTTCAATTACAATATGTCAAGAAACTTTTTACAATAAGAAAATGATAAATGAAGATAAATATTTCTATCAGAATAATATGTTTGAGTCTAAATTTCCTAAATCAGTATCATTTGATAATTTAATGACCAATCAATTCGAGAATATTAAGGAAATCATCAGTAATAAAACTGTGTGATTATATTTACGGGAATTACAACAAAACTGAAAAATTATACGAAAATGCGAAAGTGTGTCAAAACTATCAACAAGGGTAGTTTAATTGAATGGAAATAAATTAATCAATAACTTTGAACTTCGATTGAAATTTCCGTTTTGAGAATCCAATTGTAAAATTTGCATATGGATCGTTATTCCACTGAATGTGTGGTATGTAATGACGGTGAAAGATTATGTACAAAATTAATAAACCAATTCAATACTCACTTGCTCTATACTTCTCTTCATCTGTTAAATTATTCCAATTCGAAATTACTTTAGTGCATATTTGCTCCTATGCCAAGTCTCGTTGTATTTTATTGTGATAATTGTGATACTACAAATCCTATAAAAACGGGTATAATTCCACTTCGGACATCAAGTCTTCTGCCCTCGACATTATTTAGCACTGCACTGTGTCAATATGCGTATAACACGGTGCCTACTCGAAACTGATAAAAGCTTCTTGTAGTCGGCGGAGTTTAGGGCAAATGCATAGAAAGAGCTCCGTCCGACATTTTTACCACAACAATTTCTGATGCCCGGTCAACATGAATCCAAAGCAGACGTCCAGCAAGTCACAAATCTGATATTGTACGGTGTCTGGAATAAAACGTTTGGAAGGAGCGCCTTCCAGTGACCATCAGAAATTTTTCCACAGAAAATATCTTATAATGTGTGGTCGACCTTAAATCAGAACGTATCACAGCTGGATGGGCAGACATGCGGGCAAAGTGTGATAGAGACCATATCACCTTCTCGAGCGCCTATACATCCGATCAAGATAATGAGATACTCTAACTATCTCTAGATGGACGCCTGCAAGGGCTTGTAGCGTTAAAATAAAAAAAAAGTTTGGAGATTTAACAGGATTTCTAGTCTCTAGTTTAGTGAACCCATTAAATTATTTTTTCATGGCAGATAGTGAAAATTTTTGATGAGATCTTTCAACGTTAGTAATTGAAATTGCAATATCGAGAGCATACGCATAGGAAGCAAAAGATCACAAGAAAATTGCATCCTCTTCCTTCGTGATTGGACACATGTGGATCAAAAAAATCTATGAAAAATCATGGAAGTAGTTTTTTCTAGTCAAATTACGGCAAATACCTGAAAAGTCAAAATCCACTAAACCTTGTCAATAATAGTATAATTCATCAATTTTCACACTTTTTAGATTATTAAATTCGCCCGTTCGAGCGAGTGGACGCGTTTTTCATTTGTTCCGTGCCAAGTCCTAGTTTTTCCTTTTTTAATGTTTAATTAAATTGATCTTGGTTATTGAATGATAAAACTCTTTTTAGGGTTTTGTAAAATAATTTTACAAAACCCTTCTAAAATCGCGTCCTGTCTGTCCGTCTGTCTGTCCGTCCGTCCGTCCGTCCGTCCGTGTGTCACAGTAGTTTTTCTCGGAAACTACTTAAGCTAGAAACATCAAATTTTGTATGTAGGTGTAAAGTGGTGATCTCTTCAAAGTTCAACTACAAAAAAATTTTTGTAAGGTATTTAAGGGGGGTCTCCCCATATAGGGGAGTGACCCCCCGAAAAAAAACAGGTCTTAGCTTGGCAAAGTTTGCTTCGAGGGGCGCACAGGGAGGGGAAATACACGAAAAATTTGTGTCCCCCCCCTCGCGATTGGACACCTGTGATCCGAAAAATCTGAAAAAAATCAGTAATGTAGGTCTTGAGAAGTCGCAATTCACTCAACTTTGTTAGTAATAGTATGATTTATCGATTTTATGTTTTCTTGAATAAAATCTTAACGGTACCCTTAAATTCTATGAAATTCAGTATACAGATGACTATTTATAAGATTAATCTATCCTGAAAGTTTTATAAAGATTGAATCATATTTAGCGAAGTTATAGCGGTTTGAAATTTCCTGTAATACTATGGAACAATATGCGCTGCATGTATTACTATGGCAACATATGGCTATGGAACAAAATGCGCTTTTTACCGACATAGACACTACAGTTTTGCTAGGATTTGCATGAAAATTTCAGGAATGATAGGTGTCATGTACGTCTTTGAGAATCGGTTCAGCTATTGGTATCAGTAATCGTAAAACCAAATAGTGGCTGTTTTAAATGCGAAGATTGAATAATTTTGAGTTATTTTTCCCAATTTCAACGTTTAAGGTGCATGCTTTGAACACTTGATTCAATTTAATGAATGACTGAAAATGAGTACCTACAATTGATGCTCATAAGTGAAACAAGTCAAGGAGGCGGGAGAGAGCTCCTAGCAAAAGGGTTTTGTAACCATTCTAGGATTCGAACAAATTGTGTTTCCTCCCTCGCGGATGGACATCTGAAATAATTATCAAGGGAGATATTTATGAGTATAACAAAAACAAAAACCTCAGAAGTCCAAATTCGTTCAACTTTGTTAAAAATAGTATGATCTTCGTATTTCCTATTTCCTCCAATAAAATCGTCTTTGACATGTTTCTTGATTTGATTCGATCTGGTGACTGCATTTTGTAAATTGAATACAAAACCCTTCTGACATGAGCGTAGGTCTGTTTACCCAACTTGTTTCACTTGTGTGTCCTGGTATAGAGTTAAGGATTTTTAACCAATAGTTTTTGTAGACGTTAACTTATCGAGAAATCGTTTTGGAGAGAACCTGATTTCACCTTTTGGACCAGTAAATTGACCGCCTAGATTTTTTGATACCACACCTCTAAATTATGTTTTTTTTTTATTCTGCGAACCCCTCCTCCAGCTTCCATTTCACCTCCGTTGTAACCGCCCCTTTTTTTCATTCTTCTCCCCCTCCGGGCGATTGACCTTGCCTCGTAACACGCACGTTCCACCGGTGGTCCCAAAATGAGTCCATTTCTTCCAGTCGTGGCGTTTATGAGTCGCGTTCAGCTTACCTTTTGGTCGGTATGGGGTTGGCATTACTGGTGTAGGTAATGCAGCCACCTTCAGCAGAGACGGTTTGTTTATATTTGTGCTAGTTGATATTTGCTTCCGCAGTCGCTGGACTGCTGTATGCACTTTAGCTTAGGCGTTGTATGCGTTTGTCGTCAGGAGTTTCTGTCGGCTAGAATATTCGCTGCAGTTTGTGCGGCAATACCACGCCAGCAAAGTTGTAACTATGCAGGCGTGATGGCATCAGCTCCTAAACCTGTTTCGGAAGACTCGGCAGGATGAGCGTTCTAACTGAAATTGCTGACTGAATTCTATAGATTTGCTAGGATCTGTTGCATTTTTCTTTTGCCTTTTTACGCTTTAGTACTAAAATACAATACCCTATTGCAATCACGACCTGTGTCCGTCCGTCCGTCCGTCCGTCCATCTGTATGTCATAGCACTTTTTCTCCGAAACTATATAGGCTAAGGACACGAAACTTTGTAGAAAGGTCAAAAGTGGTGACTTCTTGAAAGTTTTAGTGTGGAAAAATGTTTCAATGGGGTTTGAGGGGGGTCTCCCCATAAAGGGAGGGGACCCGGCAAAAAAAAATTTTGACCATTGGTAGTCGAGTAGGGTGTCATTGGCAAGGTCTAAATGAGATCTTCTCAAAACAAGTCTTAAAATTGCATTATCAGTACCGAGGGAGGCAGGGGAAGAGGAAATGTAAGAACTTTTCACGTAACCCCGCCACCCTGCGCACCCCCCTCCCTCCCGGTTGGACACCTTTCATCCGAAAAAAATCAGGCCTTTATGAGTACAACAACAACATATACATGAGAAGTCGAAATTCACTCAATTTAGTTAGTAATATTATGATTTATTGATTTTATGTTTTCTTGAATAAAATCTTTACAGTACCCTAAACACGTTCCCTGGCCAGAACAAAAGAATAAAATAGCTCCGCAAGTTCAAATTACTTTGTGATGAAACTTGTTGTTATTTGATTGCATAAACACCCTAAGCATAGAAAAATATTGATAAAAATAATAGAAGTAGGTAATATTTATATATATTTACCTGAAATACATATGGTTCAGGAGCGTACATAGTCTTTTTAGTCGCTGCACGCTCATGAACTATATGTGTCTCAGGTAAATATTTTGATTTTTCTGTTATTTATGATTAAAAAAATAATTTATTTACTGTACTTTTTTATAATATAAAATACATATGTTATCATTATAATGAAATTCGTTCACTTTTGTCATTTGAAAATAATATTTCAGGTCTGACAAGTTTGGATGTGGTAATGTCACATGAAGTGTTGTCTGTCGCTTTCAGTTTCAATGAAACAGTGATTGTTGTTAGTGCGATTGATTGTTTTTGTTCGGAAATGCCTCCCAAATGGCCCTTAGCTTACAAAAAAAATCTTACAAGTGAAGACGTGCAACGTTTATTAGAAGAAAGTGACTTCGAATTTAGTGATAGTGAATCGGACTCCAACGAAAATAAACGTGGTGTGCAAAACGTGCTAGACTTGGATGATTCTGAGACAGATGTCCAAGAGCCGAGTATTTTCGGTGATAATGACCTTGATGATCCTGATTTGTCCGTGGAGAGAACATCAGCAACCCGCCCATCGATGAGCCGTCAGATGTGTTTCCAGATCTGTCTCAACCAGGACCAAGCGGCTTACAGCGAACTCCACCCCGAAAATGGACTGTTAGAGAGGTCATGAAATTGACCCGACAAGAAATAAATGAAATCGATAAAAAAAAACGGATGAGATCAGGTAATACAACCCCTGTCACGTAAATTTTATGAGGGAGGTCCATCTATGCATATTCATGGTGATCAATCTATTGCATCCGTTCATCGGCAAATACTGACGGATGAAATTTTGGATCTAATGGTGACTCAAACGAATTTGTATGCATCCCAAATAAAATGCAAATAAAACATGCCAACCCATAGCCGAATGAATCGGTGGGCAGATGTTACACGTGAGGAAATGGAAAAATTTATCGCCTTGTACATGTTGATGGGCATTGTAAAATTTCCCACTTTGGAATCACATTGGAAACTGGATGCAATTTATTACCATCCAATATTCAATAATGTGAGTATGTCGTATAATCGTTTCTCATCAATTCTACGTTGTTGGCACTTTGTCGACAATGAAGCTCCTAGAGAACGCTTGGAACGCTTATATAAAATAAAGCCACTTTTTGATCCGGTCATATCAAATTGGAAAAGCTTGTTGACACCTGAACAATGCGTGGTAATTGATGAATCTATGATGCCATTCAAGGGGAGAATATGTTTTTGCCAATACAATCCATCAAAAGCCTACAAATTTGGCTTGAAAATATATAAACTATGCACGGATTTGGAACTATGTTATTTACATACGGCGCGACCCAGTAATTGCTGATCTGGATAAGCCAGATAGTGTCGTAGTTCAGCTATGCGATGGTCTACTAAACGCTGGAAGGATGATTATTTGCGATAATTTTTACAACAGTGTACGATTGGCAAAATATTTATTGGAGCGGAAGACTGATTTAAGTGGGACTCTTGGAATGAATAGAGTTGGTCTAGTTGCTTGTCAGAAAGACGGCATAACTGTAATGAAATGGAAGGACAAACGGGACGTCGGATTGATTTCTACTTGCCACGACGCTACAATGGAAATGTCTTCAGGCTACATGCCTAAACTAAAACCAAAAGCAGTGCTAGATTATAACGCCCGAAAGAAAGGCATATATTTGTCTGATCAGCTTCCAAGCTATTATGACCCTAAAAGCAAGCCGCTGACTTGGTATAAAAAAATAGCTCTGGATGTTTTGATTTGTGCATCAGTGACGAACGCAACGCTATTACATCAAAAGCTGCATCCAACAGAAACCAAGAAAACCATATTACAAGCCCAGCAAGAAATTATCAAAGCTTTTTTATATGGATCAGATGGAGCCGCAAGCGGGAATACGTCACAAATGCATTCCAGACCATCTACGAGTTCCATCACTAGCCAACACTTTTTGACGAAAATTCCAAGAAAAGATGATGGCAAAATTATACGGAAAAGATGTAGCGCATGTTACTAAAACTTGTAAAAAGCCAGTACCAACTGGGAAATAGCAGCCAGGAAGGTAAAACGAGTGGATACTGAGTGCTCGCCATGCAAAAAACCTTTTGTTTGCCATGTTTCCAGAATAAACATAATAACTAATAAATTTAAGAAAAGCTGTCATTTACTGAAAAAATAAAAAAAAATCTCGTACGTCCCGGTGTTTTTCTTTACCATATGATCGGACTAATACGTCCCATAGAAAAACAGTTGCATCCAGCCACGTTTCGTGAAATAATTCGCTATACACGTTGTAGGTGTCCACTGAACCACATATGGCTCATGAACGTAGTTGTGCAATCCATGTGCACGTTTTCTGAGCCACATGTGGTTCAGCGGACAGGAAACGTGTTAAATTCAATAGAATTCAGTACACAGACTATTTATAAGATTGATCCATTCTGAATTTTCCTGCATTACTATGGAACAATATGTGCTGTATTACTATGGAAACATATGGCAATGGAACTACAGATATACACTTTTTACCGACTCAGACACTACAGTTTTGCTAGGATTTTCATGAAAATATCAGGAATGATAGGTATCATGAATATCTTCGAGAGTCGGTTCAGCTAGTGATATCAGTAATCGTAAAACAAAATAGTGGCTATTTTAAATGCAAAGATTGAATAGTTTTGAGTTATTATACCCCAATTTCGACGTTTAAGGTGCATGCTTTGAACACTTGATTCAATTTAATGACTGACTGAAGATGAGTACCTACAATTAATACTCATAGGTGAAACAAATCGAGGAGGCAGAGGAGAGCTCTAGCAAAAGGGCTTTGTAACCATTTTAGGAAAAAATTGGCCATGAATCGATGATTACAGTACAGGGGAGTGGCCCTGAAAAAAATATTTCATCAAAGGTAGCCAATATGAGTATCAGATGAAAGTTCTCTATGGGAGCTTTTCAAAATAGTTTTTAAACTGAGTTTTTGCTTCAGTGGGGCTATAGGGGGGGGGGAGTACATGCAAAATGTGTTTTCTCCCTCGCGAATGAACACGTATGATCTAAAAAATCTGAAAAAATTTTCAAGGGAGATATTTATGAGCATAAAACTAATATGATCTTCGAATTTCATATTTTCTCCAATAAAACCGTCTTTGACATGTTTCTTGATTTTATTAGATCTGGTGACTGCATTTTGTAAGTTGAGTACAAAACCCTTCTGACATGAGCGTAGGTCTGCCTACCCAACTTGTTTCTTTTAGTGTACTGGCAAGTATAACAGCTACCGGTGATGAACATCCATGTGTCGTTTGACTCTGACGTAGCACTTTAATAGCTGATATTGCTGACTGTATGGTGAGAGTTCATTGTTCAAGTTATTTTTCTTTTACTCATACGCACCACACTTTTTCGGTACGTACTCAATTTCATTGAATTAATTTCTTATGGAAATACTTATCGAGAAAATATAAATTAGTTTAGATATATAAAAGTTTAAGTAAGTTCATATGTACATTTTTACTCTCTGTTGCAATCATATCAAGAAAGTATCACCTGTAAAAACTAACTCTTGTTCATGAATAATATATTACATGGATTCTTTTGTATGGCCAGGAGTTGCTATTGCTTCAATTTCATGTCTTCCAAACTGTGCTTTCTCACAATATGTTAAACATTTAACAATTTTTGTGCCACGCTTGTGAAATAACGCTCAATGTGCGGAGCAAAAGTTGCTTAAGATAGCGGGTTCCAGTTATATGATCTGCATGCATATGTGTATCCATTGCATATTTCAAAGTAAGACCAAGATCTTTGATTTATCAGGCCTCTTTTCACGTGCTCCAGGGTTAGATAAATCAAGAGAGCTTCTTGTATATTTGTGTCTGCAAGGAGATAGGTAAAGATGTCGAAAAATGACTGATGATAAGCTTACACTTAATTCTACTTAAAAACTGCCCTTAAAACACAAAAAATTCAATTCGACTCTAACTTTTAAAGATTTTACTGGCTTGGATAGGGATGACGTTGATATAAAATATTTAATGTTGGAGTAACTAAAAATTTAATTTCGGTTCCAAAAACAGTGCGAGTTTCTGCCTTATTTAACAGTAACCATCAGTTTAAGTAAATTTTATTACAATTGAATTTCGATCAGCATTACATTTTTACCATGTTGTATCGTTTTCAAAATATCAATAAAAAATTCCAATTAGAAATTAGTAAGCTTCAAAAATTTTGCACGACATGTGTCGCCAATATATTTCATATTTAGTAGGTTGTGGCTTACAAAAAAAACTATAATTTTCGTTGCAACGAAATGTTCTGGCGGTGCATTGAATAAAATTGCATTATTATAGGAAGCACTATTGACGTGTTGAATCTTATCTAGTAGGAAGCCAATTAAAAGTTTAAATATTCATACTTGGAAACTTAAGCATTGCTCTAAGCAATATATGAAATCTCTTAAACTTCATCCCATATGCAAATTGTTGGCATATCCCTCAGATCTCCTCAATTTAGAATACATTCTGTCGTCCTGATCGAGATACATCTACGACACTGTGGTATTCACGATGTCATATTACTGTCATTATTTATCGCTACCTCCATGCAGACTTGCGTTTTGTCTATTCGAAGCTCGTTTTCATGATTAATGGGCTTTCATGTAACGCCACCGGGAGATAGCGCAAAGCGCACACATACATACCCAAGCTCATCCATGCATACACCATCTCCCAACAAAACACATATCCTTTTTGCTCCAGGGTGCGCTCGAAATTTCTTCATGCTCCTTTGCAACGAGATGTAACTGATGACTGGCAGGAGATTATGATACCGAAATTTTGTTCGTTGTACGTCGCTCGCAGATCTTCTTTGCACTGTTCAAAAGTGGGTTTGGTTTTTGGGAAAATTTGAATGGATTTTCCATTAAGATCTTGAACTGCGACAGCTATGGAATACTCAAACGAAATCATTTATACTCCGTCATGTAATTTCCGATTTAGCTTTAGACAAATGCTCGCGTTCAGCGGGAGCGCACATTTAAAGATACATTTGACGAATGGTTTTTGAGAAAGTTATAAATGATTTAGCTATTTCTCACTTTACTGTTACTATTCCTTGTAAAGTGATTGCGATATAGCGAGAATGTTAAAGTTTTTTTCGCCATATTGAATTTGTCAATTTATATTGGAGAGGGTGGCTCAAAGAAATGTTATTTTCGGAGCAAATGTTCATAAATATGTCATACTTTGTTGAATTTCACATATGTAAGATGTCACTTGTAAGAGAAAACTTTAAATTACTTTAAATTTCTCTGGAACATAATCCTTATTGCCCTAGCGCTTTATGATTTGCTCTCATAAGGGCAATCCATTCGGAAATCTTCTGGGAAATTTGTCTTGATTACAGTGAAATTCTTCTTCCTTGCATTCATCAGCATCCTTTATTGGATCTATCTCACAGAGCACACTTTAGGTATTCATTGATAAAAGTTTCTCCAGCTACCAATATTTTCTAAAAAGAGGTAGATCGTAATTTTGTAGTTAATTATGAAAGAATCTAATTAATGAAGTATTCTTGGATGTACCTTTTTCCATTGAATATCTAAACCATTATATGTTCGAGAATCATCGGAAATACTTGTTATAAGGATAATAATACGAGATTTGAAGCTAACTGGATGTTAATTAATGAAGTGGACTTTTTGAGAGAAATTGCGGAGAGTACCTTACATATATATATATATATATATATATATATATATATATATATATATATATATATATATATATATATATATATATATATATATATATATATATATATACGAGTATATATATTGTCGCGTGTTATGGTTCGCGGCCAATAATTTTAATGTTCCGTGGTCGCAGGATGATAAATCTGGACTGTGGGCGGGTGTTCCAGTACCTCCCACCCCGATTCTAAAATTGTATCACGCGTAAGACGTGCGGCATGAAGGCGTGCATTATCCTGATGCCAAGTTTAACCGAAATTTCCTTTAAAATGAGTTCTTTTACGCGGCAAATGTTGTCTGGTGTGATGCTGGTCGATAATCATGCGGCTCATTCTCGACGGTTTCACGAGCATCCTTGAATGCTTTGGCCAATTTAAACACAGCAGCCTTACTCAAGTACTTACTACCGAACTGATTTCGCAAATATAGAAAAATTTCCATGCTTTAAACGATTTCCCACATTAAAAAACGAATGAAAATACGTTGCGCAACGGTGGTTGGTACTTGACGTTTACTTATGGTTGTAGCACGGGCGTGAAATATGCACTCCCGACAAAAACAATGACCTACTGTCCGTAAGGGACCCAGCTATCACATATTCAAGCCACGACCTTCAAAACAAACATGCGCGGTATGTACAGCGTTTGTCTCCATCATATTTGAGCCACCCTCGATATTTGTGACCACGCTGGAGGTTGCAATTTTACGTCGATTTTCACCAAATTTCGGGAAAGGTGTATTGAGTAAATACATTGGTAAAGTTCATGAATCAGCTATATCGGCCACGCAAAAACAAAATGGTTCAAAATTTTGTTGTTGTAGTTGTGGCCAAAGCTTTCAACCGATATTTATAAATTCGATAGTTTGATCAACACTATAAGTATCTAAAGAACTATGAGAAAAAACTGGAGGTCAGGTTGTAAAAACAAAATGGTGGCTAGTTGAATAGCAAAACTTCAAAGGCTTCTAGAAGTTGCAGTTTTGATCGGATTTATATAAAATTTAGTTTAAAGATAGAAATAAACCAGATCTAAAGCCCTTTGTGATTTCAGTGTTCATACGTGGGCAAGTTTAAAAATGCGATTCTCTCAGATTTATGTGGCCCTCTAGCGGCCACGTTTTCCAACGAATTTTGATGAAACTTGATCAAAATGGAATGAAAAACGAAGAAGTCGAAAATTTAAAACTTAATATTTTTAGCTGCCATTTGCACTAATACTTGAATACTTTTGCCCTGTGTAGAGTGAAACTCAGATTTGAGCGACATTTGGTACATTGATTTATGAGATCCTGAGACACAAAGATTTAAAATAATCCAAAATCAAATGCATGCATTCAAAAAAGCGGGCCCCAAAGGTCAGAAGGCAAGCGCGATTCACTATTTTAGTAGCAACTGAAGTAATGAATATTTTTTATGGAAAAGTTTTAAATGGCTTAACTTGGAAGTTTTTATAAAGCAGACAAATTTAGGATATTTTCAAATATTTTTAACAATACCCTAAAAAAATAAAATCGCGACCTGTCTGTCCGTCCGTCCGATGGTGTGTCACAGCAAGTTTTCTCGCAAACCACATGAGCTAGAATGAGGAAATTTTCTACGTAGGTCAAAAGTGGTGCCTCTCGAAATTTGCAACTCAAGAAAATATTTTCGGGTGTTTAAGGGGGGTCTTCCTATACAGGGTGGTGGCTTAAAAAGTTTTCATTTTATTTTTGTAGCCCTATAGCAACCAAGTTTCTCAACAGATTCCAATGAAACTTGAAATTATAAGTAACTAAGGCAAGTTAATTTAACCTGCAAAAAATTATGCAAATCGGATGCGTAGTAATAAAGTCAAAAATTTATTCCAGTCTGCAATTTTCGTATGGACAGTTTTGTATTTTGTCATTCGTGTCAAAAGTTTTATTCATTTAAAAGTGAGTGGAATTTCTGTAAAATATCGTTATATTTAACAATATCACTACGATCAAGATGAGAATGCATCGCAGGCTCGTGAAAAAATTTGTGTTGTCTACGGTCATGGTACTTTATCAAAACTCATAGAGATGGTTTGCCTACTTTCATTCTGGAAATTTTGATGGCAAAAATGCACCTCGCTCAGGTCGACCAATCACTGAAAAAGTCAATGAAATCTTACCAAAAATTGAAGAAGACCTACACACAAGCAGCCATGATTTTGCGAAGGAACTGAATATCCATCACCAAATAGTTTTAAACCATTTGCGTAAGCCTGGATACACAAAGAAGCTCGAGGTTTTCGTGCCGCATGAATTAACACAAAACATTTGATCGACCAAATTTCCATTTGGGAAATGCTAACAAAGCGCAACGAAATAAAGCCATTTTCGAAGCAAATCATTACGGGCAATGAAAAATGGATAAGATGCGAGGATGTCGTTCAAAAAAAACCATGGTCAAAAAGCTGAATTATCGCAAACAACTTCAAAGGCAGGATTGACACCAAATAAGGTTATGCTGTGCGTACTGTGGGTTTAGCAGGGGATTGTTTATCTTGAGGTGCTAGCACCTGGCCAGGAATTCAATTTGGCTCTTTATTGTCAGCAATTAGCCAGATTGCAACAAGCAATTCAAAAAACCGGCGAGAATTGATCAATAGAAAGGGCGTTGTCTTCCATCATGAAACGGCCAGCCCACACACATTTTTGGTGACCCGGCAAAAATTGACAGAGCTTGGCTGGGAAGTTTTGATGCATCCACCGTATAGTCCAGACTTTGCACCATCAGACTATCATTTGTTTCGGTCTCTGCAAGGCTCTTTAAGTAAAGAAAATCACTTCACTGGTGGACTGTGAAAATCACTAAGCCAAGTTTTCCGCCGGTAAACCACAGAAGTTCTACACAGATGGAATAAGGGCTCCACCCAAAAAAATTGGCAAAAGGTCATAGATAATAATGGACAATGGGTACTTAAATAAAAGCCATTTTAAATAAAGGAAATATTCAATCAAAAAATGACGGAGTACTTTTAAGAATACTCTTTTTTATTATTTTTGGGCTTTTTGTTTCCTTTGAAGCCAGTTTGATCATTTTTGTGAATATATTTGTAATTTTTTTATTAGAAAACTATCATTACACGCAGCACCAGACTATTTACAAGACGTAAGCAATTTATATTGAACAAACTGAATCCAATAGGAACCTTTCAGAAGATGATGGTGGCAATCACGATGAAGGTTGAAATCCTGATGTTTGCCTGCGAGAGCTTCGAGCAACATATGAAATCGTTATGCAAAAATTTGATTGAATTGGCGATGACGAAATATATAATTCTACATTAGTTGAAGTCGTTCTTGTTGTAGCAATTTTTGAGGATTAAAAGGATGATGCAGATAAACTATCAGCTTCCAGTGCCTTGTTACCTGCTGCAAATCATTTCCTTCAGATTTAACCCAAAAAAGTCAAATTGCACTAACCAAAGCGAACAGAAATATGACCTTCACGTGGTCCAGAGATGACTCGTCGAAGATTCGTTAGTATTCTCGTTGTTTTTGGCTATACTAACGGCATATTGAAAATGTCGACCTGGCTAACATATTGGTTTCAATTAAAAAACCGCGGAGCAGATGATTCAGCACTATCATCTAGGACAAAGGTGATTCTACGTCAAAAGCATGATTGCCTATATTTTTATACATAGCTGCAAGTAAAGGGTGGTCCAACCAAAATGCCGATGTTAATTGTGAGTCACACCTTAACGTCAACTATGTCAAATATGGAAAGGTACACAATTGAGCAGCACGTTAAAGTTGTTGAGCCCTTTCATGAAAATGGGCGTTCAAATCAAAATGCATTTTGTGCACTTTGTTATTTTTTTTTGTCAGCAAAATCGATCAAATTTGTCCACAATCGGGAGGGTTGTGCACAAATTTCTGCGAACCAGGTCTGTAGGAAATGTGAAATCTCATGTGCATGCTCGCCTAGTTCCTCCTGCGAAAAACATTGCTGTTGTTCATGATAGTGTAGCAGAAGAGCTCACAACCTCGACTCACCGTCGTACCCAACAAGTGAACATCTCACGAACATCACTGATGCCAATTTTGAATAAATATTTGAATTTACACGCTATCAAGGTTCAATTGACCAAAGAACTGGAGCCTACTGACCATTTCAAGCGTCGGCAATACGCTGAATGGATGATTGAACAGACAGAAAGGAGTGGTGGCTTTACAAAGAAAATCATCTTCTGCGACGAGGCATACTTTCACCTCAGCGGACTCGTTAACAAGCAGAATTGCTGCATTTGGGCTAATAAGAATCTACTAATGATTGTTGCAAAGTCAACGCACCCACAAAGAGTGACTATTTGGTATGGTTTATGGGCTGGCGGCATCATCAGGCCGTACTTCTTCAAAAATGAGGACGGTCAAGCGGTTACCGTGAATGGTTTCACTATTGCGAGATGATAATTGACTTCTTGTAGCCGAAAATTGAGGCGATGGACCTGGACGATATGTAGTTCCAACAAGGCCGGGCCACTTTCCACACAGCCAATGAAACAATAGCTCTTTTGCGCGAGGAATTCAACGGCCATGTTATCTCACGTTGTGGAAATGTTAATTGGCCGCCACTTTTATGTGCTTTAATACCGTTGGACTGCTTTTTCTGGGGATATTTAAAAAAAAGTGTACGTCAATACGTCAAGAACAATTCAAGAGCTAAAACATGAGATAATTCAGCACATTAACAACATTGAACTTCAATTATGTCTCAGACTTATTGAAAATATGGACCATCAGATAGAAGCATACCACCGTAGTCGTGGCGAGCATTTGGGCAATATTTTGTTTTATATATAATTGCCATAGATTCTTCTTTTATATTAAAAAATACTAACGTAGTTGTTTGAAAACTTTTTGTTATATTTACAATTAACATAGTGCGTTTTAGTTCGACCACCCTTTATGTATTGTAGTTCTCAATCTTTGTTGCCTCTAACTTAAAACCTCGTCAAATTGTAGAATTCGATTCATGTATTCAAATGTTTTCTTGGGCATAATTTTGGTTGGGCCGCCCTTGAGTTTAAAACGAGTGTAGAAATTTCAAGCGTTTTTGAAATTTGTTTCGAGAATTTATTTAAAGTTAAATCGATAATGCAAGCGGAACAAAGGCCGAGAAAAAGGCTACAAACAAAAAGGGTAAATTGCCAACGTCCGCACTATGATAACGACAAATTTGAACAGAGGGACGACTAATCGCAGTATAAGCATCACTCCCGATAGAAAAAAGATTTACTGTTGTCGTAAGTATGTACTGGGGTGATGCCAGTACTGAGAGTAGCTTGTACATGATGCAAAATTATATGTATGTGTGTATGCGTATGAGGCTGGAACTATAATAGTATAAGAGTGAACATCTTCCCCACCATGAAAATTTCTGTTTTCATTCAATTATTCGATAGGCAATGGACATAGCTACACGATGGCCCGGTTGAAGATTCCCGAAGCTGTACGTACTGTAGCAACTCGAACCTAATCATCTTCGCCGCGTGTCACATCGATAATTCTGGCGAGAGGCCACTTCATAGGTGGAAGATTTCCGTCTTTCATTAATACAAGTTGGTTAACCTTGGCATTGCTATTGACTGAGGTCCACTTAGATCGCGACTGCAATAGGTGAAGATAGTCGTTGCACCATCGAGTCCAAAAGGATTGCTGGATGAAGGATATTTTTCGAAAGTTATCCAAGGAATCGAATTTAAGTTGTGTGATGATTGGTTTGGGTAAGCTTGTAATTGGTCGTCCAATCAAGAAATGTCCGGGTGTGAGGGCTTCCAAATCAGTTGGATCTGATGAGAGAGAGAATTAACGATCGCCTCCGCTTGATAGATAACCGTAAGCATTTGTTCGTGGGTTAGCGATGCATTGGCGACTGCTCTGGTAAGGTGAAATTTTGCCTTCTTCACCGCCGCCTCCCACAAGCCACCAAAATGTGAGTAGCGCGGTGGGAACACCATCCAATGCCTTCCAGAAGGCAAGCTTGCTGGACTTGGTCAATATGTGATTGAGTTGAGAAAATTTTTCTTAACTCTCGCAACTGGTTATTGGCACCGATAAAATTAGTAGCTTTGTGCGAGTATAGCTTGTTGCATTTTCCCCTGCGAGCAAAGAATCGTTTAAAGCATAAAATGAATGCTGCTGTCGATAAATCTGAAACGAGTTCAAAATGTATAGCCTTGGTAGCGAAACATATAAAAACCGATAAGTAGCCTTTGATTGGAGATCTTCCTCGTAGTTGAGCTCGCATGAAAAACGGTCCACAAAAATCTACACCGGTAACCGCAAAGGGATGTGATACTTTCAGCCTATCCGATGGGAGGTTTCCCATTATTTGCTGAAAGAAGCGAGGCTTCGCTCGAAAGCATATCGTGCACTGATGAATGACTCGTTTAGCCTCCGACTTTACGTTGATCAACCAAAACCTTTGCCGAAAAATGTTTACCAAGGTATGGCAGCCAGCATGTGAATTGTTAACATGCGAGAAAGTTAACAATGCGTTTGTAAAGGGATGCGCTTGCGGAAGAGGCATTTGATGGCGCGCATCAAAGGGTAGATCAGATTTTGTAATAAGTCCACCGACTCGAATAACTCCATTTCCATCAAGGAAAGGACGTAGAGGGAAAATTCGACTTCTCGCATTTACGGATGCACCCTTAAGGAGGTCAGTATAGTCACGATTAAAACATACTCGTTGTATGCAACGAACGATAACCGTGACTGCTTCTTCTAACTCTGACACCGTAAAGCTTTGTAACGCAAAGCTAGGTTTCGTTGAACTACGTGCTCGCAACCGCAATGATTTGAGATATCGATAAACGTATCCAAATACTCAAAGAGTTTTCCAGCATGAGTTAATATATTTTGTGTCCTTAACTAGGTCTTCCACTGCATAAGACGACAAGACTGTGAAGTTCAGCTTGCGATATTCTGGAACATCGATTTGATCTAGATCCTTACCTTTCCATGATATGGCCATTGTGATGATGATGCGGATAAAAAGCTTGGACCATGCAGCCATAAGTTGGACCCTTGTATACTTTCTGATTTAGCGCCTCGCGAGATCAAATCTGCCGGGTTATGCTGCGTTGGAACATAGCGCCATTAAACGGATGTAACAGTTTGAATTTTGGACACACGATTGGCTACAAATGTGGTCCATTGGTACGAAGGTGCACTTAGCCAGGCTAACACGATTTGTGAGTCACTCAAACACACGACATCCGTGAGGTCACGGGGGATAATCTTCGTAGCACGTTCTATGAGCTCGTAAAGTATTAGGGCTGCACAGCGCTCTAGGCGTGGTATCGTAGTAGTTTTCAAAAGAGGTATACGGGGTTTCGAACAAAGCAGGTTCGTTGATACTTTCTTATCAGGAGTTTCACTTCGAATATATACACAAGCTCCATAAGCGCGTAGACTGGCATCAGCGAATTCATGGATTTGAAGGCTGGAATTCGACAAACAAACATGTCGTGGTATACTAAAGTTGTTGACCTTGGCCACATCCGAGCGAAAAGACTGCCATCTTGTTTGCATCTCGATGGGTAAGCTTTCGTCCCAATCAATATTAAGCTTCCACAACTCCTGTAGAAACAGTTTGGCGGTAACAATCACTGGGCTGAGTAATCCTAATGGATCGAAGAATCGAGCTGTTTCCGACAACACTATTCTTTTGGTCACAGAATTTCGTATTTCTGGCGAGTGATATGTAATCAAAAATTCATCGGCAGTTGGGTTCCAGGCTAGGCCAAGAGTTTTGATGAAATCCTTGTCATCAAGTCGAGTCATTACTTCCTTGTCATTTTCATCGATTTTTTCTAGCAACGATGGTTCATTTGATGCCCACTTTTTAAGGGGTAAGCCGCCTGATAGTAGAATATCGGTAACTTCGTTTCTGATCTTTGCAGCTTCATCCAAGTCATCACTTCCAGTCAATAAGTTATCGACATATGCATCTCGCTTGATAATCAATGCTCCTACTAGAAACTTACTCCTAGCATCTTCTGCCGCTTAACGAATAGATTCTACTGCGTGATATTGAGCAGACCCAGTGCCATAAGTAACTGTTTTTAATCGATAGAGCTTCATACGATCATGACTTGAATTACGAAAAACTATTAAGTGTAGGTCTCTATCACTGGGATGCACTATGACTTGCCGATACTTTTTTTCTATGTCAGCTGATATTACATAAAGATGGAAACGAAATCGAAGTAAGATCGGAAATAGGTCATCTTGAACTGTGGGTGCTACCATTAGAATATCGTTTAAGGATGCATCACTGGAGGATTTCGCAGAACCATCAAAGACTACGCGTAATTTAGTGCTGCTGCCATAATTCTTTACAACACAATGATGGGGGAGAACATAATGAGGTCTGTGTAACACACACTGTGGATCAATGACTTCTTCCATATGTCCCAACGATAAATATTGATTCATAAAATCGTAGTAACTGTCGCGTAATTCACGGCATTTCTCAAGTTTTCTTTCAAGGCTATAAAATCGTTTTAATGTGATTTCGTATGTGTCTGACGCACTGACGCATCTTGCCTTAAGGGATATCTCACAACGAACCGACCGTTTGCATCACGAATTATATTGACACGAAAGTGTTCTTCACAAGCAATCTCCTCAGCTGACTTTTTGTCTATTTCACTATTACAGTGGTCTAGCTCCCAAAACTTAGCGACGATATTATTTAAATTTTGTTCGCAAATTTCACTGTTACTGTCGGCACTAATGTTTACACTGAGTGAGTTGTATGAAGTACTGGATGGCCCCAAAACCACCCAGCCGGAAAGAGTTTTCTGCACGATAGGCCGATTAACACCTAAGTCAATCTGTCCAACAGCAAGTAATTTGAAAAACAAGGCAGCACCAATCAAAATATCAACTTTCCGAGGCATGTCGAATTGAGGGCCCGCTAGTGGAGTGTTCTTAGGAATATTCCAGTCTGATGTATTGATCCTTTGCAATAGCTGCAATCCAACGAAATTTGGTACAGTGAAAAACTCTAGCCATGAACTGAAATTGTTTTGTAGTGATTGCACGGTGGCAACGGTTTTCGAAATACATCGGGATGTTGTCATACAAATTCCACCAATAGTCACGTCAGTTTTTTCTCGTCGTAAACGAAGTTGCTGAGCGAGTCTCTCTGTCATGAAGTGCAACTGGGAACCGCTGTCCAATATCACTCGGCATTCGATTTAAGCTCCATCAGGTGATTTGACTCTGATAATAGCAGTACCCAAAATAACGTTGTTGGGTTGAGCATCTTCTTCCAGGCGGGACAATTGATAAGATCTAGATCTCGTTTGACCGATCAGCGACGAATGTTCGCCGGTTGTTGGAGTTTCAATTTCAGTCGACTGATGAGGTCTTTGAGAGATGCCTGAATTCTTTACGTTACCGGGGAGTAGAGTATGATGGCTGCGGTTACATGTACGACACTTGCTCGATAAACAACTTTTCAATGAATGCCCCTTTCGAAGGCAATCGTAACACAAATTCAATTGCTTAGCTCTTTGGTAAATTTGGTCGGGTGGCATGCTTTTTAACACATTGCAGTCGAATAATGTGTGTCCGCTGCGTGAATCACAAAAATTGCACTTCGCTCTCGTATCACAGTTGCTAGCAATAAAACTAGTCCGCTTGGATTTATTGACGATTGAAAGGGGTTTGTTGTTGGATTTTGTTTCTTCTGCGAATTCTAGCGCTGAGCATCGTAGATTCAAGAAATTAGTAAACTTTTCCCAAGTTGGAAATAGAGCGCTAGATTCTATGGATGATCGAGAACAGCTGGTAATTAATTCTTGCCATTTGAGCTGGGACTCAGCATCAAGCTTTGATACGAGAATGTGCAACAAGAATCCATCTGCGATATTTTCCTTTGTACCGAGGCTCAGCAAACAGCGCATATGCTTGTTTATAGTATCAGTCATCTGACGCAGTTCTTTAGTAGACGGATGACGAATGGATTGCACTTGAAGCAAGTCGTTGATATGCGAAGCGAAAATGTATGGCTTGTTGTCGAATCTCCTTTTAAAAAGCTCCTTTGCCTTAGAATAATTTTCTTCGGTAGGCTCAATCCCCTCTATCACTGAAGCAGCTGTACCGGTTAGTGCAGAACGAAGATATTGGAATTTTTCCAAAGACGATAAGTGGGTATTGGAGTCGATCAATTTCTCGAACATCCCAAGAAAACCTAACCACTCACTGTACAAACCCAAAAACTTGGTCAAATTCAATTTCTGCAAGTGAAGTCTGGTTGATGAAGTTTCGGAGGCAGCGGTCGAATTCCAAATGGCGGGTGCATCGACTGATTTCCTCGGGCGAAGCTTCTCGATAATTGATAGCGAATTAGCCTTGAGTTTGCAATAACTGTCTTCATATAAGTCCCGTTTCCCAGATGATGGCTCTTCTGTGTCTAAAGCCTCGAGTTGGCACTGAACAGTTTCAAAGTTTTTGAACTGTGTCTCAAGTAGACCGAGTTTGCTTTCGGCCTCGAAAACGGATATATTATCCACTTTGCCATCGAGAAAGGTTTTCATCCGAGTTTGCTGGGCCAAGATGACGCCACGTTGTATACGCAATTCTGATATTACCTTTGCACTTGAGGTGACCTTGGGGTCGAGTTTGGGATTATCGTCACCAGCCATTTTGCACAATTGAATTCACTGATAGCGCGATGAATTTTCACGAAAAGTTTCAAAGATGATCACGCAAATCACAAGGGGAAATGAAAACTATGCGATTACTGATAATTGTCAAGCGAAAAACGATAAGCAATAAATGCTTTGGATAATTAATTCCGAGAACGAAAACTGCATTGCGACAATTATGCGGTTCAACGGACCATGTAGAAATTTCAAGCGTTTTTGAAATTTGTTTCGAGAATTTATTTAAAGTTAAATCGATAATGCAAGCGGAACAAAGGCCGATAAAAAGGCTACAAACAAAAAGGGTAAATTGCCAATGTCCGCACTATGATAACGACAAATTTGAACAGGCGGAAGACTAATCGCAGTATAAGCATCACTCGCGATAGAAAAAAGATTTACTGTGGTCATACGTATGTACTGGGGTGATGCCAGTACTGAGAGTAGCTTGAACATGATGCAAAATTATACGTATGTGTGTATGTGTATGAGGCTGGAACTATAATAGTATTGCTCGCCGCTGCTTTGTCATGAGAAGACTGAACAACGAGAAACCGCGTTTTGTTCTCAAAGTATTTTGAAATTTATCAAGTTAAAAATCCTTGGTCAAATTCTACTTTCATGGAGAGATTTGGTAAGTATGCAGTTCCTTTGATAGATATGCTAGGTAATCTTCCCAGCATTAAAAAGAAATAAATTTGAATACCCATCAGCATGTATATTATAAACCTGCGATTGACAAAATAGAAAGATAAAATGTCGTTGCAAACACATCAACAGTCTATGGCCTAAATTCAACATCAAAGCTACTCGTTTCTCGAAACAAGATAATAAAATAATAAATGTTGATTTCTTGACTATGTGCTATTACTGGATAAGAATATAAGAAATTCATGTACGGTGATCAAATTTTTTTGAAAGTATTGAATTGCCTATCGATGAAAGAAATTGTGGAGCTGCATTTTCACGTGATTAGCTGATGCGTGTTTGCATAACGCTTGGCAGTTTGTGATGAATTTTCTTCTTTGTCCGTTTTGTTTCAAGATTTCCCCAAGGATATCTAAACCAACCTCTCATCCGCTATAGACGTGAAGTGCCAATAGACTATACCCACCAGGTTAACAAGTCCAAACATCTTTAGTCTACTCCGAGCTGAATGCTGACAGGCTAGCTAGTTCGGAGAGGAATTTCCATTAAAGATTTCCCGCAAGCAGACTAAGTCCAAAATCACCCTCCATTTAAACGCCCGATTTAAGTCCATTCTAATAGCATATTTAATGCGGTCTTTGAATCGTCGTAAAACATTTTGTTTGATTTCACAGTGGAGTTCATATTATTGTAGGACAAACTATGTTTCACGGTATGGTAAGTAAAAGCAAGCTCACTGGCTATAACTTTATCGAGATGAGAATTGTTCAAGGAATAAAAAACAGACAAAAACATGAACCAAAAAAAAAAACGATCTAATGAAACGGTCTTCTTTGAAAGTTTAGACTTCAGTTTGTGCTGCTTCGTTTTACCATGTTGTCATATCTGCAATAAGTTATTGAATACTAAAAGTCATAAAAAAGCATTATATCAAATCGATTGCGAATTTATTTGAATGAGCCCCAAAAATACCGTATAGTAGAAGAAGGTTACATTTTAAATTTTTTAAACTTAAAAGTGAACTTTCACCATAATTAACTATGAACTAAAACACAAAGATTTGAAATGATTCACACCAATTTCAAATTTATTTAGTAACTCACGACAACTGTTACAATACTTCGTGTCTGCACCAAGTACAACTACTCAAATATGAAGAATTGAAGCAGCTGCCGTAAGTGATTTAATCAATTCCGTGTAAGTCGTTTAAAATCTTTGTGTTTTGATTCTTAATCATAATTTTAAAATTCCAAATATGGTGCCATCTTTTGAGGGACCAGCACTTCTAACCTATTCAAAAAGTTTGAGCTTTGTAGCTTCTATAGTTTTGGAAGAAATTTTTTAGGACATACAGATGGACAGACGGTGGGATGATCGGATGGATAGACAGACGGTGGGATAGGCGAACAAACGGACAGATAGGATGGAAATCTAGTAATTTTTTGCAAAATTTCTTTCAGAAAGATCTGAAAATTATAGAGCTAGATCCAATAACAAATAACTTAGAGGCTGAAATTCGTTGAACTTTGCTAATAACGGGTGGTCCAACCATAATGCACGATGTCAATTGTGAGTCACACATTAACGTCAAGTTTTTCGCCCAACTTAACTTGAAATTTCTTTGGGTCAGCGTTTAACAAACTTAACCATGCAAAGGTACACAATTGAGCAGCGTGTTAAGGTTGTTGAAGCTTTTAACAAAAATGGGCGTTCAAATCAAAATGCATTTTGTGCACTTCCTGATTTTTTGATCAGCATAATCGACCAAATGTGTCCACAATCGGGAGAATTGTGGGGAACTTTCAGCAAATCGGGTCTGCAGGAAATTTGAAATCACGTGTGCATGCTCGGCCAGTTCGTTTCACGGAAAACATTGCTGTTGTTCGCGATAGTGTGTCAGAAGGGCCATCAACCCCGACCCGTCGTCATACCCAACAAGTGAACATCTCACGAACGTCACTGATGCGAATTTTGAATAAAGATTTGAATTTACACGCTATCAAGGGCGAACTGACTTAAGATATGAAGCCTACTGGCCATTTCAAGCGTCGGCAATACGCCGAATGGTTAGTTGAATAGATAGAAGGGAATAGTGACTTTACAAAGAAAATCATCTTCAGCGACGAGGTACACTTTCTACTCAGTGGATCGTTAACAACCAGAATTGCCGCATTTGGGCTAATGAGAATCTACGAGTGATTGTTGCAAAGCCAATACATCTGCAAAAAGTGACTGTTTGGTATGGTTTATGGGCTAGCGGAGTCACCGGGCCGTACTTCTTCAAAAATGAGGACGACCAAGCAGTTACCGTGAATGGTGTTCGCTATTGCGAGATGATAATGGACTTCTTGGAGCCGAAAATTGAGGCGATGGACCTGTACGATATGTGGTTCCAACAGGATGATACCATTTGCCACACAGCCTACGAAACAATGGCTCTTTTGCGCGAGAAATTTAATGGCCGCGTTATCTCACGCTATGGCGATGTGAGTTGGCCGCCACGATCATGTGATTTGACACCGTTGGACTTCTTTCTCTGGGAATATTTAAAAGAAAAAGTGTACGTCAATAAGTCAAGAATAATTCAAGAGCTAAAAGATAATATCATTCAGCACATTAACGACATTGAACCTCTGTTATTTCTCAGAGTTATTGAAAATATGGATCATCGGATAGAAGTATGCCATCTTAGCCGTAGTGAGCATTTGGGCAATATTTTGTTACACGCAAAATAGTCATAGACCATTCTATTGTAATAAAAAATATCAACATAATCCTCCGAAAACTTTTTGTTATATTTACAATTAACATCGTGGATTAGGTCGGATTACCCTTTAGCAGTAGGATTTACAATTTTTGCCAGTAAAACTGTATCAGTATCAAATAGGATGAATTAAGCCATTTAAGTAGTTCTTTAAAATATGATTTTATTCTTTAAGCTTCAATAAAACTTACCGGCGTTATAGCCGGTAAATTTTATTTTCTCCGATTATAACAATCGTATGCGAGTTTTTTACTACATGGGCTTTCCATTGAACCAGACACTGCACTTCTGATTGAATCTTCTCTAAATTTTCAGACAATGGGAAAAACAAAAATTAATTAAAGATTCAGGTCAGTGGTTGGCTGGTTAAAATGAAGTTGGAGAGTCTTAAAATTTTCCTTGAATTAAGTCATTCTATTTATCCACATATTGAAGGTTTAGTACAAAACCTTTTTGACATAAGCGTAGTTCTGTCTACCCAATTTGTTTTGAATATATTTAACTTTTGCATCTTAATATCGGGGGAATCCTAGGTATGATTCTGGATGACCAAAAATACCGCAGTTGAAGCAGTACAACGTTTCTTTAGGCTCCGTTTGACCCAGTTGATACTCACCGCGGGAATGAATTTCTTTAGAATTAACACATCGGTAATGCATGGTGACGTTTACAGTGGAATGGCCAAATAGATGCCACTGAAAGCACTGGCAATACTGGTTGATTTCTGTTTTCTGGAGGCATTCCCCCCTCACTACCCTAAAATTCAAGTACCTTATCTGTAGAAGGGCACTTGGACTGATTTTATTAGAAATTTATACGAAGCAAAATGAAGATTTTTTTCATCGATCGATTTCCTTATTGCAAACATTTTTTACTGAAATAAATTTAATTCATTGTACAACTTCTAAGAGAATTTGAAGACGATCAACAGTTTCTTCTCCACAGTCCTCACTCCTCAACAGGAAAGTCTGATTTTTTAACTTTTTGAGGTAAAGTTAAAGTGCTGAGCTCCACCAGAATGAAGAACATCTTTGACTGACTTGAAGTTAACCACAAAATTTGTTCTCTTTGTTATTTTTCTGAGTTTCTTCCCCTAGTCTCAAATTTATTTATCTAAGGTTTGCCTGCCAATATCAATCCACCAATCAACGTTGATTAGTGGGACTTTATCGGTATTTGGTATCTTCTCCTTATTTTTATTTTTAAAATATTCGTCGAAATAATTATTATTATTATTGATATTCTTGCTATCACGAGGGTGGTTCAAATATGATCGATACAAATGTTGTAGATGGCGCGCATATACGTTTTGAAAGTCGTGGCTGGGTCCCTTACGAATAGTGTGACATAGTTTTCGTCGGGAGTACATGTTTCACGCGGTTTTGTAAAATAATTTTTAATAACCCTACAAAAACCGTGTCCTGTGTCCGTCTGTCCGTCAATCCGTGTGTCACAGCACTTTTTCTCGCAAACTACTTAAGCTAGAAACATCAAATTTTGTATGAAGGTGTGCAGTGGTGCTCTCTTCAAAGTACAACTGGAAAAAAATTTTATAAGGTATTAAAGGGGGGTCTCCCTATATAGGAGGTTGGCCCCCGAAAGAAAATTCATCATAGGTCACCGATGTGTGTATCAAATGAAATGTCTTGGTCAGAATTTTTCAAAACACTTTTTGCTTTAAGGGGCGCACAGGGAGAGGAAATACACGAAAAATTTGTGTCCCCCCCCCCTCGTGATTGGACACCTACGATCCTTAAAGTCTGAAAAAAATTATGGAGGTAGGTGTTTATGAGTACAATAACAACAAATGCCTTAGAAATCAAAGTTCGCTAAACTTTGTTAATAATAGCATGATATTCGAATTCTACATTTTCCTCAACAAAATCGTGTAGGTAACCTTAAACTGATATTCAAGTAGTCCTACAAAAGGTCCATCAACTTTATAAGTTTGATGAAAATCGAATGATATACACGGAAGTTGTAGCCATTTGAAATTTCTCGAATTATAACAACAATAACACATGATCTTAGTATTTTGTGGACTTTCCATAGAATCAGTCACTGCAGCTTTGATTTGATCTTCTTGAAATTTTCAAATAAGGTCAATAACATTAGTATTTTTGGAAATTCATGATTTGAATGATTTTTGTTGGTTTGCAACAAAATGGTGACCGTTGAAAATAGAAAAAGAATGGATTTTCTGTTAAACATGTACATCTCTTTGACATATTTCTTGACTTTATTCATTGCTGGTGACTGCATTTCTGAGAAGTTGAGTACAAAACCCTTCTGACATGAGCGTATGTCTGTCTACTTAACTTGTTTAGTGTGGGAAGGCGTTAAAAAAATGGACATTTTTCTGCGCTTGCAAAGTCAGTTCGGTATTGAGTGCTTGAGTAGGGCTGCTGTCTTTAAATGGGCCAAAACATTCAAAAATGGTCACGAAACCATCGAGAATGAGTTGCATGATCGTCAAGTGCAAACTAGCATCACACTAGACAACATTTGCCACGTAGAACAACCTTCAATATATGTAGCAAAATAACGGTGCGATGGGTTCCTAAACGGTTGAACTTTTCCAGGATAACGCACTCCCTCATACCACGCGTCTCACGCTTGATACAATATCGGGATTGGGGTGGGAGGTACTGGAACTCCTCAGCTACAGTCCGGATTTACCATCCTGCAACTGCCACATGTTTGGACCACTGAAAGAAGCGCTCGGAAGTCAAAGATTCAACACCGACGACGAGGTAAAGGAGTTTGTTCGCACATGGCTGTCCGAGTTGCCCAAGGAATTCTTTGATACCGGCATCAAAAAGCTTCCGGAAAGGTAGACAAAATGCGTAACTTGTAAGGAGACGTGTCAGAGCATTTGTCCCGCTCATATTTGAACCATCCTCGTACAATTACCATAGTGCTAGGTGGTTTCCTCATCTTGTATGTCCATAATCAATTCTTCCAGTACTGCGAAATAATCGCCGGTTTCATTTGCCCCGCTGGCACTTAAAATATCTTGAAGAGTCATTTTCCTTTGAATTTTCTTTCATTTGGTCTTCGTTTATCTTTGCCTTAGTATTTATTTCTTGCTTTGTTGAACTTTTAAGGTTTTGTTAAATGATTTTACAAAACCCTACTAAAATCGCGTCCTGTCTGTCCGTCCGTGTGTTGCAGCAGTTTTTCTCGGAAACTACTTAAGCTAGAAACATCAAATTTTGTATGTAGGTGTAAAGTGGTGCTCTATTCAAAGTTCATATACAAAAAATTTTTATAAGGTATTTAAGGGGGGTCTACCCATATAGGAGAGTGACCCCCCGAAAAAAATTTCATTAAAGGTAGCCGATATGGGTATCAAATGAAAGGTCTTGGTAAGGACTTTTCAAAACAGGTCTTAATTTGGCAAAGTTTGCTTCAACGGGCGCACAGGGAGGGGAAATACACGCAAAATTTGTGTCCCCCCCCCCCCTCGCGGTCGGACACCTGTGATACAAAAAATCTTAAAAAAAATTAGGCGTGGAGGTGTTTATGAGTACAAAACCAACAAATACCTTAGAAGTCAAAATTCTCTCAACTTTTTTTATAATAGTATAATATTTGAATTCCACATTTTCCGCAGTTAGATCGTATGGGTACCCTTAAACTAAACGAAATTTGATATTTGGGTAGTCCTACAAAGGGTCCTTTAACTATGTAAGTTTGATGAAAATCGAATGATATACACGGAAGTTATTGCCATTTGAAATTTCTCCAATTACAACAACAATAACAGATCATTTTGGTATTTTACGGACTTTCCATCGAATCAGTCACTGCAGTTTTGACTTGATCTTCTTGAAATTTTCCAATTAGGTAAATAACAATAATATTTTTGGGAACCGATGATTTGAGTGATTTTTGTACGTTTGCAACAAAATGGCGACCGTTGAAAGTAGAAAAACAATGGATTTTCTTATAAACGTGCACATCTCTTTGACATATTTCTTGACTTTATTCATTGCTGGTGACTGTATTCCTGAGAAGTTGGATAACTAACCCTTCTGACATGTGCCAAGGTCTGTTTCCCCAACTTGTTTTTTTCTTAAATGGGTAACCATTTTTGGATCATTTCTTCTAATGTGCTAATTTGCAGTTTTAGTCCTTTGCGATTTCAAATCTGCCTTCTCTAACCTTTCTCTTCCAGCTTCCCATTTGATGGTCTCGATAGTTGAAAATCGTAGATATTGGTTTCCGGATAGAATTTGGTAGTTCACTTCTCCTAAAATTGAAATCGTCATGCAGCTCCTCCATTCCACTTTTTAGTGGGAAGGCCCAGATTCTTTTTGCCTTGAAGTTTCTAGTTAATCCAGTTACCAAGTAATGAATTAATTATTTGTGTAACGTGACAAACAATAAACTTTTCCCAGAAAAAAATTAGTTTTCAATTAACATTTACCAAAATTAATTTAATTTTTAAATTAGAGGCAGGAACTATTAAAAACACGTCGCGTAATACGCTTTAATATTTAATTCCGTCAGGAAAATTTATTTCCGCTTAGTGTTTGTAAGATTAATTGCTGTAAATTCATGTGATAAATTTTAAAACTTCAAATAATATATTTAGCCATGAAATTAAATGAGGTCAAATTTGATTTTCTCTTATAGATGGAAAACGTGTTCACATTTCAGTGGCATTTCTACCATTGACTATTTTCTGGTAAAACAGGGAATTTGCCGCATTGACTCAGCTAAAAGGCTTAAACATTATATCCACACCCCCCACCCATTTCACCATTACTTTGAATAGTCTACTGGTGAAAGGAAATCCATTTCCGAAAATAATGAAACACCCAACGGTTGGTCTCTTGCTCATTATGTTAAAGCCACTTTAGTGAAGGAGGTTGTTATGAAGAAAACGTTTTTCCGTACTAGTCCACATATAAACTGCAACACTATTTCGTCGGAATGCTCCCATTTTCGCCTTGCTTTTACTGGTAAAAGCAGGAAATTCTCCCGCTGATTGTGTAGAGTAATTTCTTTGTAGACGTAGACCATGGGACCGAGTGATAAAAGTGTTTTGGTAACAGTAAACATTGGAAAGCACTTTTCCTTAGAGCTTCTGAATGTTACGTACAAAAAGGGTTTATTGCTGTCGAAATGGGATTCACACTTGCCTATAAAATAGAATAAAAGTAATCCAGACATTCGCATGTGGGTTGAAGGTTCTTTCCGTCTATTAAACATAGTTGACCGAAAGATACCCTTTAATGAAATCTCTCAAAAGAGGAAATCTGCTCGTAGGTGTTTATCTAAGCTAATTAGATGCATGTAGTTAATGCTATCAAAACCAGCAGCAGTCTTAATTTAATAATCTGCTGAATCTTTAAGGATAAACTAATTTGAGTTTCCTGCCCTGTGTGGGTTTGGAGATGAGTTCTGTAGAAATTCTACATAATTTTTGTGGTTGGATTTCTAGAATGCATTTAAATGGGTGCCAGTACGGTGGATCTTTTATTAGTACATGTAACTAGAATAATGTGGGCTTTTTTCATGGTCCACAAACCAACATACCTGTGGGAAAACCCATATTGTCTGTGCATATTTGCTGAAATTCAAGCAAAATCTCCCTTCTAGCTATTATTCAAACATTCACTTGGAAACGCTCAAAACTACGTTGAATACTTATTTGCAAACTTTCCACGGTGAAATCAGCTTTGCTGCTGTTGTTTTAAATTGTTTGTTTTCATTTTCGACGTTTTCTTGCTCGGCAAACCAAGTATGCACATAAGTAAGTCTTAACGGTGATTGTGCGATTAGCGGAGCTGTTAAAACTTAATACATGACGTAAATTTGTGAATTTCATTTTGCTCCTTAATACGTAAGCGTTTTCAGGTGGCAGGTATCAGGTTATGTACATATGTAGATTACGGTTTACATGCACTCTGTAATTTTACACAAAATATCTTCTGGTAAAGGGAAATTTTCTTTATAATACATATGTTGTGTAAACGAATTTTGAGTACAACATTGTGGCTTGGGAATGGGATGATTTTATTTTTCTTTCGAGATAAGTCTTTATAAATGACATCTTTAATGCAAAGATGTTAATTTGAGGAAGAATTGCAAATTTGAAATAACAGGATTTCATTTCGAAACTAATGCCCGCCTTTATATGAATATGAGCCTGTTGTTATATGCCATAAATTTATGAGGCATCTATTTACTACATGGGCTGATAAGTTCCGGGACATTGAGTAATTAAATAATACTGGAGTGGACAACCACGTGACAATATGGTTTCCTACTGCTTCGCTTTTGTTTACAACCTTAGAGAGAGCCAAATTGCACAAGCAAACATGGCTGCTGCTCAATGTAAACAAATTTTCATACAATACCAAAAATTTGCTTTCTATTTGAAAAACCTTCAGCATTGTATGAAAAACATGCAAAACATTACTATAATAACTACTCACTTGTCAAAGGAAACACCTACAGATCCTTTTCCACTATGATTTTTTCACGAAGGCACTACACATTTCATTTTGAAATTCTAAGTAAATTACACAGTGTCACACGTTAAAGTAACTTGAATCACAAACTCCAATCGAATGTTTAAACACTTGGAACGAATTTAGATCGCGAACACTTTCCACGACGAAACTTGCAAATTGCCAATTTGGCGTCCAATTTGCATCAGTCAACTTGACAGTCAGTTCACACCTAGTCAGCTTTTGGAACAAGAAAGTGACCATCAAGAGGCAGACGGGGAGGAAATGACAGACTGTTCACTTGGAAGAGAGCAGAAACCGGTCGCATGCTCTCTCATGCATTTTATATGAGCTGAGCCCATCCAGTTCTTATTAATCTTAGTTCCGGGATAAATGGTGACACTGTACAAATGATGCGGAGTACAAAAAGTTTGAACTCTTACCACGAGAGTAAAATGAAAATGTCAAAGAAGAGAGTTTTGTCACTCTTTACTTGTTTGAGTTCGAGAAACGAAGAATCGCGCAAATTATATTGTTAATAAAGATTTTTTGTTCCTGTTACCCACAATCTTTTGCTTTTGGATAATTAGACGCTACAAGTGGCGATCTTCTAATCTGACCAAATTTACATATTTTCAATTGCAAAACGTCCGGCAAGGAAGAGTCGCACGCCAAGACACCAACCAACAACGCACCATTTACCCCGATGCAGAATCCGAAGCTCCCGCAATTTTGGTAGTGACGTTCATCGCTGTAGTTTGCACAAATGGAGGCACAATTTGTAATATCCCACTAGGAAACGGGATCATTCAAAACTAATCTTGAAGCGCTGCGATGATGCGTAATGATTGCGATAGGAGGTAATGGTTACCGGCGTTCAGTTCTCCCAATGAATACCTTTTTGGGTGTTCGTTGTTCATCTATACGATTCGTTTGGCTAGCCTATTTCAGCTTCCATAGTCTGACAATCGTTGAGACCGCCGGCTCGTCAAAAATCTCATACAGCTCATGGTTGTATCGAATTCATCATTGATCCTTGTCTAGCTTCACTCCGATTATTCGCCTTAGGACCCGTCGCTTAAAGGCGTTCAATATATTTGCCGATGCTTGGGTTAGGGCCAATGCTTCAAATGCATAGCATAACAAAGGTCTTATCACAGATTCTGGTATCTTTGTTATCCTATGCATGCAGCTGGTATTCTAGATCGTCAAAACTGAATATAATATTTTACTTGCAAGCTGTATTTTTCGGCGTATTTCGTCTCTTTCATAATCCGTTTTCGTTTGCGCGTTGGCCCCTTAATACAAAAATTTGCCCACATTTCGATACTGAATTTACCAAGTGAGATATTTTGTGTATTTGAGGTATTTTCTTTGACTGGGTGATGAGCTTCATTTTATTTTCATTGATTTGCGGCCCCACTCGTGGTGCCTCGCTGTCGAGTACAGGAATGACCATGACAAAATGTTGATGTCATCATAGGCAAGTACTTGGCTCAACATGTTTAGTAATGTACTTTATGTATCGGCAGGTAGCTTCCTTATGACGTACTCTAGAGCCAAATTGGATAGCAATGGGGCCTGCCCATCTCCCTATTTTAGTTCGATATTTGTGTCAAAGGCATCGGTGAGCTATCGATGCGGACTTGGGAGGTCATCGATGTCATTGCCATTTTGGTAAGATAGACATGTTCGGCCGGGATTGGTAAGATGTACTTGATACAGTACGTTACGATCAATACTGTCGTATGCTTGCTTCAAGTCCACGAAAACTTGGTGTACGTTTGTACTGAACTCGCAGCATTTTTCAAGTACCTGCTTGACTATGAAAAATTGGTCTATTGTCGATCTACCTGCTCGAAAACCACCTTGATACTTCCCAATAATACTGTAGGCATATGATCTGATTTTATTATCTGAGATCTTTGAAAATAGTCACTACTTTCCGGTTGCTCTATAGTCATCAATTTAATTGGAATGATAAGAAATTTGTTTCCTTTTTGACTATATTTTTTTTATATTTGCCTGTAGATACGTATTTCGACCGCATCATGCGGTCTTCTTTAGTACACTAATTTAAAATTTATTCTTTTTATCCAGTTTATATTTATTTTTTTTTTAATTATAATTACATGTTAATAACTTAAGTATACTTTCTACTAACCTTGAAAAATTCTTTCCTAGGTCATTGTTTAACCTTTTATGGCAGGTACTTTCCCGATTTCCAGACTCTAGACCGTATTTAACTTGCTAATTGCATGGATCTCCTTAATCACTTCCATGTCTGCCTCGTTTATTACGTGCCCTTCTTTGATGATATGTTCTGCCACCGCTGAATGAACCTTCTTGCTCGCATTTCTTTTACCTGCTTCCGTCACATGTTTTGAATAGCGGAAGGCTTAAATTCAATCGGAATTCCACAATCCGCTATTCACCGCGATGAAATTCGAACGATGGAGCCGCGAGATAATCGGCGACCAAGAATTGATTTGACCTCCAGGCTGCGCAGCCAACTAGCGGGAGAATAAGGAGAGAATGGTAAAAGGAAGGGTGGATATGTTGGTGCCGCGGATGCCTGGTTTGGATGATGTGTTCTTTAGTGAAAAATTGATGAGCATCGAAGTAGAACTGGTTCATATGAGGATGTCTGGTGGTCCCTCTGTCTCGCGCGATTCCCGAAAACAACTCACGAGCTTCTATACAAATTCCTTTCTCCTTTTATTTTCTTTTACGGTATTCTGACATGTGCCGACCAACATTAGAAACTGTCCGTTCACTTCTGGCGAATTAAAAGTTGTAAGGAAGGCGTTGAGTACAAGTGACATCTATTGTCGAGCACGACAAAGTTATTTAAACTAAATTGGAAAATGAATCATGGCGATTATTATTAATAAAATTAAAAGAAGAAAAATGGACGTGTGTTGCATCATGATACGGTGAGAATTCACGTCCTCGGTCTCGCCCGAACATGCCGCCCGCCCTGAAGTCTCACTACAGATATATAGACACAGAGGGCGTGACGGGGCAAAAAGGAAAATTATTTCAGACTGAAGCGTGAGCCGAAGGAGCGACAGAAGGCAATAGGAGAGGGTCTACTGTGAGGGCAGAGGGCACAGTTTCATCATGGGGCGGCAAACTGTTCCAGAGGAAGTGGTGACCTCAGTGACGCGAGTGATTGCGTCGGATCCGGGAAAGCCGATGAAATGTGGCCCAATGACTATATAAGAGGAGGGAGGTTGTCCTCATGAATAAGCACCAGTTCCCGGAGCGATAGGAGTAGCCGCATGCAGCCATTTGCTTCGTTGCCATCGTTTCCAGAAATCCTGTTGGAGTCGCTGAACGAGCTGCCAGCGAGACACGCGTTGGATAGACACAGAGGTAACATCATGATCGGGGGTAAAGTAAGAGGACGAAAAATCAAAAAATGACCGGGAGTGAGGGCCTCAAGGTCCGATGGATCAGACGATGGAAACTAAAGAGGATGATAGTTAAGAATGGCCTCAATCTGGGTGATGACGGTGAGAAATTCCTCATAGGTGAGCCGCTGCTCTCCAATGACTCGCATCAGATGATGCTTTGTAGATTTAACCGCAGCCTCCCACAAGCCTCTAAAATGGGGACTAGCTGGAGGGATGAAGCGCCAGTCAGTGCCAGATGAAGACGCCACGTCACAAAGACTTTGCTGATGCTGAGGATTCGACAACAAACGCCCCAAGTTCCGAAGATAATTGCAAGCCCCCACAAAGTTAGTTCCGATGTCCGAGAATATCACGGAGGGATTACCCCTGCGGGCAACGAAGCGTCGGTAAGCAGCAATAAATACGGGAGTTGAGAGTTTAGACGCCAAATCTAGATGGACAGCCTTGGTGGCAAAGCAGATGAAGACTACCAGGTAAGCTTTCGTGCTAACAGCCCCGCGCAACCGTGCACGGGTGACGTAGAAGGGATCGGCATAGGCCACTCCAGTGGTAGTGAAGGCCGCAACAGAGGGAACTCGCTCAGGAGGAAGATTATTCATCGGCTGAATAATTGGCCAGGGTTTACAGGTGAAGCACCTGTTGCATTTGTGCAGACGATTCCAAACCACATTGCGTCCATCGAGGATCCAATATCGGCGACGTATGAACGAATGGGTTGCCAGCGCCCCAGCATGAAGCAGACGAAGATGAGTGTCATCAATGTTCAGGCTGAATAGGTGATTCCCTTTGGGGAGAAGAGCAGGATGTTTGTGCTGATAAGGCAACAGCGAAGACGAAAGACGACCGCCTACGCGTACGATGTTAAGTTCATCCAAAAATAGATGGAGTTGCATGATCAGACGATGACGCGAGGATGGTTTTTGGAGTTCAGCAATTTCCTCAGCAAAACATTGAGCTTGAATCAGACGGATAGCGGTGATTTCAGCTTCTTGAAGCTCAACAGAGGACAAACAACCAGCACGAGTTTGCGGCGGTCGCCTAGCATTGAAAGCAAAACGACAACAGAAGGCGATCACGCGTTTGAGGCGAAGAGAAGAGGAAAAATGATCGATGATAGAAAATTCTGAGTGGGTGGTGTCTAGCACTAGCATGGGAATGGGTTTGGGTTCGGAGTGCACAACATCAGAGAAAGGCGAATCAACAGAGGAAATCGGGCAAGAGGCTGGATTAGACAGCAGCCAACTAGGACCATGCCACCACAAAGGATGGCGATGGATATCACGAGGCTGCAACCCGCGTGAAGCACAATCAGCAGGATTGTCCTCAGAAATGACATGCCTCCAGCAGCAGAGCGACACTAGGTCTTGGATCTCAGCAACGCAATTGCCCACGAACGTCTCTCATTTGTGGCTTTCGCCGCAGATCCAGGCCAAAGCAACAGAAGAATCGGAAAACGCGATGAACTCAGTGACCAAATGTGGAAGAACACGGGTGGCCAGATGATGCATCAACTTGGCAAGCAGATGAGCGCCGCATAACTCGAGACGTGGCAAGGTGATCGCTTTACAAGGCGCTATTTTAGACTTGGCTGCTAGAAGATTAACATGAAGGTGTCCGGATAGTGATGAAGTATGCAAATAGACGGCGGCGGCATAGCCGGACTCGGATGCATCACAGAATCCGACTAGACGGTGAATAGACAAGGTAGATGCTTCTGGGACGAAGCGGGGAGTTTGCAGATCAGCCAAAGACGGTAGTTGCGACTGAAAGTCCAACCAAGGGGCAGCAAGCTACGAGGACAAGCCTTGATCCCAATCCAGATGAAACAGGCAAAGACGGCGGAAGAAGATTTTGGCTGAGAAGGTGACTGGCGTAAGCCAATCAAACGGATCAAAAATCCTCGCCATTTGACTGAGCACTGTTTGCCTAGAGAGTGCGGCTTCATTCAATCGCACGGAATAGAAGAAATGATCAGACGACGGATTCCAACCTAGACCTAGGATTTTCAGGCCCGGATCACGATCAAGCAATAGAGGATCAACAGAGGAAAGTTTACGGGAATGATCAGACGGAGGCGTGATTTGTAGCCCATTTCCGCAGCTCAAACCCGCCAACCATGAGCAGATCCTGCACTTGCTGCCGCAAATGGATGACTTCAGCATCCGATAAACTGCCCGTTAAAAGATCGTCAACATAAACCTCCTCCAACAGCACGTGCTTAGCTTCAGGATACTTGGCTCCTTCATCAACGGCCAATTGCTGAAGTGCACGGGGGGCCAAGAAAGGAGCAGACGATACCCCATAAGTGACTGTGTTCAGCCGATATGACTGAATGGGGTCGGATTCTGAAAAACGACAGATGATTCGCTGATAGTCCCTATGCTCCGGTTCTACAATGATCTGCCGATACATTTGTCTGATATCGGCGGTAAAAACAAATCGATGCAGTCGAAACCGTAACAGAAGAATGGAGATATCAGCTTGAAGCTTAGGGCCAGTTAACAGAATATCATTTAGGAATTTGCCGTTAGAAGACGCACATGAGGCGTTAAAAACCACTCGGATTTTGGTAGGAGGGTCATCTGGTCGATGAACGGGATGATGAGGTATGTAGTAGGGCTCATATGGAGAATTGGTTGACTCTGCCACCAATTCCATATGGTCACTATCTAAGTAGTCGCGCATGAACTCATGGTACGCCGCACGCAGCTCAGGCTGTCTCTTGAGGCGATGTTCCAAGCGAGCAAATTGTCACTTGGCCACATTGACCGACACCCCAAGGCTGCGGGAAGCAAGAGGGAGTTTCACGATGTATCGCCCAGTGGGAGTGCGAGATACGCTGGAAATATACATTTCCTCTCACTTTCTCTCGGCTGGAGTGAATGGAACGACATCGGCAAACCCATCCAGCACCCAAAACCTACGGACAATGTCGGTAAGATTAACATCAGGGAAATGAGCCTTAGCCGGAATATGGACAGCGGAGTTCTGAGAGGCGATGCCAGAGCTAAAATCTGATGATGCCATGACCATGGAGGACTCAGATGTTGTAGCCGCATTGGGTGATGGATGGCCAACAGATGGACAAGACGAATCAGCAGCAGGTACTAAGGGGGAGTCAGATGACTCAGACAAATCGATGGGGCTCTCAGTAAGCAGCTGAACATGGGTTTCCCCGGATTGGGAAAGCGATCCCGAAGCAGATGGCTGATGAGATGATGATCGAGGCAAAAGCTTATGTGAATTGGAGGAGTTGATGCCGGATTTGGCGATTCGATTAGTTCGCCACGGACGACGGGTGTTGCCATCAATGATGCCAGGTGCGAAGGTGGCATGCTTAGATGGTTTCCGATGGCAAGCGTAGGGGCCAAAAAGCACCCAGCCCAGCGTAGCGCGTATTGCACCGGGCAGTTCAGATGTTGGAGATATTGTTTCAGGACGGATCAGAAATGGAAGCACATCTGAACCTAGTAGGATATCAATTTTCCGAGAACGATAAAACAAATGATCGGCCAGATTGCGTTTAGTTAACTCAGGCCAGTGGCAGCAAAACTGTCTAGATGGGAGAGGATCGATGATGGTGTCAATGACAAGTGCTTTGATCTTGAGATACGGAACATTACCACGATGGAATAAAGTGACATATGCATATCCTTGGACACGTACCGGATCTACACTACTGAGGGTGCGCAGATGAATCGGCTAGGAATGCAGCCGAAGATGCAGCCGGGAGGCACAGTCTGAAGTGATGAGAGTGGTTTGACTACCGGTGTCCAGAAGGGCGCGAGACAAGGTGTGGAAGTGGTCATTTTCAAGGCGGACAATGGCGGTAGGCATCAACTGCTCTGGGCGTCGGTTCTGAAGGCGAGCAGGGGGTGGTGTTGGGCAAGAAGAGAACAAACGATACGGCAGGAACAGACGCTGAGATGATGGTGAGTGAGCGAGTCAATCCAACCGCTCCCCAAAAGAGGGGGGTGATCGGCGAGGGCACCTTCGTTGCTCCCTAGGTACGTAGGAAGCAGCGGATGCTTCAGAAGGTGAAGGCGAGATGGAACGCGTAGGCGAACGGGAGCTTACAGGCGATGAAGCACGTGCAGCCACAGGTTGAGCAGACGAAGAATTTCAAAGCGGCGTTGGCCGTGATGACGAGTGGGATTCACCTTTTTGGCAAAGTGGTGGTGCGTCGTTTCTCGGATGCAAGATGGTGTGATGCCTCTTGCCGCAAGTATGGCAAGAATGCATGGATTGGCATTGGTCAGCAGAATCATACGCTAACAAGCAATTGCGGGCAATAGAGGTGCTTTCCACATAGTTTCGACGCTGTTGTAAGGTCAAAGCTTTAAATGTTTGACACTGGCGGATGGAATGGTCCTTGGAATCGCAGTATGCACAATTGACACGGGGCAAAGCAGATGGACGGAATGGCGGTGCTGTGGTATATACGGGGCGGTGAGCAGACGAAGTTTCGTGGTTAGAGTAGATTGGCGATTTGGAAGACGAGAAGCATTGTTTGGAGGCAGAAGGCAAGCGCGATGATGTGGGGGAATGACCAGGCGACTTGATTTTGGAGGGTTGAGGAGGCGCAGTACTTTCCATGACTCGCAATTGTTGATTAACAAATTTTAGAAGCATGTCAAGAGAAGGAAATTCAATATTTGTCAATTGCTGTTCAAAGCGCTGACGAGAGTCATCGTCAAGATTTTGTACGGCCAGCGAAAATAGCAGGAAATCAGCCAAATTGTCAATGAGCAATGATTTGAGCGCGTGAATCGCATTTTGATGGGTTGTGACGAACCCTTTTAGATGTTCAATAGAGGCGGTAGAAGATTTGCGATAACATAAAATTTGCATCAAATACATCTGGGCCAAACGGCGATTATTTTGGAATCGTTGTCGTAACGCTTGGTAAGCGAGGGGGTAGTTTTCAGCACAGAAATCAAGGTTAGCGATGACAGCTACGGCTTCGGCTGTGATGAAATGAAACTTCTGAGCGTTTTGCAAAGACGTGTTTTTGTGAGTCAAACAATGCGATAAATTCAGGCCAATGTTCAATTTGACCATCGAACATGGGCAGCTGAATTCGCGGAAGAGGAAGACCAATGGAAGGAATCGGCGATGTAGGGGTTTGTAATCTGCTTTCAGTCAATTGACTGTATTTGGTACGTATCCCTAGACACAGATGGAAAAAGGCGGAATATTTAGAAGGATTGTCGGTTCGCTGATCTTCCGGCAGTTGACAATTAGTGTGCGCGTATTGATTGTTGACTTCGGCAAAGTCGGGTTGGAGCTTGTCCAGCTCACGGATGCAGGCCTCAGCTATGCGATGATCGGTTGTTTCAAGGGTGGTGATCGTATCGTGAATATCTGTTGCAGCTGTGAACAGCTGTTCACGTTTAATTTGAAGAGCAATTAAAGTTGCCCCCAATTTCTCTACACCCGCTACGATGATGCAAAATCACAATAATTTCCAAGTTAAATGTTCAAGGGAGATATTATGGGAATTTTAATTTAATAACGCGGAAAAAGATAACCGATAAGATGGTAAACAGGTGATCAAACGATAGTACGCCAACTGTACATACGCTCAACCGAACAGACGCCAACTTGAGTCAATTAGGCGTAATGGGATGATCGATTCCCGGGTTTTGGCACCAAAATGAATAGCAGAAGGCTTAAATTCAATCGGAATTTCACAATCCGCTATTCACCGCGATGAAATCCGAACGATGGAACCGCGAGATAATCGGCGACCAAGAATTGATTTGACTTACCCGATGGATTGTTGGTAAACTCACGATTCCTCCAGGCTGTGCAGCCAACTAGCGGAAGAATAAGGAGAGAATGGTAAAAGGAAGGGTGGATTATTGGTGCCGTGGATGCCTAGTTTGGATGATGTGTTCTTTAGTGAAAAATTGATGAGCATCGAAGTAGAACTGGTTCATATGAGGATGTCTGGTGGTCCCTCTGTCTCGCGCGATTCCCGAAAGCAACTCACGAGCTTCTATACAAATTCCTTTCTCCTTTTATTTTCTTTTACGGTATTCTGACAAGTGTCAAACAACATTAGAAACTGTCCGTTCACTTCCGGCGATTAAAAGTTGTAAGGAAGGCGTTGAGTACAAGTGACATCTATTGTCGGGCACGACAAAGTTATTAAAACTAAATTGGAAAATGAATCATGACGATTATTATTAATAAAATTAAAAGAAGAAAAAGGGACGTGCGTTGCATCATGATACGGTGAGGATTCACGTCCTCAGTCTCGCCCGAACATGTTCATTGAATCGCACTGTCGCTAAGCGTTTTGTCTGCCCCACGTAAATTTTGCCACAAACGAGTATATCGCATGTTATTTTATAAACTCTACTTTTCTCGTCCTTGCCCTTGGGATCTTTTATGCTCCCTAGCATCGTTTTTAGCTGGTTATGCCTGCTCGTTCCCACTACCTCAATTAGGTTCCTGCGTAAAACTTGTTGTAGTGGCGTGCATAGTTGGGAAAATGGGATGCTTATTATCCTTTTGAGTATGTTGTCTACGTTGCGGTTTTCCGCGAACAATTTTGATGATTACTCCCGTGCCAGTTTTTTCCGCTTTCGATGAATCATATTTCCTATTGTTCTTTTGTCGTATCCATTCAATTCTGCCGTAGAAAATATGTATGCTTTTTTGCGAAAGTATCTTTCTTATGTCAATGGGACTGTAAGTAGTCGATACACCATGCTATTGTATGCCGCCAATTTTTGTTCAAACGTGTGATTTGAAGTCGCCGGAATTGTTCGCTGCGAATTTGTTGTTTTTCTGAATCGCACCGAGAAAACTCCATCACGTAGGCAAGCTTTAATTATGCTAGGCAGCAAGTCAGGACAATGGTGATAGAGAAGTTGCAATACCTCTGCTGTAATACCATCATCCTTGCTTTGTGTGAAGAGACTGCCTTTTCCAGTTCCGCCTGTGTAAATAATGGACACTCGATTGCTGTTTCGCGGTGGACACCATTCACATGGACGGAGAAGAGCATCCGCACTATCTAGTCCATTTTTTCGCATCATGTGTGCAAGGCGTCCGTAGGGTACTAGCCTGCTGCATAACCAGCTTGTAGCCAAGGGCCCATGGGTGCTTGTTCACATTGTCCACTAGGTCTTGCCAGCAACGCGTCTTGCTGTTGTCAATCAATTTTGGAAGGCACTTCGTGGCCAACTCATATGATGCTACTCGGTTGCATGCCTCGACACGGCTCTGGACCTGAAAGGCCTCATGCTGAAGCTTGTGACACTCCCTTCACTTTTCAGCGATCTCAGTCGACTGACAGGGCATTTAGGGCTTTCAATGCCGGAGTTTTTTCGGAACATAGAAATGATGCAAGCAGTCGTGATGATACTCATAGTTGACTAGTTCCTACATCTTGAGCTGCCAGTTCTTCCATTCCCTGCGAACCTCTCTGCAGTAAACCGCAAGCTGTAAGCACAACGACTTACTTCTTGACGTCTATACTTTCGATGCTCCGCCCAATTATAGGAAGTCGAGAGCATGTACGTCAGAAGACAACATCGCTGATCTCAAGCAAAATCACTGATAATCACTGGCTGAGTAGTCCTCTAAAACCCTCCAGCTGTGTATCCTCTGTATGAACAATTTCAAGACGTATGCCATGCCCGGTACAGTTCCTTTGTAGCCAATATGGTGGAAAGTCGGCGTATTCCGATTTTTGGCAAGACAAACGCCATCTTTGCAGCCACTTTTAGGATTCATTTTCCTCACGGATCTGTTTGAGGCATACCCCATTTGATTATTTTAGCGTCATGGTCTTCCCCCTGATTCTGAGTCAATCGGGAGCACATATTGCTCAATAATCACATATTTTTATTGTTGTAATATCGAAAATTTAAACCACCATAACTTCGTTAAATAATATTCTATTCTTTTGAAACTTTCATTGTTGGCCATTTACATGGAAAATTTGATTGGATTTAAGGGTACCCTTACGATTTTATAGAAGAAAATGTAAAATTGATAAATCATATTTGACGGTCTTTGAATATTTTTCGACTACGGAACTTTCATTAACCAGAAACTTCTGAGCTGTTACAAAATTTTATCACTCTAGCTTCTATCGTTCCTGTGACGCACTGATGGATGGACGAACGAAAAGGTACCGATATTAATAAGGTATTGTAAAAATTATTTTTAACAAAACCCTAAAAATGCCAAGTGGGAGTAGGTAGTGTGGAATATTTAGCGTATTCGATTTCCGAAAAAGAAACAAAGCCACTGCCTCAATGCATTAAAACTATCTTAAACTTCAAGCAACCAGAAAATATCGTGGATCTCCAACAATATGCAGCAAAAGACTTAACACCACTCAACGATCTCATCTTGGGCAGTGAAAAGATTAATAAGAGACCGATTTTATGCGCCAAAGAGTTCAATGGAAGCAAGAAGCTCATTGCAAATTTTCCACTCCTGATGCATCCTTAACCAGGACATAGTTAGCATTGTACAAGGACGTCTCCTCCGATTTGGAAATCTGAGCAGCGATGAACTGTCTTTGTCGATCAAGTCAGACCAGCGTTTCCTCGGTTTCCTCACTGGTCTCCAGCCTTCTGTTCTCCCAACGAATACATTTTTCATGTGGCCAGCCCATTGCAGCTTCTGCAGTCTTATAATCGTTGAGACCTCTGGTTTGTCGAAAATTTCATACAGCTCATGGTTGTATCGAATTCGCCGTTGGTACCCATCTAGCTTCGCTCCAATTATCTACCGCAGGACCCGTCGCTCAAAGGCATTCAATACATCTGCGGATGCTTGGTTTAGGGTCCAAGTTTCACGCTCATAGCATAACACAGGTTTTATCACAGATTTATATACTTGGAGCTTTGTTTTCCAGTGTATGCAGCTGGTCTTCAAGATCGTCAAAACTGAATAAAATATTTTGTTTGCACACTGTATTCTTCGGCGTATTTCGTCTCTTTCATTGATTTACGTATTTCAAAAACGTCCGGATAAAGTATCACCGGCTCGAGCTTGAAAATTGAAATGTATAGCACAATTTGCTACCAATTTCAGATACGTGAATGGTAGTAAAACGTTGTAGCAAACAATCCATCCAGAATCGAAGAAATTAACGCCATTATCAAGGGCAACATATTTGTCACTGACATTGCTTAAGCAAAAGCTTGTCGGAGAGGTGAAACATTGCTGCGACTCTAAGCTACCACTACCATCCAAAGTAAGAAAGCGTTGTAGTGCAATTTGTCAACCGGACAAATCAGGCTATTTGTGCTACAGACGTTACTACGTGCAATTTTTTGGTGAGTCCATGGACTATCACATCCAGGCGCACCTATCACAGAAAGTTATTACAGCTTGGCCAAGGCTTGTTTCCCTTGTCAGCGTTCGAAAGTCAATCGGGGGTTTTCAGCTCATCCATTTGAACCTCGTGCGGCCATTTTCACTGTCGGAGGGCTACCCAGATATTCTAACCATCGTCAATTTTTTCACGCGGTGGCCGGAGGTGATACCTATTCCAAAGGTATCTACTAAAATAATATGTATGGCATTTTACAACAACTTTCACGCAGTGGCCGGAGGCGACACCTATTCCGAACGTATCTACTAAAATAATATGCTTGGCATTTTACAACAACTGGATCGCGCGGCTTGAGGTACCCATCGCAGTTACCACTGATTGAGTTCCCCAATCGGAAGCTTCACTGTTCACAGCATTGTGATAGCTAATTGGTTGTGAACGCTAGAAAATAACCGCATATCATCCAGCATCTAATGGCATGGTAGAAGGCATGCATCGCACGCTCAAGGCAGCATTGATGTATCACAAAGATGCACTCTGAATTTAAGCACTACCAATGTTTCTGCTCGAGTTAAGGACAATGCTTAAGGAGGATTTGAAATCTTCTCCTGTGGAACTGGTTTATGGAGTCACTTTTCATTCCAAGAGAATTTTTCATGGATGACAATCATTCCGTAGATCCGCAACTTTTTGTCGAAAAATTAAGGCGGACCAAGCAATAACTACGTGCGAGTACAGCGGCACATTATAGTAGCTACGCGCTTTTTGTCTTCAAAGAACTAGCTACGTACTCATATATATTTTCGAAGTGAAGTCCAGGAAAGAGGTCACTGCAGCAATTATACACAGGACCTCATCCCGTGATTGGACGCCCCAGCAACTTTGTGTATCGTATTCAAGATGACGACAAGGCGATCACAGTGTCAACCAAATGGCTTAAACTAGCTCATCTGCTAAATACTAATTTTTCTGACGAGCCCGTCATCATCAACCAATTCACGGTCAATCGGTAAAAGGAAACACCGAAAACATATACAGCATCTCGAGAAAAACGAATCCATAACATTTGTCAATTCTTGGACACTACTCGAAGGAGAGTATTGTGAAGTATAACTAGTTCAAACTCTCCCTATGAGAGCAAAATGAAAACGTCAAAGAAGAGTATTTTATCTCTCACTACTTGTTAGAATTCAAGAAGAAAAGCATCGTACATGATATATTTTAAATACAGGTTTTAGTTTCTGTTATTCACCGTCTTTTTTTTGTAAGATAGTTGTTCGCTACATGAACATGACTCATTTTGAGAGGCTCATCTACCACTAGCTTATGTTTGAAGTTTTATGACATTTCATCTATTCATTTACAAGCTACAGTTATTAGAATGACACTTCGTTCACCTTCGTAAAAAAATGAAAAAAAGAATATCGCATCTTGATCAAACATTGTTTTTTTTTTATGGGAAAAACTTCTGAAGAATCATTGTAATGGTTGTTAAAACTAATCCTACCTTTACTTCTTTGAGAACAACCATTTATTGATGGCTGAGTGAATTTAAAATGGGTCATACAAGCACCGAAGATGTACCTCGTTCTGGGAATACAACAGAGGGTACAAATGATGAATTTATAAAGTAAGTGCATCAAATCGTTTTGATTGATCTTAAAATAAATGTAATAAATATAATAAATTTGGTTCTAGTACTATACGCTTGAGCTCAGTACAAAGTGTGCACAGTGGTTGAAAAGCCACGAAAGTCGATGATAGCGGCTAAAAGACCAACGTTTTCCTGGAAATTTGGTGTAATAATCTTCAATGATTAGCTGGAGAAAGAACAGTCACAAGAGAGTGTTGCGCAACTGTACATATATAAATTGTAGGGTTTTGTCTAAACGTACGCTATTTTGTTTTCTCTTCACTAATTTGGCTGATTAGAAAACTTCGCTGACATCTTTATTTAAATCATTTTACCTCAAAATTTTGCTGCAAATCGGAACAAAATTGAAACTTTCAGGAAGTCTACAATTTTCGTTATATCCCAGATGTATACATCGGTGAGTCAAATATAAACTGTAATTTAGATGTTCTGCTTAGCAAGCACCTCCAAATGAGATGACATAGTGTTTGTTTATAACAAGTGGCAAAACCATCTTAATTAGCGTCCATGCTCGGTTCTGTCTTGAGTATAGTCTTGAGTATACAGGTAGTTTTGACTGCCCGTCGCCAAATGCATTATCATAAAGTTATCAATCAATGAAGGCGTTAAACCATCGAAAATTATTACTCATTTAAAGGGACAGTTTGTGGATACTACATTGTCTCAAAATTGAATGTGGACATGGCCCAGGGAGTTTAAGGGTGGTCGAGAATGTGTCAAAAACAAAAGTTATGATCCAAGGGCAAGTCTTACAGATATCAACATCCGCACCGTTCGAGAGATTATTGACCGTGATTGGCGGTTTATTGTTTCAAAAAACCTACAAATAATATATTCGGCCTACTATTGCCAATTGTTACCGTCAAAAAACCTCCTACAAAACCAAAAAACATAGCATGGCCCATTAGAGAAGTCATCCTTCCCTATAACAATGCTAGGCCGCACATCGCAGCTTTGAAAAGCGAAAAACTGGAAGAAACAAGCTGGAAAATACCTGAACATCCTTTTTATTGCGACCCTAAATCATTTGGAAGAAAACCATTCACATACAAATTGTCCTTAAATCGTTTATCAACAAGCAATTTTCAAGCTTCCAAAATAGTGGCAAAAGTGTGTAGATACCGTGAAATGCTACATTGGGAAATGTTGATGATATGAATTGTGCGTAGTATTATTCAATAAATATATTAAAAAAATGACCGTTTATACTTGAGTCGCCCTTGTATTTTAAGGAATTTTACTCTTTGGAATCTTCGTATCAAAAATCCAGTCCTTTTGATTGTTAGTTCTTTCCCAAGCTTATTCTTTTTTTGTAGTTTTCTACATAAAATTTATTGAGCTAACAAGGTCTTTGTGTATTTGCACCCATAACATAACATTGTATGAAATTGTTGTACTATGCTGACATATTTCCAATTTCAAAGTTTATATAGAGCAGTGTCATTTGAAAATGAAGCTCTTTTCAAGAACTTCCTCACAATCAGACACAACATATAGCATTCATGTTAGTTAATATAATATTACGTAACAATCTCTTCCCTCCCAGCAACTACTCACTAAATAACTTGAATGTCGATCATTTTATACCATCCCCTGAGGACGGCTAAAGAACTTGCTTCGCAAATTGAATGGATATGAAATGAAAACATTCTAAGATGTTGTTCATTTATGGAAAGCATAATATACCCGACAATATTTCAGCAGTTTAAATATCCCTGGGTACTAATCCTTGTACATTGCTGCTCCAGTTTACTCAAGCTTTTGGATATGAAAAGCAAAAGACGTAAATGAATCCTTTCACAGTTCTAAATACAAGCAGAAGTACTTAAACAGCGTCTTTTAGTTTAAGTCGACACATCCAGCACATCATTCTACCCTCTTCGTTGACTGCTTACCTCGTTTACAGCAAGGATACAAATTGCTTTGGTCAAAGTGAACTATGACATTTAATAGTCGACATCTTCAGATCTGTTGTGAGTTGTAATGTAAGTTCAAAGTCATGAGAAATTAAACGCTAAATGGTGAAGTGATATGAAGGGTCCTTCTGGAATGTCATTTAAGTACTTTTAAAATGTCGCAAGAAAATCATAAGAAATATTGTATTTGCTGAGATATTTCTCTTTTAGTTTAGATGAAATGTTTTGTAAGAAGTATTCAATGAAAGCTAATGCTTGTTTATTGCTGTAATTATGTAACATTGATCCCTGTGTTAGGTAGAAATGATTTGTATGGTTTTTGCTCCTAAGCTAGCATTTCTATCAAAATTATATACGCCATCAGGTTTTGTTGTTTAGTATGCAACTAAGCTTTTAAAAAGATGCAATTTTGATTAAGGTTCAATCAGAAATGAGAGGAACGTTTGGATTGTACTAAAAATTGATATGAGTGGCGACACAGATTTAAAAACTTCAGGTGACAGCACTGAGTTGGCAGAAAGAACGTGAATTCCAGTTATCTGTACGTCTTCCAAAGAACTTTTCAGAATACCTCAACTTTTCCCCTAACTCATTTACACAAGCATTGACTTTTTTGATGGAAAATACTTAGCTGACAAACAAAATTGGACGATACTAATCCAATAAAGCTACATTATTCTTTCCCTAGACATCCTCCAGGACACATCTCCTCTGTTGACAATTCGATTGTGCACTTGAATTTTGAGCGTCTAGTTTTTACTTATTTCCGCCATTTTGGGCAGACAGCTTGCATGAATTTTTTTAAAGAAAAATTCAATCAGAAGAAAGTTTTTCTTTGTTTATGGTGTTTTATTCTTTTGCAGAGTAATATTGTATATTTGAGACGAACCGCTTGTTAATTGCGCTCATAAAAAAAAAAAATAATTCTTTGGGAAATTGACAATTTGAAAAGCTATAAGATTTATCGGCAGACCCCGGTGAGTACCCTTGTTTTTCTACATAAATATGATTCTACAACTTGGTGAATTCAATATAATTATTAAGGAAAAAATAAAAAGTAAACTGTGTGTGGGACAGCTTTAAATCCTTGTGCAGCCATGAGAGAGAGCTACACGTGAGGGCGCCCTCCTAGGTCCGACCCAAGTAGGGGTAGTGAAACAAGTACGTCAACTAAGGCCTTTGCAGAGATAAACGATAGAAAGAAAATAAATGCAAACACTGGACTGGCGAGAATACAAAACAAAGCAAGAGGAGGAATAAGGTAATGGAATAAACCGTTGACAAAGTGCAGCCTAGCAACAGCGAGCACGCCAACGTGTCCACGAGTTCGGAAGGTGCGTCCAATGGCTCAGAAGCAAAAGGTGACATGGTTAACGCAAAAGTGATGCCAAAAATGATAACAAACGTATACAACATAAATCCCAAAAAGAAAACTTTTCGGGTAACTTATTAGACTTTCTCCTTCTCATTTCTGCCTGATCAACAAGGACGTTAACTGCTATGTATCCAACGCTCTGCAGAATTGCTTAAAACTGAATGTTTTCTTTGGATCGCCAAAGGATGCCAATAATGCGATTGATAACGACATTTATAAAAAACATCTGGCAACATTATTTAGAGATACAGCGTAGTTAGGGACATTGATATCGACCTGGACATAACGGAGTTCATCGAACTATCGAAATCTAAATCGTGAATATCACAAAACGACAATGCAGTGTAGGAATCGTAGAAGATTGGGACATTCCATTCCGTTCCATATGGATAAAATATGCAAATCTCGAAAACGTGGATCGACAAAATGCGATAGTGGCTTATGTCAAATGAGGTGTTTAATTTATATCAGCAATGAACTCATGGCCACGAACTAGGACTGCCCTAAATGGCTAAAATAAAAACATCAAGTGGTCTTTACTTCAATCCTCAACATAACCAATAAGCAAGCTAGAAACCTCATAAACAGAAAAAGATACGATGGATTAGATCTAGAAGATCATAAATTTGTAGTTCCCATAACCGATATGGGACAAATACACAAAAAATGCAACCCCGCCGAACACGTAAGAAAAGTCATAGTGAAACATACTCATGCAAAGATTGTGGCCGCATATACCAAGAACACGCATCTCACCCAAACAACTAGAAATAATGTTTTTCCAGCTATGGAAACTATACAATTGGAATCGAGACCGATAAATTCAAACGGGCACAAAATTCCAGAGACACAAAGGATCATCGAAGAGTTCAAAAATCTCGTACTGACTCTCGATTGTGCCAGCAAGAAAGTGGACTCACACTTACTGAAGAAGTTAGTGGAAGACTCAGCCGTGCTTCGAAGAAATATTGATACAAGAGAGGGAGCAGTGGTGCGAGTTGGACCATTAGAGACAAAGACGTAATCGTCAGCTTCTTTCATTTATTATATTCTTTTGGTTATTTATATTTGTATTAATTATGATTTATTTATTAATTCTAATTATTGATTGATTAATTTTAATTATTTATTTATTAACCAATGTTCCTCCAACTTTTCAGAAGAAACGCAAATATTGTAAATTCAATATTAAACAAATATATATTTCGGAGGTAAGAGTTCCTCCTTCTTCAGTATTTTTTTTTTATGGTATTGTAGATTTAGGGGTTACTTTTAAGGGACTTCAATTAATTACCTATGTAGCGCAAGCGCTACGCTGATGGCATCCGAAGAGCCGATATTTCTAAAGAAATTAAAAGACAGAATTGAAGACTGAATCAAAGTCACGCCAATTGTGGCAGTATACTTTAAAACGATCAGCGATCGACTGTATTTTCCAATAAGTTTTACATTGCCTTAAATACAAAATCTATTACCTAATTAATTACTTCTAAATTCCTTAATGACTTATTTGTGAACAAGACTTCTTCACGTGAACAATGTGTCATCAATACAATTTACTAAATTGCTAACTCACAAATCCTCATTTTGCATTTTCATACTCCAATTATCATTTACAAACATTATAATGACTCAATCGCCAAGACCATGAATGAAAATTCAGTAGTGAAATGTAATACAATATCTTTAGCCGTGCTTCTAGCAGTGGTGCAATATGAAGCTTAGTACAATGCAAAAGGGAAAACATTTTATGATGGCAATGTACTGTAGAGAACATTTCTTGAAATCTGAGATATGTATACATGCTCTGAATTCAATGTCAAGGCGTTTGTGTACGGAAATGAATTACCGTAACATGTTTTGGTTTTGAATGACAATGATAATGGGTAATTTGTTTTAGAATATGAATGAGTAAGTCGTTAATTCTAATTGTGTTTATTTTTAGATAGTGTGTGTCATCACACCCTACAATGGTTTAATTCCAAATAGTATCCGCTTTTTATATCCCCTACTTTACTTACATTTTACCTGTTTTCGTCTTTGAGACCTATCAATTAACCTATATCCTTAATTACATTTTATAATCCCTGCTTAAGAGTTATCATTTATTGCTTTTCCCTTATTGTGTTTTTGTTTTTATTACTGCTATTATAATTCGTTTATTATATTTTAAATATTATTTAGATTTCATTTTAATTAGCTCTAGTATCCTTGAGTAGCCGTTGCCCACATCTTCATTGAGCCGTGCGTTTTCCGGTTGTCGAATAATCCAAAGGCTCTCATATACGTCCGATTTCCGATTGTTACTTACGTCTTGTATTACCTCTAGATCATCCCAATTGATTGCGTGATTAGTTTCTGAAATATGCGTGGCGACGGCGGACTTACTCGTATCTGCTTCCTTGACATGTTCGCTGAACCTTGTTTTGACTGATCGCTTAGTTTGTCCGATGTACGATATTTGGCATGGCTGGCAGGTCATTTTATATATGCCACATTTTTCATCCTTTTGCTTCGTATCCTTCGGTGTCCCTAGTCTGGGTCCTATTTTGAAATTCCGGTTCGTGGGTATCGCTGCCATGTCGACTTTCTTCAGGATTTTCCCGATCTTCCCAAAGATCTTTGAATACGTTATTGCTGCTCATTGGGCGTCTTCCCAAGGATGTGGAACTATTTAACAAGGAATTGATCGAGAAATTAATGACAGCAAAGCGCATCGAAGCAGACAAAATACTAGTATCTTTTGACGTGAAAGAACTTTTCCCAAGTGCCCCAGTAAAACAGGCGTTGGCGTTGTTCGAGGACTGGCTTACTAGCCAGAGTGGTTTCATAACATCAAAGAAGCGATGAAGATGTTTCTACAAATTGGCCACTCTTTGCATGTCAGAGACCTATTTTACCTTCAGAGGAAGATATTTCAAGCAAAAATCCGGCGTGGCAATGGGGAACCCATTGTCTCCCTCTTGAGTGAAATTTTTATGGGATGGGTAGAAAAAGAATAGCTGAAGAGGGCGTTTTCGCAAGGATGTGGTTCCGTTATGGTAACGACGTTCTCGGGATAGTGAATAGGGATAAAATTGAAGAGACATTAAAGAAAATGAATGGAATATATAAAAATATCACCTTCACAATAGAAGTGGACAGCAACAACGAAATACCTTTTCTAGACAATAAAATAATAAGAAATAATAATGTTTTAGAGTTTGATATTTTCAGAAAACCCACGAATACATAGAGGACGATATCAGCCACATCACACCACTTGTACCAAACAAAGATGGCAACGGTTACCACAAGGATATACCAAATGCTGACGACTCCGTTAACGAAACAGCGAAATGAGCGAGAGAAGACATGTATTTTGAGTACAGCGATGAGTGGATACAAGGAAAGCGAAATCTTGTCAATACAAAGGAAAATGGAAACAAGACTAAAAGCAGCATCACTAACCACTCTCCATGAACAAAACCGCAACCAAGAACAAAATCAAAGAGCAGCAATAACGTATTCAAAGATCTTTGGGAAGATCGGGAAAATCCTAAAGAAAGTAGACATAACAGCGATACCCACGAACCGGGAATTCAAAATAAGACACAGACTAGGGACACTGAAGGATAGGAAGCAAACGGATGAAAAATGTGGCATATATAAAATGACCTGCCAGCCATGCCAGATATCGTACACCGGTCAAACTAAGCGATCAGTCAAAACAAGGATCAGCGAGCATATCAAGGATGCAGAGAAGCTAAAGTCAAGGAAAGCACCTAGTGATACAGATACGAGTAAGTCCGCCGTTGCTACGCATATTGTAAAAACTAATCACGCAATCAATTGGGATGAGCTAGAGGCGAAACAAGACGTGAGCAACAATCGGAAATTGGATGTATATGAGAGCCTTTGGATTATTCGACAACCGGAAAACGCACGGCTCAATGAAGATGTGGGCAACGGCTACTCAAGGATACTAGAGCTAATTAAAATGAAATCTAAATAATATTTAAAATATAATAAACGAATTATAATAGCAGTAATAAAAACAAAAACACAATAAGGGAAAAGCAATAAATGATAACTCTTAAGCAGGGATTATAAAATGTAATTAAGGATATAGGTTAATTGATAGGTCTCAAAGACGAAAACAGGTAAAATGTAAGTAAAGTAGGGGATATAAAAAGCGGATACTATTTGGAATCAAACCATAACAAAAAATACTGAAGAAGGAGGAACTCTTACCTCCGAAATACTCGTATATATTTGTTTAATATTAAATTTACAATATTTGCGTTTTTTCTGGAAAGTTGGAGGAACATTTATTTGGAGAATTTTTTAATTGGCGCAAAAACCTCGAGATAACGAAGAACTATTTATTTATTTTTATCTATTTATTTATTTATGCATTCACTACTTAATTGATATATTTATCTGCTTATGTTTTTTTGTATGTACTTGTATACGTTGACATTCATTAATTTACTTATTTCAGACACTTATTTATTTAACTGTTTATGCACTTATTTATGTGTCTTTTCAGTTTGACTTTTATATATTTATCTATGTATTGTTTATTATGTTATGTGTTTATTTACTTATATATGTATGTATTCAATAATCAACCTCAAACAGTTATCACGATTTTTAAAATGACAAGGAAACTGGAATTCACGAACTCCAGGAGGAAACCATGATCATAAGTTCTAATCAAATATTTTAAATTTTGCAACAAAACGTCAGAGTCTAACAAAATATACGGACAAGATAGAAACACTCTCAACTAGGCACAACTATGTCCGTCCGCCCCTTCAAGAGGTTCTAAGTTATTATACGTGCAATACAAAACATAGGAATTACGTCTTTGTAGGCACAAAAAAAGAGAACGAGATTTTCGGGGGGAGTGAAAGTTTGTATCTCCTACGTAAGAATATTATTGTAAATAAAAGCACATCAATTTAAATACTGATCTGAAACTGGTTGCTGTGCAAACATTGAATCTTAAAAGTAAACTTGTCCTTGTCTCGATATATCTCCACCCAGCGCGACTGCATCAGCGTTAAAAACTGGATTGGATGAAATCAAATAACAGCTGGATTCTACTCGACGAATTGTGAGTGGATGTGATCTGATCGCAAGATACGCCAATTGGGTGATTATTTCTCAAACACCAAGGGCAAACCCCTTCTCGAATGGGTTGAGAATCTGGTTCTCAGAATACTCTACACAAAAATCTTCACCTTCAAAAGAATCACGGTTGATGGTAAATGGATTCAATCCTTGCCTGACGTGTCAAACGTACCATTCGAGTTGACTAGCTGGTATGTAATTGTTCCATTGAAATTACATTCAAAATGGATTCAACTATCTGTTGAATCCATTTTGAATGAAGTTGTGTCGAGGCAGGGACAAGATTGGAAATTATATTGCAACTGACTCCTCCAACGGAAACATTGAGGACATCATCAATGGAGCAAGCCATATCATCAACAACACCACCAAATGTAAAAAAAACAGCAACAAGTGCTGGTGGTCGAAAAAGCTTAGGAAGATTTTGAGCAGAAACGATGCGGCTTTAAACAAGTTCAAGCGATAAAAGACCCTGGAGAACTGATTTGCCATAAACGAAATAAAACATGATTAAAGAGTGGTGGTCAGAGAGGCCAAAAAAAAGGGTGGGAAAAGCTGTACATAACACAAAACGGTTCTGGACCTTCATCAACAACGTCAAAGCCCCAAAAAGCAGAAACTCAAGTGGCCAAATGGACGAAGAACTAAGTATGCGATTCCTTTAGAACATTTAGAACTAGCAACACCCCAGCACTAATATCATCAGAAAATCTGTCGTCGACATTAACTTCAACCATCTACTTAAAATTGAGAAGGTACATCAGATTATCAAGCCCACGGCACCTGCGGTTGACTCAATGGATTACAGCATGTTAAAAAAACTTGCTAAAAATTACCCCCTATACCTTCTCAAGGCTTGTATGTTGCTGAGTGTAAAGTGCCTGATGTTTGCCTGATGATTAGAATCGCCCCAATACTGAAACCCAACAAGGATCCAATACAGTTTAGTAGATGTAGACCCTATCTCTTTAATTTTTGATCCGATTAAAATGATAAACAAATTGATCAACATCAAACTGGACCATTTTATATTGGAAAATAATATCTTGTCCTCCAATCGCTACGCATGTAGGAAACACAAGTCAACCTTCGCCTACGTCAACATAGTCAAATTAGAAAAATATAAGAGGTCCAAGCTTTGAATAGTAGTCATACTGCACATAATCAACACTTATGAGCATTTGAATCTCCACCTGCTGAAGCAAACTAACATCAGCATAAGAACTCTATATGTTATATCAAGAGGATCATCGAACTTTTTAACCATAGAATCCTATTATTAAATAATGAAAGGGTCACGGTAAGTAACAACCTACCATGGGGAGACGTTTTAAGTCCTCTCCTGTTTAACTTATACGCTACTGTTCTACATTCCCTTCAACACATCCTTCAGATACTGAAGCTAACTCAAAGCAGTCAAAACACGTCTCTTCACACAACAATGTAAGGCTCGACGGGTTTAAAAAAGTATAGTAATGACTTCTTTTTTCTTTAAAAGCCGTCGGACCTTGCTCTGTGTGTGGTTTGCGAGAAAACTTTCTGTGGGCACTGACGGAGGTATTGTAAAAATATTTTAACAATACCCTAGAAATCGTTTTTGGCATAAACACTTCCAAGTAAAGCCTTTAAAAGAGTTTCCAAGACATATGTTCATTATTTCAGTTGCTACTAAAATAGCAAATTGCGGTTAGCTTCTGACCTTTGCGACCCGCCATTTTGAATGCACGCATTTAATTCTAGGATTTTTTAAATGTTTGTATCTTGGAGTTTCATCATCAATTTGCCAAATCTCGTTCAAATCGGTGTTTCACTATAAAAGGTGAAAATGGCTGCTATAAATTTTCAATTAGGGATATAACAATTTCGTATCTTTATATGAATGCCCTCTTAAACGTTTTTAATGAACTTTTAATAGCAAATCGTTATTCGAAGCCGACATTTCATCAGGGTTGAGTTCACCAACCAGAAACATTTGGTAATTAATAAAAATTACTACCAAAATTCTGAGTCGGAGTTCGTAACTTTAAGGGTGCTATTTTCGTTCGTAACAACCGACCCATCCGACAGGCTGTGCGTGCTATAGTGGATTATTTCTAGTTCAAATTGTCACTATGAGATATTCCGGTACCAAAAAGATGTCGTACGGTGCAAAGCGAAGGAAATATCGCAGCCGTAAGAGCATCAATTCAAAATGAACCACATCAGTCGATTCCAGGTCGTTTTCAAAAATTTGACATCGCTCCAATTACACTGTGACGTATTTTGCCTACATGGTGACAAAATCAAATTGACTCAAAAACTAAAGCCACTTGATCATTTGAAACGTCAAAACTTCTCTAGTTGGGCTCTGGCAAGGCTTAAAGAAGATGAAGAATTTCATTGAAAAATCATCTTCAGCGATTAACCTCATTTCTGGCTCAATGGCTTTGTTAATAAGCAAAATATGCATTATTGGTCAGCAACAAAACCACATGTTCTTCTTGAAATACCATTGCATCTGCAAAAAATTACTGTTTGGTGCGGTTTTCATGCCGGAGGCCTGATTGGACCACATTATGTCTAGATGAAGATGAAGATGTTACCGTTAATGAAGAGCATTGTCGTGTTATGTTGGAAGATTATTTATGGCCAGAATTGGATGAAATTGACATTAGGGATATGTGACACAGCGCTCTACACAATCGATTTATTGAAATTTGTTTATCGATTATTATGTCCTTAATGGAAAACGCTTTTTAGTTAAATTTCTCGAGAGATGTTTGCGTTTTGTGGAGAGCACCAGATAGATTTATATATATATATATATATATATATATATATATATATATATATATATATACAAAATTTGGGATGACGCTAGAGGTTGCAATTTTGAGAAATCGTGATTTCTGTTCTGACTAAAGTATAGCTCCGATTTGGATGTAATTTGGAACCCGAAACAAAATGGCGACCGAAAAGCGTACAAGCAGTTGTTGTTATAGCTTTGGCCTAACCTTAAAACTGACGTTATTAAAATTGGCTGTTTGGTAAAGATTATAAGTATCTAAGGAAAAGTGTAAAAAAAAACTAGAGCTTAAAATTTCAAAGGTTGCTAAAAGTTGCAATTTTAATTTTGTGTGCGCGGCGGTTCAATTATCCGATTGTTCCAGAATTTTGCGGCCCTCTATCGGCCACAGTTTTGAACGGATTTTGATGAAATTTGGAATTTTGAATCACTGTGCAAAATTCTGCGTCTCACAGACTTTTTTACCAAAGATAGCTACCACGGTTGTCAAATGAAAGATTTTTGGTGAGAATTTTTTGAAACAGCTCCTAAGCAAGCGGCATTCGCAAAGAAGGGTGCAGGGAGAGGAGAAATGTACAAAAAAATTGTGTGTCTCCCCCGTCACGATTGGACATCTTGGAACAGAAAAATCTGAATCTTTACTATTACAAGGCCAACAAATACCTCAGAAATTAAAATTCGATCAATTTTGTTAACAATAGTATATTTTATGAATTTTACATTTTCATCTATAAAATGTAAGGGCGGCCCTTAAATTTGCCAAAAATTTCTATCTCAATTTTCTGATGCAAAACGCTTTCTGAAAGTTTCATCAAAAGCAAGCCGTAAACAGATAAGCTACAGACGATCAAAATTGATCAATCACAGCAACAATTACACGTAATACTATGTAAAAACACTTTCGCAAAGGAAAGGAAAGGACATATGTGTAAGTGTTGTGATGACATTTTAGGAATATTTTAAAACACTCATATGTTATCATGACTACTCAAACATGAGGTCAACAGACTGAGAATAAAATGGGGGCAAATTAAAGTACATGTTAACCATATATTATTTTTCCGAGCTCAAATCATGTGAGCCAAGTTTTGATATTCAGAAAGCATTGTTTGATTACTAATTATTTTACAATACCCTTCTGGTAGAAGGACTCTTCTGCTACTTTTACTTGTCCTTAAAGTGATTGACTTTCAAAGTGGGGGCCAATAAAATAACTATTTGCTTTTAAAACTCAGGGTACCTACGAGAAATTTGCCTCTCCAGCTGGTGGTGTCAACGGGATTTTTTGAAAGCAAACTATACAAGCTTTAATTTGAGTGGTACCTATTTCGCAATCTCCAGTAATTAAGTATTTGGTCTTGCAATTCAACTCGTTTTGTCTCTTTGTCGGCAAACAAAATCAGTTTCGAAATGGGTTAGGGGATGTTTGTTGGCACGAATGCGAGTTTGGTACCCAATTTTAGGTAAATTTCTCGAGAGAAATTTACCTATTGCGGAGAGCATCATATATATATATATATATATATATATATATATATATATATATATATATATATATATATATATATATATATATATATATATATACATATATATATATATATATATATATATATATATATATATATATATATATATATATATATATATATATATATGGGATATAACGAAATTTGTGACCACGCTAGAGGTTGCAATTTTGCTTCGATTTTCACCAAATTTTGAGGAAAGGTGTATTGGGTAATTATCTCGGTTTAGTTCGCGAACCAGCTATATCGACCCGGCAAAAACAAAATGGCGGCCATTTTAGACGAAAAATCGTGATTTCTGTTCTGACCAAAGTATAGCTCCGATTTGGCTGAAATTTGGTACAAAGGTTCACTAATGTATGTGATGAATCTCACAATAAAAAATCCAAAGTCGGTATGGCAGAAACAAAATGGCGGCCGCTCAAAGGTCGAAAAACGTGCCAAATTTTGTTGTTGTAATAGTGGTCAAAGCTTTCAACAGATTTTCATGAAATTCGACATTTAAGTAGAAATTATGAGTACCTAAAGTATTGTGTGAAAAATTTGGAGGTCAGGTCACAAAAAACAAAATGGCGGCCAGTTGAAACTCAAAATTTCAAAGGTTTCTAAAAGTCGTAATTTTTATGTGATATATATGAAACTTGGTTTCAAGATAGGCATTACTTAGGTCTACAGTTTTTAATATTTTGATGATCATGCATGCATGCAAATTTCAAAATGGCGGCGTTTTAAATATGCGTTTTTTCAGGTTTTTGTGGCGCTCTAGCGGTCACATTTTCCAGCCGATTTTGATGAAACTTGAGATTATGGATCTCTGTACTATGTTCTAGTATTATGCAGAAAATTATTAAAATTGAATGAAAAATAAAAAAGTCGAAAATTTAAAACCCAATATTTTTAAGCTGCCATTTTCACTAAAAATTGAATTATTTTGCCCTGTCTAGAGTGAATCTTCGATTTGAACGAGATTTGGCACATTGATTGATGAGGTCCTAGCCCACAGAGGTTTGAAATTGTCAAAAATCAAATGCATGCATTCAAAATGGCGGCCCCCAAAGGTCAAGAACAAGCACAATTCGCTATTTTAGTAGCAACTGAAATAATGAATTTTTTTTCATGGAAACGTTTTAAATGACTTATCTTGAACGTATTTATAAATCAGAATATTTTTAAATATTGTAAAATATTTTTAACAATACCCTAAAAAATTATAAAATCGTGACTTGTCTGTCTGTCCGTCCGTCCGTTTGTTCGTGTGTCACAAGTTTCCTCGCAAACCACATGAGCTAGAATGTGGAAATTTTCTACGTAGGCCAAAAGTGGTGCCTCTTGAAATTTGTAGTGTAAGAACATATTTTAAAGTGTTTAAGGGGGTCTCCCCATACAGGGGGGTATCTTTTTTATTTCTGTAGCCCTCTAGCAGCCAAGTTTCTCAACAGATTCCGATAAAACTTGAAATTATAAGTTATTAAGGCAAATTAATTTAATTTAATTATGCAAATCGGATGACAAATAAAGAATTCGAAAATTTACAGCTTAATAATTTTAGCAGCCGTTTTCAATAAAAATTCAAAATAACGCCCCCTGATGGTTCAGAAAAGAATCGAAAATGTATATATTAATGGCAATGCAAGTGCTGATTAAACTTTTATGGAAATCTTTTGAAATTAACTATTTGAGCTATTTAAGCCAAAAAAGTTATCACCTTTGTTTGATAACCACTGTCAAATGTATAAACAGCAAATGTGAGAAGGGCGAAACGAGTATTAATATGTTTATAACAATTTATTACCCGCCGATTTTCAACATGTGATCCATACGTGTGCAACTCAATTTAATTAGCAAAATATTTGCGCCTCTATGAAGGGTCTCCAAATACAAACGGCAGCAGATCCTTTCTGTTAATAAATACCCATATAGTGCTAAAAAAATTACAATAAAAAGTCCAGTAGTAGATAAGCCAATTTCTTTTTCGAAACCTTACGCTACATACGAGAAATTAACCTTCCCGGCTGGTGCTGCCAACGGGGATTTTTTTAATATATGTTGACATGTAGTTTTATAGAGATTTTTGACTGAAAAGATGGCACTCTAGACTCAATATAGCAAATAAGATGCAAATTTGAAGTTGCAGCCCTATTAGTGGGTTGCAACAGAAATCGCGTACAGCTTCCTTTCTCGCGCCTTTGTGGAGAAGGCAAAATGTTGATTTTTGAAAATTTAATAGACAGCCTTTTATTTGGTGCGAAATAATAATTGTTTATGCTTTACTATTGTATGTTTTATGATAAATATCAGTCAAGTCATGCCTTTTACCTGCTTGCTAGATGCACAATGAGACTTTGGGAAAGAGATTCCGGGAACATGTAATCGTGGATTGAAATTCTTTTACATTGCTTTTCCACAAGAAAATGCTGAGCCAATCAATATAAAAATTGTACATAATTTGACTAGGACGTTGTAACTGAGGATTTTATATTGCAGGATTCTTTCGATCACCTGTAGTTTGGCTGAGGCAGCTCTTTGCACTCCGCTCCCGGTCTATTATGAGAATAGGTAAAAAATAGATAGGTGATCACAAAGCAAGCTACAATCAGAACTCGATTGAGAAAGAATTATCAAGAAAAGATGAGTACAAAAATAAACAGAAACTGGTGGACAAATACTTATTCTTCTTCGTAAGACAAAAGCTCTTCTCGGGCCTTCGCTTTCTGCAAATAGCGCCTCCAACTATCTAGTCCAATTTTAAAATCCGAGCAGCGTCTTCGTTGACTAAGTCAGAACAGCATTTCTTCAGTTTCCCCACTGGACTTTGGTCTTTAGTTTTCTCAACGAATACCTTTTTGGATATCTTTTGTTCATCCAAACAATTTACGTGGCCAAGCCATTGCAGCTTCTGCAGTCTAACAATCGTTGAAACCTCCGGTTTGTCAAAAATTTCATACAGCTCATGGTTGTACCGAATTCACCATTGGTTCCCATCTAGCTTCACTCCGAATATTCACCTCAGAACCCGTCGCTCAAGGGCATTCAATATGTTTACGGATACTTGGACTAGGCTCCATGTTTCACATCCATAGCATAACACAGGTCTTACCACAGACTTGCATATTTGGAGCTTTGTTTTCTTGTGTATGCAGCTGCTCTTTAAGATCGTCTGATCTAAATTAAAAAATTTTATTTGCAAGCTGTATTCTCCGGCGTATTTTATCTCTTTCATTGTCATTTTTTTGTCATTTTTTCACCAAAATACATAAATTAGGTAACTTTTTTGACACTGTATTCGCCATGTGTGATATTTTGGGCATTTGAAGTATTTTTCTAGGACTGCGTCATGAGCTTTGTTTTATTCGCTTTCTTTTTGTAGCCCTACTAGTCTTGCATCTCTATTGAGTTACAAGGAGGGTTCTTTGACAGTAATAACCGTGGCAAAACGTAGATTTCGTCCCCATAGGCTACAATTTGGCTTGTCTTGTATAGTAATGTACCTTGTATATTGACAAGTACCTTCCTTACGACGTACTCAAGAGAAGAATTGAATAGCAATGGGGCCAACCAATCTCAAATTTTTAGTCCAATATTTGTGTCAACGGCATCGATGAGTCGGTTGTTGATGCGGACTTGGGAGGTCGTTGACAACATTGTCATTTTGGTAAGATGGACTTATTTGGCTGGGATGCCAAATCAAAGCATTAGTTGGTACAGTACATTACGACACACTGTTGTATACTTACTTAAGGTCAACGCAAATTTGGTGTATGCCTACATTGGACTCCCAACATTTTTCAAGTACCTGCTTTACTGTGAACCGTTGTTCTGATTCGATTTTCCTGATCTGAAATCGACTTGATACTTCCCAATTATACTGTTGGCGTATGATCCGATTTTATTTCTAGAATCTTTGAAAATATTTCAAACGCCGTAATTTTAGCACTGTAGCTTGTCACCTATTTTTTTGGATTGGGAATCAAATTGATTGGCTTCACTCTTTCGGCATATATTATTGTTGCCAAATGTACTAGATGGCTTAGTGAATAGCTTTATGAACAGTGCTGCCACCATATTAGATGAGCCCCACTGGAATCTCATCGATGCCCTGCGCTTTATTTTTCTTTTAGTGGTGAAACGAACTTGATCCAGATTTGGTGGGGCCACGGGAAGTTCTCTAGAAACATCCATAGGCTATAATATTCTGGAGTTGTGCAGAGGATCTAGGAGGTTCTTGAAATGTGATGCCCATCTTTCCTTATTCTTGGTTTCACTAGCGATGATATTACCGATGTCATCACGATAGAGCGTGGTTTTGAACTGGTAACGACTTAACAGATTTTTATTACTTTGTATGCTTGTCTTGTGATGTTGCTTGCTAGACATACATCGATACTTTTCAGTTGGTTCTCATAGTATTATCTTTTCTTAATTCTAATTATCTTATTCGCTACTCTCCTGATATTTTCAAAGTGTTCCTATTTGTCCTGTTTTTGTATACTTACGTATTCTTTGTATGCCTGATTTTTTTTTTGTCGAACGCATTCTTTCACTCATCACCGAAACAATCATTTCTCTTGTGCCAAGCTTGATGTCCGACCCCCTGTTCTGCCACGGTCTTAATAGCCGCTTTCACTTCCATCCAGAGCTTGTTGCTTGTTTTCAGAGATGCATCTGATAAGATGGAAGCAAGCTGGTTGTCGAGGGTCTCTGTGAAATTTTTCGCCACAAACGACGTTTGGAGCCTTTTGCCATTGACATTCGACATCGATAGGTTAATTTGATCAAGTAATGATCTTAGTTACAATTGGCTTCTCAGTATGTACGAACGTTATGTATGCTTGAGACCCAACATTGTTGGATCAGAACATGGTTGATTTGGTTTTATGTCTTGCGATCCGATGATATCCTGGTCATTTTATGAATGCGTGGATGTAGAAAACAAGTCAAACGTATGACTAGATTTTTGGTACATACAAAGTCAATGAGGCGCTGGCCGTTGTCACTTCCTTCATCGTGAAGGCTATAGCCTTCTGTAGTTCCCCCATGAGATATCTCATTGTCAATATTAGCGTTGAAATTACTCAGACTTATTTTTATGTCACTTGTAGGCAATGAGCAGGTGATTGTAGAGCATTTCTTTCATTTCTTTGTCTTTTTCTTCAGTTGGGGCATTTACATTTGTTCAGCCAGACTTTAAAGAATTTCGGTTACATACGGAACTCCCTAAACCTTTGGTTTATTGCCTTAAAATAAATGAAGGCACAATTAGAATTCCCCATCCACGATGAAGGCCACTTAGAATTCTCTTTCCCAGTAGGCTTCCCTCTTTTGAATATTGAGTTTGATCCCATGTCTTGAATATCATTTCCAGTCCAGTTCGTTTCTTGAATTGTCAGTATTTTTAGGGTATTGTAAAACCATTCTCCAATACCCTACTATTTTCGCGTCATGTCTGTCCGTCCGTCCGTCCGTCCGTCCGTCCGTCCGTCCGTGTGTCACACCCTTTTTTTCTCGCAAACTACATAAGCTAGAAACATAAGATTTTGTAGGTAGGTGCAAATTGACGCCTTCTTCAAAGTTTCATCACGAAAAGAAATTTATAAGGTCTTAAGGAGGGGGTCTCCCCATATAGGGGAGTTGCCCCTGAAAAAAAGGTTTCATTGCATGTAGGCAATATGGGTATCAAATGAAAGGTCTTAATGAGAACTTTTCAAAACAGGTCTTAAAATGGCTTCAAATGCTTTGATTGGTGCAGGGGAAGGGGAAATATATGAAAATTTTGTGTCCCTGCCCTCGCGATTGGACACCTGTGACCCGAAAAATCTGAAAAAATTACAGAGGTATAACTTTATGATAACAAGGGCAAAAAATATCTTAGAAGTCGAAATTCAACCAACTTTGTTAATAATATTACATTTTATAAATTTTGCCTATAAAATCAAGATGGGACGCTTCAATTACCCAAAAACTACAATTTAAGTTTTCTGAAAGTAATTGTATGTGTTCCCGAAATTTCACAATATTTGAACAATAAACAGCTAAGTTACAGCCGATTGAATATTTAAAAATTACACCAACATTAACACATGATACTAGGGAGATACACGTTTCCAACGGACCTAGACACTACAAATATGTAGGAATTTTGATAAAAATTTTCGAAATGGTTTGTGATATTGATATATTATCACGACTAATCAAGCGACGGGATCAAAGCACTTGAAACAAAATGGTGGCGAGTTTCAAATCGTAATAATCATAATAATTATTCTAGCTCAATTTATGGAATTTGTATATTAGTCAAGTTTTGATAAGCAGAATATATTGTTTAACAATACCCTTCTAGCAGGTTCACCCTCCTGCAATTTCAACTTGTTAATTTTAATTGACTGTACCAGTCGTAACATTTCCTTAATAGCATCAGGGTAATTGAATGATCTGACATTCCAGGATTTAATGCCATAGTCCTTTTTTCGTTTGCGAGGTCATTGCCGTGAGTCCAATCCATTCCGAGGCCTATCTGCAGGTTTTGAAACATTGTAGGGTTTTCCAGGGACGAGGAGCTGCCCTGAAAACTCAACCTCCATTCCAGTGGCATAATATTATATCGATTCCGTTATCATGCGCGGAAGACTCGCCTTCACCCTCTTACATTACCATAAAGTAGGTGTAATTAGGATTTAATAGTAGAGCTTTAGATATATTTACAGTTATTTGTATTTCTCGGTAGTTAATATCCCGTCATTGAGGAACCAGTGAACCCAATGTGCGACCTCGAGAACATTTACTACCATTTAATCGTGGTGTTTAGGACAAGGAATCATGGAAGCTGTGGGCAGAGGAAACAAGGGGTTCCCTCCTTCTTTCTCAAACGGGCTTGGGATCGCCTATGGCATAGTCAATTGCTTCACATAGATAATTGATTAACTCCAGTTCAGCTAAATGATGCGACTTTCCAAACGCAATCAGAAGTCAATTATTTTGAGGGAACCTAAGATTTGACTCCAGTATTAAAGGAGCAATCAGACCTATCAAACAAGTAGTCTTTATGGTTAATATAAAGACCCTTTCAGCAAGTTTGATGCACAAGCAGACGTTATGGTTTCATTCAGGGATTATCAGGCTACGAACTTGTTATGCAGCTTTAGGCTGGTGATACAAAACAGACCGCTTTTCTATGCCACTTTGTTTGGCCAAGTTATTTAGGGCAATACCTGCACAAACTGAGTTTAGATAGGTACAATCGACACAAACTTTTTAGAATTCCAGAGAACAAAGAGTATTCGAACAACGAGAAATATGATGTTTCATCCATAAAACACTCACAACCCTTGCCGTCTAGCCTGGAGCCTTGTGGGGTGTACCCAACTTATATATTTCCCACAAGATAACCTTTTGGAAGAAGACTAAATTGGCAGAATCTTCATAAGGCCGAATAAAAATAAAAAAAGTCCCAATTGATAATACTTGTATTTTTCAGTTATTAAGATAAAAGTCATTGCCGTTAAACTGCGCATCCCTATAATTACTCTATGTATGTATTCTGAAACCTGGAAAATTCAGTTAAATGCAGACAGAACCTAGAGTTTATTCGAAGATAGAAAAAGATGATAACAATCTACAAATTTAATCATTGATGACGATACTGCCTAGCAGAGAACAATCAAGTGACTAGGACTGATATTTGCTATTAATCTTAATTTTCATTTCATTTAATTGCTGAAAACTTGATAGCTTACAAACTAGAAGCTTTGAATGTTTTCCACTGTTTTTAAAACGAAAAATTCAAAATCGCTCATGTTATGTTTGCATTACTCATATCCTTATCAAAACGTTGAGAGCTAGAAATATAAAATTTCCCTAAAGTACTTATTGAAAATTCAATCTATTTTCGAAATATTCCCTTAAAATTCAGCATTGTTTACCCAATCATTTCCAAACAATCTACTACTTCTCCTCTAGGCAAGAACAACAATCTTGAGAATTTACTTTAACAGGAAAACAATTTCCAACTAAAAGCTTATATCCTTTAATAGGAGCAAAGCCAAATTGGTTTAACAGCTAAACCTTTCCAACCGAATCCATCAAATATTCATTTAACGTAAATTTGATGCGACGAAAAAAAGTGGAACCAATACCAATCCGGAAGCTTTTAACTCTTTACCAGTCCTGCGTTCCAATACACACATACACTTACCATCGTACTAACGCGAATATAAAGTAGAACCTGCAGAGTGTATGAAGTTGAAGGGAAAAAAGAAAACTACCACCATTGAAAGGATCAAGAAGGTACTCTTGAGGAAGCAATCAAACTTTACGACTGATGACAGATAATTTTATTGTCGATTGGAGGGTTTTGCTTCCAAGACATGTTCATATGCGTATCGAAGAGAAAGCTGTGATCATGTTTATATGGGGAGATGTCTTTGGCTTAAACTGATGTGAGCTTAGCAATGTAATTTATTTAAGTTTGAAAAATTTTCTCCATAAGTCCTGTTTAGTGAAACTGAAAATAATTTTTTTTGTCAATGACTTCGTTATCATTTTAGAATTTTTGAAATGAAATTTTATTACTTTTAACTTTTCTATTTAATTGAATGTGATGAAGGTTTTAAAAATTTAAAATAAGACTAGTTTTTTGGAGTCACAGTGCGACGAAATAACCAAATCAAACTTTCACCTATTTTCAATAGGATATATTTGTAAACCACACATTCTGTTTTTGAACGAAGAATACATAAAGTACTTATTTATTTACTTTCAATAAGCATCAATGATGGCGAAAGTCAATAATTCAATCAAACAAACCTAATTTTGAAGCCAGAGAAAACAAAACCATAATTTAAATAAATGGGCTATAGTTGCTGAAATCTTGGTCATTTCCAGATGAATTCTTTCTTCGTCTGTAATTTATGATCCAAGTTTCAATGTTCTACTTTTGTTATAAGTTAGGAACTGTAGCCAAGAATGTCCTTGACCAATGAAGGTTAACGAATGTTGTGAAGACGTCTGCTGAATAGGAAGAAATATTATATTGAAGCACAACTTTCATAGAAGCTGACGGAATATATTGATTTATTTTATTTTATTCTAGAAGCATGAATAGGAGATATACTTGAGTATCGTAATAGCAACTGAATTTTGATTTCATCATAGGAATAGATATTTAATTTAAAAGCAATGCAGAAAATCATCAAAACAAATCAATTAGCACTATGCATATGTTTCAACCGACTTCTATAAGAAAGAAAGTTGTCGGTTTCATACGTAAATATTTTTTTTTTAAACAAAAAGAAAAATATAATTTGAAAAAAGCAACGCTATTTATTTGTTTTTCCGACAAATATATATATTTCGGGAGTAAATGTTCTCCCTTCTTCAGTGTCTAATTTTTCCCGAAGAGAAATCCTCAAGATGTACAATTTATGTTAAAGCTAGTTAGTTATTAATGACCGTACTTAACAAAAGGAGGCATATCAATGAAATAACAGGTCATAAAAGTATATTTTAAATGTGGGTCAAATGAATTTTAGTGGAACTATTAATTTATTTTAAAAATTTGTAACCTGAACTTAATTATTTAGAAGTAATTTTAAAAGAGGTGAATCTCCGTTGTCAACAACATCATAAAATCGTTTTTCCATAGGTTGCCGCATAATCCAAAGCATCTCGTACGCGTCCAATTTCCTCAAATCTCGTATTTCTTTGATAACTTCCAACTGCTCCCAATTGACGTTGTGTTCTTCGCAAATGTGACGGGCTACTGATGATCGAACATCTTTTACTTTATTTTTCGTTAGTGCTGATTGTGCTTCTCGAACATGCTCGTTGAACCGGACTTTCACGCTAAGTTTTGTCTGCCCAATATATACTTTTTCGCATTGCTGGCAGTTAATCTTGTAGATCCCTCGCTTTTCATGTTTGCTCCTTATGTCTTTGATTTGCACTTCGTTGGTTTTAAGCTGAAACTGTGAGCTTCTGGTCACCAATTGGATACCGTTTTTCCTCATCATTCTATTCAGGGCACCGCTAACCTCCGACATGATCATTACTGCTCTTTGCGTTCGTTCCTCCTTGAGTGTACTCAGTTTTGTGAGCTTGCATCTTTGTGCTCTTTTTCCATTTTTTTCCGCATCCGTTTCAGTAGCATGGGGTCCTATCCAATTTTGACAGCTGTGTCCATGATGTAATCTTCCTTTTTTTCCGGTTTTCTTGGCCTAAAAGGACGGTAATCATTCGATGTAGCCAAGCCCGGAAAGATGCCATTTTTTGCGAAAAGCTGTGGTTTGACGTAGCTGGTACCGTTCTTTGTGTGCTAGTGTTTTTTCGGTGTATATCGAACTCAAAACTGCCTGTTGTCTTTGTTATTTCAGATCTAGAAATGGCATAGCGCCATTTGTTTCGACTTCCATTGTGAAGGTCAAGTTTTTATGTACGGAGTTGAGTTTTTAATATGTTTTGGGCTTCATTCCGTTCTATAACGGCAATCACGTCATCCACATAACGATACCAAATCCTGGGCATCCAACCAGGCTCTTCAATTTTGCTCCCCACCCATTTTAAAAATACTTCGCTAATAACGGGTTGCCCATAGGCGCGCCGGTTTTTTGCTTGAAAAACCAACCCCTAAGGTAAAATAATTTTCTGCCATGCAGACAGTTGCTAATTTTGTAATGGCTCTAGCTTTCTTTTTCCCGTTGATTGAAGGGTCTTTTCTTGCCAGCGAGTTTTCTAAAAGGGCCAACGCTTGTTGTTCCATAGCCATATGTTTCCATAGTAATACAGCGCATATTGTTCCATAGTAATACACGAAAATTCAAACCGCTAAAATGAAACTTTATGAAACTTTCAGGGTAGATCAATCTTATAAATAGACATCTACGTACTGAATTTCATTGAATTTAAGGGTACCGTTAAGATTTTATTCAAGAAAACATAAAATCGATAAATCATACTATTACTAACAAAGTTGAGTGAATTGCGACTTCTAACGTACGTGTATTTGCAGTTGTTGTACTCACCAAGGCCTACATTCCTGATTTTTTTTCAGATTTTTCGGATCACAGGTGTCCAATCGCGAGAGGGGGGGGGGGACACAAATTTTTCGTGTATTTCCCCTTCCTGTGCGCCCCTTGAAGCAAATTTTGCCAAACTAAAACCTGTTTTGAAAAGTTCTCATCAAGACCTTTTATTTGATACCCATATCGGCTACCTTCTATGAATTTTTTTTTTCGGGGGGTCACACTCCTATATGCGGAGACCCCCCTTAAATACCTTATAAAATTTTTTTGTAGTTGAACTTTGAAGAGATCACCACTTCACGCCTACATACAAAATTTGATATATCTAGCTTAAGTAGTTTCCGAGAAAAACTGCTGTGACACACGGACGGACAGACGGACAGACAGGACGCGATTTTAGTAGGGTTTTGTAAAATCATTTTACAAAACCCTAAAAAGCAGCGCTATTTATTTGTTTTTCCGACAACCATATATATTTCGGGAGTAAATGTTCTCCCTTTTTCAGTGTCTAATTTTTTTTTTAGGTAAATTTCTCGAGAGAAATTTACCTATTCCGGAGAGCATCATATATATATAAATATATATATGTATATATATATATATATATATATATATATATATATATATATATATATATATATATATATATATATATATATATATAAATCTATATATATATATATATATATATATATATATATATATATATATATATATATATATATATATATATATATATATATATATATATATATATATATATATATATATATATATATATATATATATATATATATATATATATATATATATATATATATATATATATGGGATAGAACGAAATTTGTGACCACGCTAGAGGTTGCAATTTTGCTCCGATTTTCACCAAATTTTCAGGAAAGGTGTATTGGGTTAATAGCTCAGTTTAAGCTGCTATTTTCTTTAAAAATTGAATTATTTTGCCCTGTCTAGAGTGAAACTCCTATTTGAACGAGATAGTACATTGATTGATGAGGTCCTAGCATACAAAGATTTAAAATAATCCAAAATCAAATGCATGCATTCAAAATGGCGGCCCCCAAAGGTCTGAAGGCAAGTGCAATTCGCTATTTTGGTGCCAACTGAAATAATGAATATTTTTCATGGAAACGTTTAAATGACTTTACTTGAAAGAACTTATAAACCAGATCATTTTTAAGATGTTGTAAAATATTTTTAAAAATACCGTAAAAAATTATAAAATCGCGACTTGTCTGTCTGTCCGTCCGTCCGCCCGTTTGTTCGTGCGTCATAACAAGTTTTCTCGCAAACCACATGAGCTAGAATGAGGAAATTTTCTACGTAGGTCAAAAGTGGTGCCTCTTGAAATTTGCAGTGCAAGAAAATATTTTAAGGTAGTTAAGGTCTCCCCATACAGGCGGGTCTCCCCATACAGGTGGGTCTCCCCATACAGGGGGTGGCATACAATTTTTAGGTAAATTTCTCGAGAGAAATTTACCTATTGCGGAGAGCATCATATATATATATATATATATATATATATATATATATATATATATATATATATATATATATATATTTATATATATATATATATATATATATATATATATATATATATATATACATATATATATATATATATATATATATATATATATATATATGTATATATATATATATATATATATATATATATGTACATATATATATATATATATATATATATATATATATATATATATATATATATATATATATATATATATATATATATATATATATATATATATGGGATATAACGAAATTTGTGACCACGCTAGAGGTTGCAATTTTGCTTCGATTTTCACCAAATTTTGAGGAAAGGTGTATTGGGTAATTATCTCGGTTAAGTTCGTGAACCAGCTATATTGGCTCGTCAAAAACAAAATGGCGGCCATTTTAGACGAAAAACCGTGATTTCTGTTCTGACCAAAGTATAGCTCCGATTTGGATGAAATTTGGTACAAAGGTTCACTAAGGTACGTGATGGATCTCACAATCAAAAATTTAAAGTCGGTAAGGCAGAAACAAAATGGCGGCCGCTCAAAGGTCGGAAAACGTGCAAAATTTTTTTGTTGTAATAGTGGTCAAAGTTTTCAACAAATTTACATGAAATTCGGCATTTAGATAGAAATTATAAGTATTTAAAGTATTGCGTGAAAAAACTGGAGGTCAGGTCACAAGAAACAAAATGGCGGCCAGTTGTAACTCAAAACTTCAAAGGCTTTTAAAAGTCTTAGTTTTAATCTGAAATATATGAAACTTGGTTTCAAGATAGGCATTACTTAGATCTACAGTTTTTAATATTTTGGTGATCATGCATGAGCGAATTTCAAAATGGCGGCGTTTTAAATATGCGTTTTTTTCAGGTTTTTGTGGCCCTCTAGTGGTCACATTTACCAGCCGATTTTGATGAAACTTGAGATTGTGGATCTCTGTAATATGTTCTTTTATTATGCAGAAAATTATTAAAAGTGAATGAAAAATAAAGAAGTCGAAAATTTAAAACCCAATATTTTTAACTGCCATTTTCACTAAAAATTGAATTATTTTGCCCTGTCTAGCGTAAAACTCCGATTTGAACGAGATTTGACACATTCATTGATGAGGTCCTAGCTCACAGAGATTTAAAATTGTCCAAAATCAATTGCATGCATTCAAAATGGCGGCCCCCAAAGGTCAGGAACAAGCGCAATTCGCTATTTTAGTAGCAACTGAAATAATGATTTTTTTTCATGGAAACATTTTAAATGACTTACCTTGAACGTATTTATAAATCAGAATATTTTTTAAATATTGTAAAATATTTTTGACAATACCTTAAAAAATTATAAAATCGCGACTTGTCTGTCTGTCCGTCCGTCCGTTTGTTCGTGCGTCACAAGTTTTCTCGCAAATCACATGAGCTAGAATGAGAAAATTTTCTACGTAGGTCAAAAGTGGTGCCTCTTGAAATTTGCAGTGTAAGAACATATTTTAAAGTGGTTAAGGGGGTCTCCCCATACAGGGGGGTGACATAAACATCTTTTTTATTTCTGTAGCCCTCTAGCAGCCAAGTTTCTCAACAGATTCCGATAAATCTTTAAATTATAAGTTATTAAGGCAAGTTAATTTAATTTAATTATGCAAATCAGATGACAAATAAAAAATTCGAAAATTTACAGCTTAATAATTTTTGCAGCCGTTTTCAATAAAAATTCAAAATAACGGCCCCTGATGGTTCAGAAAAGAATCGAAAATGTATATATTAATGGCAATGCAAGTGCTGATTAAACTTTTATGGAAATCTTTTGAAATTAACTATTTGAGCTATTTAAGCCGACACACCTTTTTGTGGTAACCACTGTGCAATGTATAAACATAATATGTTTATGACAACTTATTACCCGCCGATTTTCAATATGTGATCCATAGGTGTGTAACTTAATTAAATTAGCAAAATATTTGCGCCTCTATGAAGGGTCTCCAAAAATAAACGAGGGCAAATCCTTTCTGTTAATAAATACCCATGTAGTGCTACAAAAATTACAATAAAAAGTCCAGTAGTAGATAAGCCAATTTCTTTTTCGAAACGTTACGCTACATACGAGAAATTTACCTTTCCGGCTGGTGCTGCCAACGGGAATTTTTTTTTTAAGTTGCTTTTTTCAAATTATATTTTTCTTTTTGTTTAAATTACAGCGCTAAAACATGGAGATTTTCAATAGATTTTCTTTTAACTTTTTATAAAACAAATTTTATAAAGATCTATTAGTTTTGTGTCCTATCTGTCTATTCGTCTGTTCATGTGTCACAGCAAGTTTCCTTCGAAACACTTTTGACAAAACCTAAACGTCTCGGAATGTTCGGACGTGGTGGTGCCGCAAAATTTTAAGGTCGTCTCGGGAATTTAAAATTTTATAAGGGGGGTCCCTGTTAATACCATCGAGTAGTCAAGTGGGATATCAAGTGAAAGATCCTAATTTGTCACTAATATCGGGTTTAGGAGAAATAAATACTGAGAGCTTTATTAATTAAGGTGTTTATTGTAAATCAGATATGATTTGATACAAACAGCTGAGCGGTGCCCACACTTCCCTATGCCAGCTCAAACTGAACTCTCATCTGGACACGAGCGATAGTGAAAATAATATAAGTGTGGTGGTGCTCCGTGCGAACACAAAAACACTTATTTCAAACAACTTGCAACATCCTACCCCTTTTATGAAAACAAATTTAATTTATTCCAAATCTTACAGGTTTTTTAACTTCACACCCACTTCTCGTAGTAACAATTTTCGATTCAACATTAACCGTTAAAAGATTTTTCTCGGCGGATTGTTTACATTTCATTTTAGATCCATTAGCGTCACAATTACACGATTTTATAACTTTAGCCTTTTGATTCAAAGATTCATTAACTTCTAGGTACCCTTGTGCAATTTTGAGAGGATAAATTCGTTGTATAGGGCGTTTAAGTAAACTATTCTGCGTTTTCACTATGGCAACTCTAACGTTACCGTCTTTATCTATGATTAAATCAACGATTCGAGCAAGAGGCCAATCTTTGTGTTTATGATTATCATCCCCAATTAAAACTACCTAGTTGACATGTATTTTCCTACTTTCGTTTTTAGAATTTTTCGAAATCAATTGTCCTAGATATTCCTTTCGTAATCTTTTAAGAAGGGCGTGAAGAGTCTCCTTAATATGTTTGAATTTTTTGTTAAGTTTTCATGATAAAACACATCAATGTCGGGAGTACCAACCTCCTGTATTTTTTGAAGGAAACACGAAGGAGAAAGTGGCTTAGGATCATCAGTGTCTTCCGAGACGACCAACAGTGGGTTTCGTTAATATACGTAGGCAAAGAGACATACAAACTATCAAACTTCTTTAGGAAATACAAATTGCAAACTGCATTCTAAACGAACATCAACATTGGAAACAAACTGAAACCAAAACTGAATGACACATCAGTATACGAAAACAGCGGCATATAAAAACTGACATGCAAGAATTGCGACATGGTATATATAGGAAGGACAACACGAAAACCAACGACGAAATACAAAGAGCATTCACGATCTTTCTGTTACAACAAAGCAGACTCCAATAATGCAACGCACCTACAAAACCACGCACATGAGCCTGACGCTATGACAAACTCTATGAAATTGCTACACAAGCAAAGCAAAGAACCAAGACTTGACATCCTAGAAAGGCTTGAAATTTATAAACATAGAAAGACAGACGGTGACATTATCAACGAGCACCTTGTTACCAATTCCGACGCAATTTTCTCAGTCCTAGACCACACTCTTAGACGAAAACGGAAGCGAGATGAACCAAAACAGACGAACATCCAACAAGCAAAAAAACAAAACCTAATATCCCTCTACTTGGTATAATTTAGCACTTGAGAAATGTACTTCCTGACCGCATTACCCATCCGCTAATTACCCATCCGCTAATTACCCATTCGCTTATTACCCATCCTACGACCATATAAAGTCGTTCCCTTCAACACATCCTTTAGACAATGAAGATGACTCAAAGTAGTCGAAACGCGTCTGCTCACACAACCAAGCAAGGCCCGACGGGTTTTAAAGAAAAAAGAGAATTGGCCTGCGGATATCAAATAAACAAAATTATTGATAATAATTTATTTGAATTTTCAAACATTTGTTGCTGTAAAAAAAGCAAAAATATTGTCTCAGAAGTTCGAAGCTCTTTGAAAGTTATCCCTTACCTTAAATCTTTACGTGTACAAAACTCATTCTTTGTAATTTTTCTGTGAGATTGCCGACATCCATAAAAAAAACTTTGCATGAAGACTAAAAAAACAAATGGTTTTTGAGTAGCTCGAGAAAAATCTAGCTGCACTGAAGTTACTATCAGTGTTGATCATTTGTATCAAAGTCGATCGTTTTATCTCAGCTGATATTTTCACTTTGTCGACCTTACCCTGCTCTGATGGCCAAATCGACTCAGGCTCATATAACCATTGCGGACCAAGCCACCATCGAGACTCTACTAACTGCTTTGGACTGCACACTCGCGAAGGGAGGTCTGCAGGATTCATTTTACCAGGAACAAATTTCCATGAAATCTTTTCGCTCAAAGATCTTATTTCTTTAACGCGATTATGTACGAATTTACCCCACTGCAGATCTCGATTAATCAAAAGCTATATGTTTACCAAACTCAAAAGCTATATGTTTACCAAACCTCCGCCCTAAACTACACGCGCAAAAACAACTGCTGCATTGAAAATGCCACTTGCATCCGAAAAAAACATGTATTTCAAGTTTTACCGAGCTTATGGTTTTTAAATAGGCTAACTCTAACATCCGTTGTCTAAAGATTTCATTATTCTTGCGATCAATCGCAGAATCCTAAACCTTTTTATCATCCCACAGCTTCCTTAACATCAATTTAGGCACCAAAGCTACTGGACATGAAAAACATGGGATCATAAATACGATTTGCAGTTGACAATATAACTCGTTTGTAATGATTTCTGTGAAATCATGTTCAACCCTCAAAACATCAGGGTTTATTGAAAAACTATCACTATCTTTATCCCACCGAATACCAAGAACAAGAGTTTTTCTGTTGTCTGAGTCATCACCATACTATTCCCTGCCACGTAGATCGAAGCCTCCACTGGTCATAATCGACTTAGCCACATTCATAATTTTTTAGGGTTTTGTAAAATAATTTTACAAAACCCTACTGTCCGTCCGTCCGTCCGTCCGTGTGTCACAGCAGTTTTTCTCGGAAACTACTTAAGCTAGAAACATCAAACTTTGCGCGTAGGTGTAAAGTGGTGATCTCTTCAAAATTCAACTACAAGAAAATTTTATAAGGTATTTAAGGGGGGTCACCCCATATAGGAGAGTGACCCCCCGAAAAAAAATTTCATTGAAGGTAGCCGATATGGGTATCAAATGAAAGGTCTTGGTTGGAACTTTCCAAAACAGGTCTTAGTTTGGCAAAATTTGCTTCAAGGGGCGCACAGGGAGGGGATTTGTGTCCCAACCCCTCGCGATTGGACACCTGTGATCCCAAAAATCTGAAAAAAATCAGGGATGTAGGCCTTGGCGTGTACAACAACAACAAATACGTGAGAAGACGCAATTCACTCAACTTTGTTAGTAATAGTATGATTTATCGATTTTATGTTTTCTTGAATAAAATCTTAACGGTACCCTCAAATTCAATGAAATTCTGTATGTGTATGTCTCTTTATAAGGTTGATCTATCCGAAGTTATAGCGGTTTGAATTTTCCTGTATAACTATGGAGCAATATGCGCTGCATTTATTACTATGAAAACATATGGCTATGGAACAACATGCGCTTTTTACCGACTCAGACACTACAGTTTTGCTAGGATTTGCATGAAAATTTCAGGAATGATAGGTGTCATGTATATCTTTGAAAATCGGTTCAGCTAGTGGTATCAGTAATCGTAAAACAAAATAGTGGCTGTTTTAAATGCGAAGATAGAATAATTTTGAGTTATTTTTTCCCAACTTCAACGTTTAAGGTGTATGTTTTGAACACTTGATTCAAATTAATGAATGACTGAAGATGAGTACCTACAATTAATACTCATAAGTGAAACAAGCCGAGGAGGCGGGAGACAGCTCCTAGCAAAGGGCTTTGGAACCATTCTAGGATTCGAAAAAATTGGCCATTAATCGATGATAACAGTACAGGAGAGTGGCCCCTGAAAAAAAAATTCATCAAAGGTAGCCGATATGAGTATGAAATGAATGTTTTCATGGGAGCTTTTCAAAACAGTTGTTAAACTGTCAGTTTTTGCTTCGGTGGGGGCACAGGGGGGAAATACATGAAAAATATGTTTCCTCCGTCGCAGATGGACATCTGAAATAATTATCAAGGGAGACATTTATGAGTATAACAATACCAAAAACATCAGAAGTCGAAATTCGCTCAACTTTGTTAAAAATAGTATGATCTTCGCATTTCATATTTTCTCCAATAAAACCGTCTTTGACATGTTTCTTGATTTGATTCGATCTGGTAACTGCATTTTGTAAATTGAATACAAAACCCTTCTGACATGAGCGTAGGTCTGTTTATCCAACTTGTTTCATTTTATTCAACGAACTTACGCTGGTTACGACGTTATCTACGTAAATAGCCTCTTCTTGTTTTGCAACAGTTTCCTTCGACCATTTGCAATTGCTGCTTTCTTCTGCTACTCTCAAAGCTTGGTACAGTAAAAGTGAAATTATCGCTGCTAAAAGAAAATAACTGCATATCAAATCAAACACTATTTGACAGTGTTTAAATACTACGAATTTTCCATTCTCGTACCAAAGAAAACGTAGAAAATCTCTGTGTTCCTTAGCTATCGATATTTGCAAGAATGCCTTTCTTATGTCGACAACTACCCCCACTTCAGGCTCGCGAAAAGGATTGAGTATGGAGGGAACAAGTTTAATAAGATAAGGACCCTTTTATAAGCATTGGTTCAACGACGCAAACCCCTTTTCTTTCGCGGAGGCATCTATTACGGGTCGAACCTACGTTGTTGCATGTGGCCTTATTACCAGACGATGCGGTAGATATTGACAATGTTTTGAATCATCGTCATAAGGCATTCTGTCGATGATTCCTTCTAGTTCCCATTCACGAAAAACCTTATCGCACGAGCTAAATAGATTTTGTTTTTCAATTTGTCAACTAGCTCATCTAAACTTGTATGAGAGACACTACAATTGTTCAGTAAATCAGAATGGCCTTTAAAAGGGCATTGGCACTTCAAAACGCCTCTCAGTGTTAATTTTAGCAGATTCCATTACAAACTCACTGGCTCGACACTCTTGAAAATGACGACTCTTTTTCTCTATAGGGTTCTCAATCCCGAGTATATCGAAACTCCAAAGATCAGTAACATTGGCCTCTTGTATAAACATACTCGTTACTAAAGTTGCCCCATCGGACTTAACATTTTTGCTGGCGTGTTTCCCCATCACGTTCCAACATAACAGAGTCTAAAAAGCAATTAAACCATTCTCTAATTCACGTTTGTTACCTTTAAATAGTTTTCCGGGCACTTCCGTGTCAATCAAAACGTCTATAACCAAAAAAATCTTTGAATCAACGTCCGACAAGAATATATACTCTCTTCTCGCAACTTTTTTTACCCAGTGTCACAGATTATATCCTTATAATCACATCAAAAGTGCATGCATACGAGTCATCCATACTTCCCATACAAAACTTAGAAACGATATATTTTTCACTCTTAAGTTTTACGCCAACGAATAGCGAGTGCATGATTTCTTGTTTACCTTTCCAAAAATGACCAAGTTTGTGAGCAAGATCAGTTTATATGTAAGATCATTCAGATCCAAGATCTATTAAGATTCTCGCATTCATTCAGTTAGTTTCGGAGTAAAATTTTTAAAGTTTGTAAAGAAACACTAGGCGAAGCAACGGAGGAAGCCAAATCGTTAACAAAGATATTTGTAGTCGTGGGTTTTGATGTTTGCTCGTTTACATCATCAATTACCTTTCTCGAAAATTCACGGCACATTAATAACTCGTGATGCTTTGAGCACCAAGCGCATTTAACTCGCACTCTACATTTAGTCTTAATATGCCCGCAATTCAAGCAATTTGAACACGTACCAGCTTTTTTGACTAATGTTTCACGTTCCTCCGAACTGATTTGACGCGCACACTCACAGCTTTCACTCGCATGCTGTAACTCACAGAAAATACAATTCGTCCACTTTTCGCCTTTTGCAAAAAAAACGCACTTGCGATAGCTACATCGTTTGGTTTCAAAGTTTTACCTTTGTGGATCTTCTGCTTGCTCGCCTCCGCCGACTCCGTCGATAATAAATTTTCCTGCCTTGCCAATTCATTCCTTCCTTCGTTTTAAACTTCAAGCTCCAAAAATCCGAGAAGAGCATGGAGTCACTCTTTCGCGCTATCTCTTTCTGCTCCGTTTACTTCTTCGCCTGATATGTCGCGTCTACTTTGACTACTGCATTGCCAAGCCTGAAGTATTTCTCCAAGTAACGATGACTCAATGGGTGGACACAACATTGCAGCAAACTTCTCAGAAATCACTCCGAGCGTTTCCAGTGATCGTATATATGTTTCAATTTTATCGTGAATGTCTGCTAATAACTTCTTCGAATTTTTTTCTGAGACAAGGTTTATCAACTCGCGCATGTAACATTCAATGACTAAATCGTCCCGCCCAAAACGAGATTTCAGAGTAGCTATTGCATAGTCGTAATTTGTAGGTGTTGGCGGGAAGCTAGAAACAAGAGCATTTGCTCTCAAACCAGGAACGTACATTGAATTAAGTATTGGAATTTATCTTCGTTGCTTATACTCATATTTTCATGAATCTTTTTATATTGGATCCAAAAGAGAAGCCACTCCTTGACGCTTCCATGAAATTTTGGCAAGTCGATGGTCGGTAGATTTGTTTTCTGAGGATTATTTAATCCCACGCATGCGTTATCTGTATGCACTGTACTTGTATTTATACTAACCATAGTCTTATATACATCACAAGCGTCGAGTTCCGTCTGCTTCTCTGTCTCGTCTTTATCTGATTCGTAGAGTGTTTCATTATACGCATCGTGCACGGCATGAAGCTTCGCCATTTTGGAATCTTGTAACGAAAACACCACAACTTTTTCTGTTGGTGTAGCAGTAGCCGAGTCCCTCAAAGCAATAAACACATTCAACTGCTTTTAAAAGCCGCACGTTTGGCAGAACGCTTTTTTTTCAAAGCTGTTGACAATAACTAAACTTGGTTTTATTACAGATTCGCGCACGATCACTCTCACACTCTCAATTATCAAAATTAGCTGTATATTTCACCAGGTCCTGTCACGGTCGCCAAATATTACTAATATCAGAGAGAAATAAATACTGAGAGCTTTCTTTATTAATTAAGGCGTTCATTGTAAATCAGATATGACTTGATACAAATAGCTGCGCGATGCTCATGCTTCCCTTCGCCAGCTCGAACTGAACTCTCATCTGAACCCGAGCGATAGTAAAAATAATATAAGTGTGGTGGTGCAAATACAAATACACTTATTCAAACAATTCGCAACATAATTACAACTTTAGGAATCAGAGATACTTTGCAGATCAGGTGGCCTAAAAAACGCGAAATGTTCGGGAAATTTGTGTTCCCCTCTCCCTCGCGATAGGATACTTTTGAAACAAAAAATCTGAGAAAATTGCAGAGAAAGGTCTTTATGACAACAAGGGCAAGGAATATCTCAAAAATCGACATTCTCTCAACTTTGTTAGTAACAGTATGATTTGTAAATTTTACGTTTTGCTCCATAAAATGGGAACGGTACACTCAAATTCCTTAAAACTTCAAAATAATGTAGATTTACATAAAAATCTTTCGCCCACGAAGTTTCATTGAACACAAATCATAATCAAACGATATTCATATGTATAGCCATTTTAATAATATGGAAATGCAGCCACAACATTTGGTGGTGTACGAGTATATTATATATTTCAATTCGACCTAGAAAGGACAGTTTCCTTCGGATTTTCATGAAAATTTCAATAATAGTGTTTTATTTGAATATGTTCAATTGCTGAAATCCTCTATCTTCCATATATAATTGGACGACTACTTGCATGTTCAACGGATGCAAAATTCAAGTGAAGTTATACCATTAGAAAAGTTGTTTTCAAACCCACTTAATTTGTTTTTATGTGTGCTCACGCATTCAATGGGAATATGTAAAAGAATTCTGTTTCCGAGGAAAATTGGGTTTACTTGCCATTGGGTCCAATTTCAATGCATTTAAATCAAATAATGATGAACGAGAAATTCTGCTGAGTAAAGTTCAAATTTATAACTTCGCTACCGATTCCCATACACCAGGAATCAACTTGCCGATAGAATTCAATAATTAAGGCTGCATATGAATGTATATATCAGCTTTTGGCACAAATTTAGTTAGATTCAAGTTGGGAGATTTGGTGCACCTTTTTGCAGTGTAGAATAACATCCAATAAAGAAACAAAACATAATTGATCATTAGTGTGGGTTGGTGTAAAAAATAATTAATCATTTTAATACCGATTTGAATAATCACAAAAAGTTTTAGGAACAATAGTAGCAGTTCACTTTGAAATTATAAAAAAAACTGTGCGGATAGTGATATGATAAGGTGTATTACACTATATCGGATGATTTGGCAATTCAACTTTTTATCACAAGTCATGAAGCCACATCTTACATATAATGTCCTGAATCCATCATTTCATTTTTTGAATTAGCTATATATTTCCCCACAGCTGATGCATTCATCAATGAAAGGTAAAGTAATTGCTCTGTTTAGTATTTTTCAATTTCAGTTTGTACTATTTTTATTTCTCTTTAGGGTGGGGAGGTTGATTTTTCAATTAATTTATGTGGATTTCTTACAAATTTTAACAAGCTCGTCTTTTGTTCTGTACGTCTGAATGACACATCCCTATGAGTTAACGCGAGTTTTTTTCATAGTTGTGAGGCAAAAGGTATTTACACCCTGAGTCACTAAACACTTTTTCTGTCAACCAGTGACCCTAGCTTGAAAGGGCGATCCTTTCTCTAGCGAGGGGGAGGGAGAATGGGGGTTGCTAGAAAAGCAATTTCGCAATCTTAAATTTCTTGGCTGCATTTTCTCTTTTAGAACTGTCTGAGCAAAACGTTCCACTAAGTTTAGTTTACCAATCGATCTAAGCATCGCCTTAATTGGTATATTCGGGGAGAGCTCTTTTATTACCCTGTAGGGGTCCCAGCGCAGCCTGTTCCATCTTTTGTATGCAAAATAATGTGTGGCAGGTATCATCTTCTTCTCCTGTGCAAAACCTCTAATGGGACATCTTCCTCTGCTCCAAGAATCTTACGCACATTAAACTGAAAACACTCATACCCGCTTAAACGCCGGATCTAGCAGACTTCACCCTAACCATGCATTCGATTGAGCCACAGTCTCAGATCAGGAGATGTACAATCCAGCTTTCCTTCGTGCACTATACTCAAGACTACTGCGAATCATTGAGTGAGCGTTATTTTTCCTCATGGGCAACTATCTTTCACGTGTCTTCTTTTCATTCCATATACGTGGTACAGTGCTCTCTAGCAAGAGGCGATAGATATCATGGCTGCAATCTCCCTACATTACCCATAATTCAACTAAGAACGTGAAGCAGCTATATCAGCCGTTCCTCTGATTTAGTCAAAGAAACTCATCTTTGAGTTGATCAGCAATTCCAAGTACTTTACAGATGGCTGATATTCAACCAGTCAACGCCATCATCTATGGCGTGGCAGCCCTAGCCAGGCCTTTTTTTTGTGGTAGGGAGGTGAAGGCATTTACGCCCGCCGAGTCTGGCAGTGTGGGACTCCCATGGAGGATACCCTTGCACTACCCACTAAACACCTCGCCTGTCAATCTGAGAACCTAGCCTGGAACCGGTTGACACATTACTTCGGGCCAGGTCTCGTTTTGTTACGCCGTAGGGCGCCTTCAAGCTGGGGAGAGCCTTTCCTAGCGGGAAGGGAGAGGGGAAGAGGAAATGCCAGAAGAGCGATCCCCCAGCCCCAGCGCCTCCGGCTGCTGTGAGTCCCTTTTATATTTTAGGACTGCCCGAGCATAATGTGCCACCTGGTTCTATTTGTCAACCGATTCGAGCATCACCGCAACTATATTCACCGGGGTGAGCTCTCCCGTCTCCCTGTAGAGTTCCCTTTGCAGCCTGGCCCATTTTGTACACGCAACAAATGTGTAACAGGCATTGTCCTCCTCTCCTGGGCAAAACCGACAATCGGGAGACCGTGACTTACCGATCTTGTGCAGGTAAGACTGAAAACACCCGTGCCCGCTCAAAAGCTGGGTCAGATAGAAGTCAGTCTCACCATGCCTTCAATTTAGCCACGGTCTCACATCCGGGATGAGGCGCGCAGTCCACCTTCCCTTCGTGCAATTCACCCAAGACTGCTGCCAATCGTTGAGCGAGCGTTGTCTCTCCTCACGGACAAGCATCTCCCTCGTATCCTCGTTTCAGCGCAGGTAAATAGCGCGGCACTCTCTAGCAAGGAGGGCAACAGGTATCACGCCTGCAATCACTCTTACGGCCGAGTCGGAGACTGTTGGATACGAAGATGCAATTCTCAGTGCTCCTCTGCTCTGTACCTGTGCCAATCGTTTTCGGTATACCTCCTTGCTGAGAGCGTCGCCCCATACCTCTGCTCCGTACAGTAGCACTGACCCTACAGCACTAATCAAGAGGCGTCTTCTTGATGGGCTGGGTCCCCCGATGTTGGCCATAAGTCGACTCAAGGCCGATATTCCCGAAGCAGCCTTCTCAGCCGTTGCCCTGATTTGCTCAGAGAAACTCATCTTCGAGTCGATTAGTAGCCTCAGGTACTTCACCGCTGGCTTCGATTCGATTTGTATATCTCCAATACTGATCATCCTTACTCTAGGCATTCTCTTTTTTGTCAAGATGACCACTTCGGTTTTCTCCAGTGCTAAACTGAGTCCGCGAGCAGTCATCCAGTCCCTCACTCGGCGCATTAGCATACCTAGCCTAAGTTGCGCTTGTTCAACGGTGCGTCCGGCGACCAGAGCCGCAACATCATCCGCATAGCCGACCAAGCGCGACTCATCTGGCATCTCAAGTCTCAGTAGCCCATCGTAAGACACGTTCCACAGGTCTGAACCAAGGATAGATCCCTGGGCAACACTCGATGTGATTTCCATCCTTCGTTGGCCCTGTGTCGTGTCGTAGAGCAGGCTTCGGTCCTTTAGGTAGTTCCTCAAAAGCCGCATTAGATATTCTGGAACTTGAAAAGAGTTTTCCAGCGTGTCCAGAATATCCACCCATCTAGCTGAGTTGAAGGCATTCCTTACGTCGAGTGTCACCAACAAGACGATCCGTCGCTTGGTGCAACTATATGCCTCTGCCTTTTGGACCACGTTCACCACCTCTGCAATCGCATCAATGGTAGAACGTCCTGCTCTAAAGCCGTATTGCCGAGGAGATAGGTCCCCAGCAGCACGAATCGCGTCAGTGATTCTTCCCTTGATGAGTTTCTCTAGCACTTTCCCAGCCGTGTCTAGCATGCATAACGGGCGGTATGCAGACAGCGATTCGGGATTTCCCTTCCCCTTGCTGATCAGCACGAGCCTCGCCACCTTTTATCGTACCGGGAAAACCCCGTCCCGTAGGCAAGCGTTGAATGTGTTGAGCAGCAAGTCAGGATAATGGTGATAGACGAGCCGCAACACCTCAGCTGGAACACCATCTGGACCTGGAGCCTTCCTCGCTTTCAAGGAGAGGACTGCCTCCTCCAGTTCCAGCTGTGTGAAGAATGGGCACTCTACTGCTGTTTCACCATGGACAGCGTCAACACGGACGGGATGGGCGGGGAAGAGTCCCCGCACTATCGCGTCCATCTTTTCCGCGTCATGTATACAAGGCTTCCGTAGGGCACCAAGTTTCCCCATGACCAGCTTGTAGCCAAGGCTCCACGGATCCTTGTTCACATTGTCCACTAGGTCTTTCCAGCAGCGAGCCTTGCTACTGTTGATCAGTTTACGAAGGCATTTCCTGGCCGACTTATATGCTGCCACCCTGTTGCAGGCCTCGTCACGGTTCCGCGCCCGTTGAGCCTCACGCCGAAGCTTGTGACACTCCCTCCGCTTTTCAGCGATTTCAGTAGACCACCAGTACACTGAGGGTTTGCCGGGCCGGGGTCTTCGACGGGGCATAGAAGCACAGCAAGCAGTCGTGATTATGCTCATAGTAGAGTTCACCACGTCTTGAGCTGCCAGTTCTTCTGTCCCCTCCGAAGCTCCCTGCAGCGGCTCACCTGCTGTGAGAGCCTTGACGAACCTCTCGACGTCCATTCTTCCAATGTTCCATCCAGTTGTAGAAGGCCGAGAGCACGGACATCGGGAGATAGCATCACTTATCTCAATTGAATGCACTGGTGATCACTGGCTGAGTAGTCCTCTAATACTTTCCAGTTGTGTTTCCTCCGTACTAAGGACTCCGAGGCGAATGTCACGTCCGGTATGGTTCCCTCACAGCCGCTACGGCGGAAAGTTGGCGTATTTCCGGGGTTTAGTATGACGAGGGCCGTCCTGGCCGCCATTTCCAGGATTCGTTTTCCCCGCGGATCCATCTGAGGCATGCCCCATTCGATTGCTTTAGCATTGAAGTCGCCCCCAATGAGCACTTTACCCTCTGCGTTCGAGACAGCGCCCTCCAGAGCATTAAGCTTGGCTTGGAAAGATGATATCGGCTCGTTAGGCGTTAGGTACGCACTAAAGAAGGTGATCCCTGAGCACCGAGCCCACGCGAAACCATCCCCCCGTCCACAACTCTCCGCTTGGAAGTCACCGTTCCGAACCCAGATAGCGGCAGTACCAGTTTCATCAGAGTACCATAATGCAGGACATTTGTTATGGTGCTGCTCACTCAGCAGCAAGAAGTCAGCTTTCCTGTCCCTCGCAAACTGCTCAATCAGATTTTAGGCGGTTGAACTGCGGTGTAGGTTAAGGTGCAGGATGCGGGTCATCGAAGCTCTGATTTGGCATTTTCCTGATCTCAAGACGTGTCCAAAATCAGGTTTTGGATCAGCATCCTTGCAAAGAATACAGTGTGCCTCCTTCGTACACTCTTTTCTTTTATATCCCATTTCACCGCATTTGTAACATAGGGAACTCCTATCGGGTCCTTTGCATACTTGTGTGGTGTGACCATAACCGAGGCATTTGAAACATTGAAGAGGCGTTGCTCTTCGCCGTATCCTACAGACAACCCACCCTATTCGTACTTTGCCCTTGTTCAGGAATTGTTCAGCGTCCTTTTCGGTCAAGTCAACTATGGCCATGCATTGTCCCCTGTTGTTTTCTGGTGTCAGTCTCGCTTTGGTCCTTCCCACGCTAGGGAACTCCCTTTTGATGGCCTCTTCTACCTCGGCCAGATCCGTCACGCAGTCAATGTCCCGTATTTCGATCGTTGCCATCGGCTCGAGCGGGGCTACAGTTGCGCATTTGCCGAGAACTTTCTTTACTGCGTCACAGAATGCTTCTTTATTGCCGGCCTCTCCTCTGAATTCGACCAGTATGTGGCCCGACCGCGTTGGTCGTACTACTTTAATGGTAGTATTGGTGTCTTCGGGCCTTACGTTTCCCCTGATGTCCCGCAGCACCTCCGCGTAGGATCGGCCATCTTGGGGCTTTACAAGCAGTGCCTGCTGCCGGGGTCTTCGTCGGGGCTTCTGCCTCTCATTTTTTGCATCAGGTCCTTTTTCTAATTGGGCGTCCGTGCGAATTTTATTTTCTGGCTTTTTTTGAAGGAGTTTCTTTGCAGCTTTCTTCGCTCCTTTTGTAAGCACTGTCTGGAACCCCTGATCTGGTGCTCCATGCCCATCAAGTGCCTCTTCCTTCCTTCTTTTGTCCCGATCTCCTTTGATTGGGCTAAACGCCATTCTTTTATTGACTTTTAATGATGGAGCTATCTGCATGTCGCCTTTAGCCTTCTGTTTATCTTCGGCCCTTAACCAGCTCCTCCGATAGTGCCCTATGCGATCTAGGAGCTCCTCTAGTTCAAAGAGCCCTTCCTTTGCTACTCTGCTAATTTTTGGGGAGTCGCATGCAGCTTGTATTCTTTTCAGAATATCTCCCGCTTTTCGAAGTAGTCGTTCCTCTTCGTATCGCTGGGTCACAATTGTACCTTGCAACCATCCTTGGGAGAGGTTTTCGCGTTTCGTTTCCGAGTGCAGTACTTCCGCCACATTTTCAACGGTGGCAGTACAAGCACGCGGTGCCTGGTCACTCTTTGCTTTTAGTACCGTAGTCTCCTCGTTTGCTTCTGGATTTTTGTTGCAATGTCGGGATTTGTGACCCTTGCATCGGTCGCTTTAGTAACGATCGCAGCCGTGACAATCGAATTTTCGGTGCTCTCTATGTTATCTTCCACTGCTCGAACACCTTAATAGGACGCTCGGGCGTTCGCATAATTTTTTTGCTGCGCCCAAACGCCGCAGGAATCTCAGTCTGCACCAGACTGTCTGCTGTTCTCCGTTTTTCATCTACCGTCACTGTCGTCGTGTTAGTTCGTTTTTTTCGTGGTTAGTACAGCTCTCGATGTACTGTTGACATCGTGGCTGCAACCGCTGGTTGCGTCGTCGTTATCATTTTTGGTTTCATTTTTTGGATGTTTTTGATCTTTTGATATTGTTTGCTCCATTTTATTGGGTCCCCCCTCGGAGCCGCTATCTCCGTTCGTGTTTGTAGTCGCCTTCTTGGTCCCATGGTTATCTTTGCAGAGCAGGGAGGCCATGCGAGGGTTGGCACAAGCCCTTATGGGGACAAGTGCTCAGAGCCAGACCAGTGCTAATCGGAAGTCCGTCTCAACCGAACCTACACCACCAACCCAATGGTGCGGACTTCGAACGTACTCCGAGGCCTGCCAAGGTTTTACCGGGACGGAGACGGTATGATAGTTGAATTGGAGCCGTTCACACACGAGTTTCACCTCGGCGCTACTGTGCAAAGCAACTAGGTCCAAACCATCACATCCGCCAGCCCAAAGCGTCAATTCCAGTTCGTTGTCCAAGTGTAGTCCAGATACAATCAGAGTCGTTACCTGTCATCCCAGGAGGGAGCCTCACGGCACCCCCCATATCCTCGGGTCCGTGGGGCGGCACTCCCCAAAGAATGCTAGCCTCCAAGAAGGTTCTTGTCGACCGGCTTTCTCCCTGCGGAAATTTCCTCGGGTACGTGGGGGCGGAACTCCCCAAAGAATGCTAGCCTCCAAGAGTGGTCTTGTCGACCGGCATTCCCCCTGCGGAATTTGCTCGGGTACGTGGGAGCGGAACTCCCCAAAGAATGCTAGCCTCCAAGAGTGCTCTTGTCGACCGGCATTCCCCCTGTGGGGTGCCGACCGGCATTCCCCCTGCGGGGTGTCGACCGTCATTCCCCCTGCGGGGGCCCTAGCCAGGCCTTGGCTTCCAGAATTATTTTCCTCTAACTGTCACGGCTTTGTCATCTCGATCGTCAGTTGGTCACTAACAGCAAGAATCTTCTATCTTTCCATCGAGTCATTGGACTTTTCCCTCGCGGTCTACCCGCAAGCGGTCTTTTGGGTAGCCAGCTTCTACCATTGCCATTTGCGTAACTTTACGCAAGCAGATACAGGTGGTTCATCATATGGTGCATACAGCTAATCGTTGCAATTTAGTCTCCACTCTGTTCCTTATTTTTCTGGCATGCTGCTTTTCGATAGCACTTTGCTTTCAAACCTATATACCCACTGCCTTTTTGCATTCACGCCTAAGAGTTTTCATTAATAGTACAAGTTTGACTAGTGACATGTATATTTGGAGTTTATTTTACCTCTTGACTACAGAATAGAAAGTACAGAGTCACAACCTTTATTTGCGGTTTTTATGTGGCATGCTTTTCAGTGTCTTTTCGGTTTAGGTTGACTCTAAGGTAAATGAAGTTATCCACATTTTCAATGTCATAGTTTCCTATAGTCAACTTTCCTGGAACTGGATTTTTCTTGCTCGTTTGAGTCATGAGTTTAGTTTTAGTTTCATTTTCTCGTAGGCCATTTTCGTATACTTTAGATTCTAGGCTCATTAATGCTTTTTCGATATCTAACATTAAACCGCTATAATATTGACATCATCAGCATATTACATCTTCCTAGTACTGCAGCTCCTTTCAGGCCTAATCTTTCTGCAAATAGAGCCTCCTACCGTCTTGGTCCATTGACCGCATCTTCCAATTTTGAAACCCGAGCAGCGATGAACTGTCTTCGTCGACTGAGTAAGAACAATGTTTCCTTAGTTTTCCCACTGATCTCCAGTCTTCAGTTCCCCTAACGAATACCTTTTGGGTATCCGTTATTCATCATAACGATTCACGTGGCTAGCTCATTGCAGTTTCCACAGTTAAAAAATGCATACAGCTCATAATTGTATCGAATTCGCCATTGATGCTCATCTAGCTTCACTCCGATCATTCACCTCACGACCTAACCCTCAAAGGCATTCAATATATTTGTGGATAGGGTCCTTGTTTTACACCAATAGCATAACACAGGTCTTATCACACATTTTTATACTTGGAGCTTTGTTTTCCTGTATATGCAGCTGGTCTTCAAGATCGTAAACTAAATAAAATATTTTACTTGCACCTATACTTTCCCGTATAATTCGTCCCTTTTACTATCAGTTCTCGATATTTTGGTGCCTGAATACACAAATTTGCTCACATTTTCGATACAGCATTCACCAAGTGCGATATTTTGTGTATCCATTGCCATTTTTTTCTTCGACGGGTGCACAGAGAGGGGCAATACACGAAAAATTTGGGTCCCCCCCTCGCGACTGGATACCTGCGATCCGAAAAATCTGAACAAAATTATGGAGGTAGGTGTTTACAAGTACAACCATAACAAACGCTTAGAATTAAAAATTCTCTCAATTTTTCTAATAGTAGTATGATCTTCGAATTTCATATTTTCTACAACTAAATTGTATAGGTACGCTTAAACTAAATGATATTTTAGTTGCCCTACATAATGTCCTTAAACTTTATAAGTTTGATTAAAATGATAGACACGGAAGTTATAGCCATTTGAAATTTCTCCAAAACAGCAAGAATAACACACGATTGTGGTATTTGATGGACTTTCCATTCCCTATTTGGGGAAACCACCCTTAAATACCTTATAATTTTTTTTGTAAATTGACTTGAAAAGGGCACTTTTATACATAATTTGATGTTTCTAGCTTATATGGTTTGGGAGTAAAATTGCTGTGGCACACGGACAGGTAGGTCAAGATTTTAGTAAGGTTTCGTAAAATTATTTTCCAAACCCTTAAAAGGGGTTCAATTGACCAAGAAGTTGTTTTCTTTCCATCTGGAGTCCAAAATTTCAGCTGAATCTTTTGAGGGCCAGGATCTCTGATTAGATCATTCATTTCAACGTAAGAGAAGGGCTTAGGTGACTCGGCTCAAGAAGGCTTACAATTGGTATCATGACTTTTTAATTCTGGATGATCCAAACTTGAAGACTCTGAAAGGATGACTAGCAATTCAATTGAAAGCAAAGGCACTGGGCACACTAGGTCCATGAGGGACGCAATGCGCCCCGGGTGGAATTTGATCAGTATATGTGGTAACTAACGGTAGAGCAATTCTTCACTCTTAAGTAGGTACTTGAAAAATGCTGGGAGTTCAACGTAGACGTACAGCAAATCTTCGCTGACTTTAAGCAAGCACACGACAGTATTGATCGTAACGTGCTGTGGCTTTGTATTCCAGCCAAATTCGTGCAACTTACCAAAACAGCAATGATGGTGAAAACCTCCCAAGTCCACATCAAGATCCTATTCACCAACGCGTTTGACACACATATCGGACTACAGCAGGGAGATGGGGTGGCCTCATTACTATTCAACTATTCAATTTAGCTCTGGAATATGTCATGAGAAAGATACCTGTTGATACAAGAAGTACGTTACTACAGGGTGCGCACGGTATTTGAGGACAACTTGAGAGTAAAATTAATTCGATTGTATTTTTAACAAAATTTAATGAAATTTCAGGATTTTTTTAATACAATGTTAAATTAATATATGGCTATAAAGTTATTCAATAAAATCGCCATTAGCAGCAATAACCTCTTCAATCCGGGTCCGGAAACGATTACATGCCCGAACCAAATGCTCCTTGTTCATATTGACCATGAAGGCATTAAAAGCAGTCTTCAGCGAAGAAATGGTATTATGGCGATGCTTATTGGTCTCACGCTCAACTACGCCCTATACGTATTAATCCAAAGGATTAAGGTCTGGTGAGCTAGGTGGCCATACGTTCGGTGTTACGTGGTCATGAAAATTTTCGACCATCCAATCTCGTGTGGCCTTTGTTTTATGTGAAGGATTTGTCTATTGTCTATTCAGGGTTTCACTACCGTCTCCAAAACCTCGACGTTTGCAGCAGAGTTCACTCGAAGTCCTTGAGTAAAAAAGTGTGGTAGCATAACATGTCCTTCGTTGCTGACAACACCTAAAATCATAACAGTAGCTGAAAATTTTGTGTGCGTAACAACAGGAATCTCCGTAGGGTTGGAACATAGCCATCTGTCATTTCTGCGTTTGGTTTTTTTATCTTGGTCAAATTTTTTTTCGTCGGTAAAAAACCATAACATTTTGGGTGCCTCAGGGTGTTTAATTTTGTTTAATAGACGTTTTGGTCGGAGAACTCTCTGTTTCCGTGTTTGTTCCGGCATGAACTGTCCTCTGCGCATCACGTAAGACTTATACCAAAGGTCTTCGTGGACAACTCTACGAATAAGGCGCTAAGAAACATGAAGCTCACTCGTAAGGACCTTCATTAATTTTGAAGGGTCCTCGTCTATGACGCTTGCACTTGCTCTTCAAATTCTTTTGGTATTTTGCAACCGATTCTGTATCGCCTCCTGATACTTGCAATTCACAGTGAACCTTATGCACGAGTGAACGGGCGCAATTAAGAAAATTAGAAATCTCTAAATCCGTATGGCTTGCACATATGGCGACGATGACAGTATGTCCCTTCATTTCTTGAGTGATGTTGTAGTTCCCCATATCCTATCTAAAAAGGAAATAAAAACAAAATTCACGAAGTTATAGTCACATTTATGCATGTCCTCAAATCCTGTATGCACCCTGTATACAAATTGAGCTAAGTAGTTGCGTATGCAAACAGCGTCAACATTTTGTCACGGTGGTTAACAATTGCCAAATAACTTTCCCTTAAAATCGACAGCAAGCGAAACTAGTAGGGCTGCAAATCGTTGAGAATAGAACAAAGCTCTTGACGTAGTCAAAGAGGAAAATATCTTGAATGCCAAAAATAACACACTTGGCATTCGCCAATATCAAAAATGTGCACAAAGTCATGTATTTAGGCGCAAAAATAACGAGACTCGGTAATGAAAGGAATGTAATGCGCCGAAGAACACAGCTTGCAATTAAAGTATTTTATTCAATTTTGACGAACTTGAAGACCAGCTTTATGAACAAGAAAGCAAAGCTCATGTATGCAAATCTTTAATAAGAACTGTGCTATGCTACAAGTGTGAAACATGGACCCTTACCCAAGCATCTGCAAACATATCAAACGCGTTCGAAAGATAGGTCCTGAGGCAAGTTATCGAGGCGAAGCTAGTATGAAATTTTCGATGAGCCAGAGGTGTAAGACTGTAGAACATGAATCGTATGTATGAACAACTTATACTCAAAAAGGTATTCGATGGGAGAACAAAAAGTGGGGAAATCGAGGAAATACTGGTCTGACTTGGTAGACGAAGACAATTCATCGCTGCTCGAATTTTGAAATGGGAAGACGCGGTCAATGGACCAGGATAGTTGGAGGCACTTGTTGCAGGAAGTAAAACCCCGATAGGAGCTTTAGCATTACAAAGAAGAAAACGTGATAAGCTTCTGATTTTTCGCGGTTACAACCATGGATATAGCAATGAAAAAGAAGCAATCATCAGAGTAGTTTTAGGGCTAAATTTATGTCCTAGAAATTCCAGATTACAAAGCAGTCTTCATCCTTTTGAGTCAAAAACTTGGACCGTTAAGACACTGTTCACAAACTTTGGAAGGAGCCTAGGATTAGGTTGACTTTTAACCCAAAGATGTAAGATAAAGTTAGCTCATATAGTCTTAAGTAAAAGTAATGTGGCAAATTTTTGCAATGTCGCGAACTAAAAGCCGTATTTTATGAAACGCACAGGGAAAAACATAACTGTTACATGGCACCCACGCCGTCCCGTAAAGCTGCTGAGCGTGACCTACTGGTGATGTACGCCATGTGATATGACAATCGCGCAAGTTATAGGCACTCCGTCATCAATTAATAAAAAAAAGACAAGTTTAAATGTTGAATTTAATTTATTATGACTTAACTCTTTCACATATAAAACCAAACTGAATTCAAGATTCTACAAAATGAATAATTGTGGAATAAAAGTGCAATTCTAACTGCACGTGCCGGAAAGGCTACCTGAGTTGCTAATCAGCGTCTTCTACGATCATGTATCGTCTGGCTACTTCAGGTGTAATCCGAGGTCCTCAAGGTGAATGTGCTATTACGTTGGGTTGAGTTTGGGAACCCTCCGTAACTCCTCCGCCCTTGGTTTGAACCATCGGCCACAAGAACTTTATACTATTCGGCTCGTTGGTAGGTATAATATTGTTTTCATGAACTATGAATTATTTTGATCCTTGATGCAATAATAACCAAAGGATGGTAATAGTAATGATGACTGCACCAATCGTTACCAGCATCATTTCAAGTAAGTACTGTTCACCAAAATAGCTTCCTTGGACTCCAGCAGCAGTATTCCTTGAAAACTGGTAGTCTCCTAGATTTTCCAATTTTATAGGGCGTGCATCATTGGTTGTGAAGTTGATTTCGTTGAATATTGTGGGATATATATTTATTTCATCCCAGTAGATAAGCTTTTGAGTCTTATATTTAATCTCATTTACTGTGATTTGGCAGTGTTCGAATCGGATGAAAATTGTTCCTTTTATTTTGATCCTGTTTGGACCGCATGTTATGTTGATGTACGTTTCGGGAATATTGAAAAAGATGAGATGGTTTGGCTCCGGTTGGAAGATCTCCATATCTTTAGCACGGTCATGAAGCTCACAATGGACTGTTTCGTTCCTTATCATCCTTGCAATACATTTAGAATTTTGTATTGGTTTCCAGTGTTCGTTCCGTAGGCAGTAGAACGTTTTTTCGACGCTGTGGTACTCTTCGTCAAGATTTTGAATGTGGTGGGAACTTATGATAAGGTAAGGTTTGGTCTGTATTGTTTTGGTTTTTTGGATTGGTAGGGCAATGATGTGGAAAAGGGAATAGGATTTTTCTGACATTATAGGAACTTTAATGTTAAAAATGATATTTGTACCGTTAGAGTAGGCTTGAAGACTTAACAACTCGTAAATCTGTTCAGTTGTAGAAATGTTTATATTTTTTCTATCTAGTATGTGATATAATTCGCCAAGTTCTCTTGGATTCAATATCATCTTCGAGAGAAAATTTAATTTTGCTAAAAGGATAGCTTCAGAGATTCCAGTTAGATGGTCATTCAATAAGTCAATATTATAATTTATTTGGTTTAGGTACTGAGCGTATTTTAGGGTCTTAAATTCATTTTTGATTTGGTTTTTCGAATTAGCATTTATGTAGTTGAAGTAGCATGTTATAACTTTTTGTTGTTGATTTATATGATTTGTTATATTTTCGAATCTTTCCATCATTTGCCCGTTTAATTTAGATTGTTGGGTTATCTCTGTGTTAAGTTTATTTTCATTATTTATAATTATATTTATTTCTTTATTGGTTTCGAGAGCATCATTTCCATCTAGGTTGCTAGTTATACCTTTTACTATTGTCCCTAAACCATTCATGATTCCTCTTTTCATGCGTTTTTGAGGCATTACTGAGGACAGTTTGTTGCTTACTTCCGTGAGTTTGTTTTTTGTTACCTCTACAGAATCGGTCAATTCAGAGTTGTTTTCAAAGGTTCGAAGTGTATCAGATATTTTGTTTATATTGTTTTCATATTTATCCAATTGTATAGTGTAAAAAATAACAGTCACTTCATAGAGTGCAGACGTGTTTTGTTTGCTCCTGTCAGAAAATTTGATTAAGTACTTATCCCTTGAAACAAATAGTAAATCATTTGCAGTGAAGTAGTTTGATCAAAAAGAACCCCGTAAAATAATTATAATAATAATAAAACAGAAGGCGTAGTGGTCGGCTAGCTGTTGGAATCTTATGAAAATAAAAATTGATTAGTTAACCTCAAAATGTCGGGGTCTGGTGTGAAGTATTTTGCGTGCAAAAATAGTGCTAAAGGCCCTATAGCGAATTTAGCAGAAGCAGCTCAGTGTACTTGCGGTTTTTATTATCATCCATCTTGCTATCAACGATTAAATAAATCATCGAATGGACCGCTTAAATGCTGCACCGAAAAGCAAAATGCATCTCAAGCCTCACAAACTTCTGATCCACTTGTATCACATGCTGCTCAGCCCCTTGATCAAAACATTCTTATCCAAGAATTACAAGCTCTACGCGGAAAAATAATAAATGATCTTGGAGCTCGCATTGATACATTGGGTACAAAATAAGAAAAACGGATCGATAATATTGAAAAGGTAGTTAATATTCATGCCCAAAAAATTGAAGACAATGAAAATATTTTAAAAAATCACGAGGTGTGCATTGCCGACCTTGAGACAAAATATCATGCTTTAGAGAATAACATTGAAATATGGAAACAAGAGTCGGAAGAAATTATATCTGCTGAGGTATATGATCGGTGCAAAAGAGACGGCAATGTTATTGTTTACAATATCCCAGAGCATACTTCGTCGTCTGATGATATCGTTTGTATTCTACAAAACTATCCATCCGCTCCATTTAATGAAAGTGATATTCGTATTATTCGCCTCGGAAGTAGGAAAGATAGCATTATGCGCCCTGTAAGATTGATGTTCTTAAATAAAGAATATGCACATTGGTTAATCGTAAACTCTAGAAATGGCATCGATAAATCCATTAAATGTGTTCCGGATAGGACTGCTTCTCAAAGAAAAAAATTTACCAATGTTATTAAAGAACTAAATGCCTGGAAAGAAAAAGGTGAAAAAAATTTACAACTTAAATTCGTTAATGGAACGCCTCAAGTCATCGAAAAGAATAATTATCTTCCAAAAAACTAGGAAAGCACAGTGTGAAGCAAATATCAACTACGTTAAATATTTATTACCAGAACGTGAGAAGTTTGAAGAATAAACGTTATGAATTTCAACAAAATGTTCATTCAAATTTAATCAGTTATGATATTATTGCCTTCACTGAAACATGGCTTGACAACAGCGTATTTGATTCAGAATTAAATATTCTTGGTTACGTCGTCTTTCGTTCCGATCGTAATACATTTCGTTCATCTAAGTGCAGAGGTGGCGGCCTTTTGCTGTTTATCAAAAACTCGTTCAAATTTTACACAATTACAGAAAAAAAGTTTAATATTGAAGTTTTGTCGGTTCTCATAAACATTGGTAGTCAAAAGTTATTGTTTACCTTAACATATGCTCCACCCTACGAACATAATTTTTGTGACACTTATGTAAATAATTTTGAAGCTTATGTATCCGAAATGGAACAAATTATTACAGATAATCCTGATGTCAATTGTATCATCTGTGGGGATTTCAATTTACCGGGTTACAAATGGACATCAACTAACGAGATCTCTCACGCTCAAGGATTCTATCCAAATTGGCGAATTCGTGAAGCAGTGAACATCTTGGAAAAATTATCAAATCGGTGTTCTTGTAATCAAATTTTTAATTATTCTAATATATTTGGAAATTCTTTAGATTTGTTATTTACTGATATCACTGAGGTAAACTCTTCAATATCATATGACCCTTTAGTAAACGTTGTTGACTCTGCCCATCCCCATCCACTGTGTACTTCTATCACTCTCAACCAATTGCATACTCTTGATTTTCATGAAAAAATTCTTGATTATAAAAATATGAACATTGACTTCATTAAAAATAAACTCTCTCTTCTCAATTGGGAATTAATTTTGAATAATTCACTAGCTGTAAATGAAATGAAAAAAATTTTTTATAAACATATTTATGAAATAATAGATGACAACGTACCCATAAAAGAAATTTATAGTTCGAAATTCCCCCCGTGGTTTGATTCTGAATTAAAAACTGATCTTCACTTAAAAAAGAAATTACATAGCATATAAAAGAAGTTTCCTTCAGTGACAACATATAATAATTTTTGTATGCAAAGGGCAAAATGTAAAAACTTGACTAAATTAAAACATCGCGTTTATTTAGATAAGATAGAATCTAGTATTAAGATAAATCCTAAGAAGTTTTGGAACTTTATAGATTTAAAAAATGCTATAAATAGAAATATACCTGATTCAGTTTTTTATAATGGAATTACATCAAATAATGGATTTTTGCAACCCATTTTAAACAAAATTATACCTCAGTGTCTTTTGCCCGAAACGATAACCCTCAAACTTCAACTTATGATTTCTTCAACTGTATGCCCTTGCATACATTCCATATAAACGAAAATGAAATAAAAAAAGCAATAATAAATTTAAATGACAAGTTATCTATGGGACCAGATAAAGTATCTGTGTCTTTTATTAAAACTTTTGCAGATTTGCTAGTAAAGCCACTTCATATAATATATACTAAATCTAATAATACTGGCATATTTCCTGAAATATGGAAAATGTCTTATATAACACCTGTGCCCAAAAAAGGTGATAAACAAAATGTTACAAATTATCGATCCATCGTGAAAACATCAATATTCAGTAAATTATTCGATTTTCTAGTCAAAAAGCACTTGTCAGACTTCCTTAGGAAAAATATAATTGGTGAGCAATTCGGCTTTATGCCAAAAAGATCAACCACTGTTAATTTAGCTTTATATACCAAATACATTAATAATAATTTTAGGCTTGGAAACCAAACAGACTCCATATATACAGATATGAGATCTGCATTTGACAAGGTCAATCATAATATACTATTAAAAAAATTAGAAAAAGTAGGTGTCACTGGCAATTCTTTAAAATGGATTGAGTCTTATCTCAAAAACAGAAAACTAATGGTCAAAATAAAAAATTATGAGAGCTCTGTTTTTGAAGTCTCATCAGGAGTTCCACAAGGATCTCACTGTGGGCCATTGTTATTTATTTTCATGATTAACGATCTTTTTCGAGTAGTAGAAAATTCTGAAGTTTTATTATTTGCTGATGACTTCAAAATATTTAAAACAATCAAATCCTATGAAGGCCATCTCCTATTGCAAAAAGATTTAAATAATGTACAAGAATGGGCATTAAGAAATGGTTTCGAATTTAACACAAATAAATGTGCTGTAATCTTCTTCCATAAAAACTCATTTATTATGTATAATTATAATTTGGATGGTCAACAGCTGATACGTGTCGATAACATTAGGGATCTTGGAATTTATTTTGATTGTGCATTAAGCTTCGAATCACATATTAACTATATTATAAATAAAGCGTTATACAAATTAGGGATGATAAGTCGTTTCTCAATGCAATTCAAAGATCCTTCAATTTTTCTATCTCTCTACAAATCATTAGTTAAACCGACTTTAACATATGCTTCTGAAATTTGGTCCCCAAAAACAGGAAAATTAACATATGAAATAGAAAAAATTCAACATAAATTTTTACGGTCTTACTCTTTTCGAATTGGCTCACCATTACGTTACAATGATCATAATTATGACGAATTGCTTAAATCAACTGGCTTGCCAACCTTACAGAGTACCAGACTTTATCAGGATGTACTATTTTTGTATAAAATTATTTCGCGACTCATCGATTGTTCTGAATTACTAAACTCGCTAAATTGGCACGTACCAGCTAGGATACTTCGCGCCACAAATATTACTTTTTCCAAACATATGTATTCTGCAGAGTATAAGCATAGAGATATCATGATAAGAGCTAGTAACTTTGTTAATGACAAGTTAGGTGACATATACATTAATAATATTCAATTGCATGAATTTAAAAGGCTAATGTACCATAAGATTCTTTTCCCAACATAATTTATTATTATTCAATTCAAATATTTTTTGACATAATTCTTTATAAAACCTTTCATATTATAATTTGGTACTGTAATAAACTATTATGTATTGGGCTTTGCCCGTGAAATAAAATAAAATAAAAAAAAATAAAAAAATAAAATAATGTGTATGAGATTACTGTGGGATGTTACTAATCTCACGTTCTCAAGTTTAATCGGCAATAGTCCAGTATTAGCTGATCGATCCTGTATGTTCATCTTCTGCCCGAATATTAGCATTGTATATAATTTTTTTCTTAATTGGAATGTATGCGGTACAGAGGCCTTATAATATAGTAGGTGTTCTGACAAAATCATCTCACCATCGTTTGAACATTACTTAAATCTATGCATATAATCGTATTTCTATGAGATTATTACAATAAGCTAGAGGAAAATTTAGGCAAAAACCTCTACTGAACTTAACTTAACTTAACTTTCTACTTATAACTAGCTAAAATCTATGAGGCTAGGTTACGGCCAAAAGATAGGTGGTAGCAACTGCTGATTTTCAATTCGCCAGGGCATGTATTAGCGGATTGGGCGAGTCTTTTGCTTTCGCGATTAATTTGTCACGGCGCAATGCAGCGAGCTTACGAATTGGACTAACGCCAGCCAGTCTGTGTAGCTTTTCAGAAGAGAAGTAAAATGGTTTGTTAAGGACCATTTTCAGGTATCTATTTTGGGTGATCTGAAGCTTTGTTACTAGATATTTAGCACATTGGATCCAGGTAGGCGAGCCGTATAGGATGATCGGTTGGATTGCCATTTTGACGATGAGGACTTTGTTTCTGGTGTTGAGACGTGAATTACGATTAAGAAGGGGATAAAGCGAAAGCACGGCCTTAAACGCTTTGGAGCTAATATGCTCAATATGTTTTCTGAAAGTTAGTTTTGTATCGAATATAAGTCCAAGATATTTAAGATCCTCGCTCCAAGGAATAGTTTGCCCTAAAAAATTTATTGGTCGCTTGGGTAAGTGAGCAGGCTTACGCTTCCTGGTGAAGTATATTGACTTCGTTTTTGCAACATTTATTTTAATTTTCCATCTATGGTAGTATTGATAAGTAAGTTCTAACGCCGTTTCAAGGCTAGAAATAATGGAAGTTGGATCTGCGCCTATGCTGTATATGCAAATGTCGTCTGCGAAAGCTGCAACTTGGCAGTTTGGTAAAGAAGGGAAGTCAGACGTATAGATGTTATATAGAGATGGGCTTAGGCAGGAGCCTTGCGGAACACCGGCAGATATACTTTTTAGTGAGGAAATGCTTTCCCCGACTTTGACCTGGAACTTCCTATCAGTTAAAAATGATTGTAAAAGGCTCAACAGGTATGGGGGTGTATTGTATTTCTGAAGTTTGTAGACCAGAGCATCATGCCAGACAGTATCAAAGGCTTTTTCTATGTCCAGTGTCACCAAACCTACAGACAATTTATTGTACATCGCTGCTTTGACGTCCTTCGTAACACGGAGGAGCTGATGCTCAGTCGAATGTCTGTTTCTGAAGCCGAATTGGAAATCCGGTAAGATATTATTGTTAGCCATTAAATTATTTAATCTTTTCAGGACTATTCTTTCAAAGAGCTTACCTAATCCTGGTAGTAAGCTAATGGGCCTGTAGTTGTCAGGAGAGTGCGGATCTTTTCCAGGCTTCGGGATAGGTATGACTAGAGCTTGTTTCCAGATGGATGGAAAGAGAGAAAGCCTAAGGCATGCGTTGAATAGGTGGCATAGGAATACTATTCCTTTTTTGGGTAAATTTTTAAGTACTATATTCGGTTGGCCATCGATACCAGGTGCTTTACCGTTTTTAACTTTTTTAAGTAAACTTATTAACTCCCTGGTTTTTATTAATGCACCAGGAGGTAAAGATGTTTGTTTAGGCTGATGTTCTAAAGCTCTGGCCACCATCATTTCTGCTAAGTTGTTGCAGAACCTATTGGAGATATTATGGAACTGCTTAAACTTATCTGAAAGTATATCTGCTTTTCCTTGATTAGAGTAAATATGCTCTTCGTTGTTATTTGTAATCGAATACGGTAACGCATGATACTTTCGCTTAAAAATTCTATTTAAATACCAGACTTTCCGCGAGTTGTAGCCTAGATTTGATAGCATGTTGTTCCATCGGAGATTCCGGAGCTCCTTAATTTTATTCTTAATTGCTAGAGTGAGGATATTAGCACCAATTTTGAGAGACCTAATGCGGGTTTTTTGCCATTTACGCCGCAAAGAATTACGCTTCCTTATTAGCTTGTATGTTTCTTCATCAAATTCTATTAAATTATAGGAAGCTTTTGATCGCTTTGGAACGCTAGACTCGATAGCTTGCCAGATAGTGTTTGTGAACTCTACAATTTGCTCCTTACATACTGAGGGAGTATTGAGCGATTCTATCGTTCTTGGTGCTAAAGTCACTCTTTCATCAATAAAACTCCGGAATCCAGACCATTTTGCTTTTTTGAAGCAGTAGTATGTATTTGGTGCATTGTGATTACTTCTTGTCGTTTCTAAAGAAAAGAGTACGGGTAGATGTGGAGATGAGAGGGCTTGCAAGACACTCAGCTCAGAGGGAGTAATATTTTGGTCACTAAGAACCAGATCCAGAGTGGAACCGACTCCACGAGGAGAGTAGAACGTGGGTTCTTTAGGGAAATGCACGTAGATATTTGTCTCTCTGGCGAGATTAAATAAAATGTGCCCCATTTTGTTGTTTCGTGTGCAATTCCAGTGCCAATGTCTAGCGTTCAGGTCCCCACAAAGTAGAAACCTTTGGTTGGCCTTGCTAAACCATTTCAGATCTCTTCTGAAAAGTTCGATTTTTTCCTTGCTTAGTTTTGTCCCAGGGAAGTAGACACTATAAAACTTTATATTTGGTTCATCGATAATAACGCCAATATTTTCTATTACCGATGTTGGACTTTTCGGCAATACCGAATGTTTAATTTTTTTATTTACAGCAATGGCTACGCCACCGCCAGTTTTTTCTACGCGATCATTTCTGTAAATATGAAAGTAGGGATGCTTCAAACTATCATTTGGCCTTAACCAAGTCTCCGTTATGACAAATATATCTACATTATTTTGAACAGCGAAATTGAACGCTTCAGTCTGCTTGTTTTTAATGCTTTGTGCATTCCAAACTAATACATTTAATAGTTTATCCATAAAGAAATTTTATAGATAGCTCTACAATGACATTAAATTGTTCTTGTTTTGTTCTACATTTGCTTACATTCGAAATTAGTTCCTGAGAAATGGTCAGAAGAGATTCGGGCGAAAAGAGGTTATCGCATAAACTATTTGAAGACTGTTGGTTTTGCTTTATCGCCATACTGTACGACATAGGTGATTTATGTATTTTTCGGTTTCTGTTAGTAATAAGAGTTACATGGTTATCTTCTTTTACCCTATGTTTTGTAAACTTACGACTAAGCTTATTCCTTCTGCATTCTTTCCTAAAAACGATTGAACCTACGTTTAGTACTTCGGGAGGGTCTCTTTTTAGGGTTTTGTAAAATAATTTTACAAAACCCTTCTAAAATCGCGTCCTGTCTGTCCGTCTGTCCGTCTGTCTGTCTGTCCGTCCGTCCGTCCGTCCGTCCGTCCGTCCGTCCGTGTGTCACAGCTGTTTTTCTCGGAAACTACTTAAGCTAGAAGCATCAAATTTTGTATGTAGGTGTAAAGTGGTGATCTCTTCAAAGTTCAACTACTAAAAAATTTTATAAGGTATTTTAGGGGGGTCTCTCCATGTAGGGGAGTGACCCCCCGAAAAAAAAAAGGTCTTAATGAGAACTTTTCAAAACAGGTCTTAATTTGGCAAAGTTTGCTTCGAGGGGCGCACAGGGAGGGGAAATACACGAAAAATTTGTGTCCCCCCCCCCCTCGCGATTGGACACCTGTGATCCGAAAAATGTGAAAATAATCAGGAATGTAGGCCTTGGTGAGTACAACAACAACAAATACGTGAGAAGTCGCAATTCACTCAACTTTGTTAGTAATAGTATGATTTATCGATTTTATTTTTTCTTGAATAAAATCTTAACGGTACCCTTAAATTCAATGAAATTCAGTACACAGATGTCTATTTATAAGATTAATCAACCCTGCAAGTTTCATAAAGATTGCGTCATATTTAGCGAAGTTATAGCGGTTTGAATTTTCCTGTATTACTATGGAACAATATGCGCTGCATGTATTACTATGGCAACATATGGCTATGGAACAACATGCGCTTTTTACCGACTCAGACACTACAGTTTTGCTAGGATTTGCATGAAAATTTCAGGAATGATAGGTGTCATGAATAACTTTGAGAATCAGTTCAGCTAGTGGTATCAGTAATCGTAAAACAAAATAGTGGCTGTTTTAAATGTGAAGATTGAATGATTTTGAGTTATTTGGGTGATTTTGGTTTTCATATAGGGGAAATAGTATTCTCTTTTAAGGTGTGGTAAGCTTTCGTTTATTCCGCGATGATTGGTTTTCTGATGGTACTCGTTGATGAGGGAATCCTGTTCATCACTTTCAATGATATCCTTTACTATTTCCTTGCACCTGGACGCTGCAAAATGTTTTGAATACACTTCCAGGATTATCCCGAAGATTTCGTCTGTACTTTAGATAGCAGTTAAACGGTTAGGGGGAATGAATTTTTTGAATAACTCAATAACATTCTGTTCGGAGAATTCTTGCATCTGGATAGTACGGCACTGTTTATTTCTGAAAAGGGTCTGTTGTACAGTAGTACCTCCAGTGTTTTGTATTGATGCATTTTCTTTGTCATCAGTTGCATTGATGTTAACCTCCTTCACCTTTTCAGTCACATGAGAACTCGCTAAATTTTTCGGAATTCGACTCAATGCGTCTGCATTAGAGTTTTTCTTTCCTTGCTTATAGATCATCTCATATTCGAACTCTTCTAATTTCCATCTCCAACGCACTAACCTAAGATTCGAATCTTTCAAGTTTATAATCCACGTAAGAAGTTTGTGATCCGTTACGATCTTGAATTTACGACCAAAAAGATATGGCCTAAAGTACCTCGTCGCCCAAACTATCGCCAAGAGTTCTTTCTCTATGGTAGAGTAATTAATTGCTGAGTCTGTCAAGGTTCCGCTTGCGTAACAGATGGATTTGTTACTACCAATGGGGCCTTGTGACAAGACTGCACCAAGTGCGTAGTTGCTGGGATCTGTCGTTAAGACAATGGGTTTGGTGAAATCTGTATGTTAGAGAAGAGGATCGTTCATTAATTTATTTCGACAATCATTAAATGCTTTCACGTATTCGCCAGTCAGTTGAATTGTTTGTCCTTTTTTTTAAACACTGTGTGAGGGATTTGGTGAGTTTAGGGAAGTCCCGAATGAATTTCCGGTAGTATCCTAGAAATCCGAGAAAGGTTTTAATTTCTTTTGGGATTTTAAGTTATGGGAAGTCTAAGATTGCTTAGAATTTGTCGGGATTCAGTTTTATATGTGAAAGAGTTAAGTCATAATAAATTAAATTCAACATTTAAACTTGTCTTTTTAGGGTTTTGTAAAATAATTTTACAAAACCCTTCTAAAATCGCGTCCTGTCTGTCCGTCTGTCTGTCTGTCCGTCCATCCGTCCGTCCGTGTGTCACAGCTGTTTTTCTCGGAAACTACTTAAGCTAGAAGCATCAAATTTTGTATGTAGGTGTAAAGTGGTGATCTCTTCAAAGTTCAACTACTAAAAAATTTTATAAGGTATTTTAGGGGGGTCTCTCCATGTAGGGGAGTGACCCCCCGAGAAAAAAATTTCATTGAAGGTAGCCGATATGGGTATCAAATGAAAGGTCTTAATGAGAACTTTTCAAAACAGGTCTTAATTTGGCAAAGTTTGCTTCGAGGGGCGCACAGGGAGGGGAAATACACGAAAAATTTGTGTCCCCCCCCCTCGCGATTGGACACCTGTGATCCGAAAAATATGAAAATAATCAGGAATGTAGGCCTTGGTGATCACAACAATAACAAATACGTGAGAAGTCGCAATTCACTCAACTTTGTTAGTAATAGTATGATTTATCGATTTTATTTTTTCTTGAATAAAATCTTAACGGTACCCTTAAATTCAATGAAATTCAGTACACAGATGTCTATTCATAAGATTGATCAATCCTGCAAGTTTCATAAAGATTGCGTCATATTTAGCGAAGTTATAGCGGTTTGAATTTTCCTGTATTACTATGGAACAATATGCGCTGCATGTATTACTATGGCAACATATGGCTATGGAACAACATGCGCTTTTTACCGACTCAGACACTACAGTTTTGCTAGGATTTGCATGAAAATTTCAGGAATGATAGGTGTCATGAATAACTTTGAGAATCAGTTCAGCTAGTGGTATCAGTAATCGTAAAACAAAATAGTGGCTGTTTTAAATGTGAAGATTGAATGATTTTGAGTTATTTTTTCCCAACTTCAACGTTTAAGGTGCATGCTTTGAACACTTGATTCAATTTAATGAATGACTGAAGCTGAGTACCTACAATTAATACTCATAAGTGAAACAAGTCAAGGAGGCGGGAGGGAGCTTCTAACAAGAGGGCTTTGTGACAACTCTAGGATTCGAAAAAAATGGCTCTTAATCAATGATAACAGTACAGGAGAGTAGCCCCTGAAAAAAAATTCATCAAACGTAGCCGATATGAGTATGAAATGATAGCTTTCACGGGAGCTTTTCAAAACAGTTCTTAAACTGTCAGTTTTTGCTTCAGTGGGGGCACAGGGGGGAAATGCATGAAAAATGTGTTTCCTCCCTCGCGAATGGACATCTGAAATAATTATCAAGGGAGATATTTATGAGTAGAACAATAACAAACACCTCAGAAGTCGAAATTCTTTCAACTTTGTTAAAAATAGTATGATCTTCGCATTTCATATTTTCTCCAATAAAATCGTCTTTGACGTGTTTCTTGATTTGATTCAATCTAGTGACTGCATTTTGAAAATTGAATACAAAACCCTTCTGACATGAGCGTAGGTCTGTTTACCCAACTTGTTTTTTATTAATTGATGACGGAATACATATAACTGGCGCAGTCGGTAGGATCCGAACCTACGCTCCCAAAGGGAATCTGACGGAATACCTATAACTGGCGCAGTCGGTAGGATCCGAACCTACGCTCCCAAAGAGAATCTGATTGAAAATCTGATTTCCAATCAGATTCCCTTTGGGAGCGTGGGTTCGGATCCTACCGACTGCACCAGTTATAGGTATTTCGTCATCAATTAATAAAAAAAAAAGACAAGTTTAAATGTTGAATTTAATTTATTATGACTTAACTCTTTCACATATAAAACCGAACTGAATTGAAGATTCTACAAAACGAATAATTGTGGAATAAAAGTGCAATTCTAACTGCACGTGCCGGAAAGGCTACCTGTGCTGCTAATCAGCGTCTTCTACGATCATGTATCGTTTGGTTACTTCAGGTGTAATTCGAGGTCCTCAAGGTGAATGTGCTATGACGTTAAGTTGAGTGTGGGAACCGTCCGTAACTCGCGTGACCCACCGATGATGCACCCTGGTATAAACGTGTTAAAGAGAAACTCAGATAAACCAAGTTTTTCATGAGAGCTGCAGCTTTACATGTTTTCCAGTGACTCTAGCAAAGTCGAGAAAATCCGTTCTTATGAAAGGTAATACATTCAGAATTAACCCAGATAAAGCTCGAAAACTGAGAATTCCTGTAAAGTCAGTCAATCACGAATAGGGTCATTGATAAGAATTTGTATGACACTATTAGTAGAGAGAGAGAAAGAGACTGCAACGGAGAGGGATGGCAACGGAGAATGAAAGCAACCATTAGTGGAGGAAATTCAATCCTGAAAAAAGGTTTCTGGAAATTGAACTTTTCAAGAACACCTGACGTAATGAAATTTTTTAAAATTTAGCATCAAAGAATATGGAAAGCTTGTCTTTCAATTCCTTGCATTTTGTTTCATTGCAGGCCTTTTTTAATTTGATCCCAAGTAATATAACGAAATACCAATAAGTTGCATGCTTCATTGGTATACAACAAACTAAGATATTAATTGCTAAAATGGTAATTGGATCAGGCTTGTATTAAAGTAGAAATACTTAAAAAGTACAAACTTAAGCTGAAGTACATTTTTATGCTTAATGGCATTCAAAAGCTATCCAACCAATTACTTGATCTTCAATTACAATAATTATGAATAGATAAATTTACAACAGCACATCTTCCGATAATTGAAAATAACAAACATTGCTTTGTAACTCCTGGGAATTACAAAATGTAGAATGATATACTTGAATGTATGGAACACATATCACAGAAGTCAAATTGAAATTGTCAAGTGCTTGAAATTTAAACCAACGCTTCATGTAAATTGGATGTCACGTGTAACGAGGTTTAAATTACGGGCGGATATTGCTCTGAAATTTTTCTTTGTTTTTTTTTCTACCTAAAAGCACAAGAAATTCTCAACAATGTTGAATTATTCTTCAACACTACCCTTGAAACCTTCTCAGCGTGAGGCTAACATTGTGAGATTTGTTTTATATAAACATACACTGCGTGAAAAGCAATTCTACAACGGAAATCTTATTTAAAAAGTCCTTGTCATTCAAAAAGATCCTTGGGTGAATTCTCCGGAAGGAATCACACAGGAATTGAAAAAATCAAAGCATTAAATTTAAAAGTATACATACGATAGGTAATAGAAAATTGTTCGATGTACGAAGGCATTATTGTCATATTCCGGAAAAGAGCCCTAGTGGGAAGTTTGGCGAGATTGTGCTTCTAACTAAAATATTCATGAAGTGCACGCGCATGGAAAACATTAGATAGAACTTTTAATATTTCGGAACATGGACTCTATTGACTACTTTTGACATTTTGGCTCTTTGATCGTAATCATATTGTCTACTGCACACTGTTAAAAATGGCAAAAATCAGGTCAAATAACTTTAATTAACAATTGAACTAACTTACAAACAACAAAGAAAATATTGAGCACTTGCATTGCCAAATGTGAGAAAGGAAAATCAGCTATCTCATCGAAACAAAATCAGGTATCTCATCGTTTGCCTGCATTGAAAGCTAATTAACACATATGCAACAAATTCAGCTTTTCTTAGGAAATTTCATAATTCAGAGCAAAACTATTAGTTTTCATAAAGGCTCCTCACTTAAGTCATCTGCTTCTAAAACACCTTATCGTGTAGCTGACCTATCAAGTTCTTCTCAGACCTGTGCTACTCGTTATATTTCAAGAAATGTTTGTGCTGAATCAGTTTTCACACACCTGACTACACTCGCAACGTATCTGACTTCATCTGGACTGCCATTAATAAGCCGAGGAGCTATACCAAAAAAAATCTTCGTCACTTCATTCAACATCGACTGGCGATTTAACAACAGTGGCTCCTCTAACATCGGTAGATGAAATTCCGCCTCTTGATGTGGTGGTCCCTCCTTTAAAGATCTTCATAACACGCCTTAGCTATAACATTTCCACACCATAGGAACTATGTTATTAAAAAATTTGGTCCGGCCATCAAAGTCATTAGCTGCCACAAACTCATCAAAGATAACTTAGAGCGCATATTGATTGCACCCATCAAGCTTACGGGCCGTTTAGATTGCGATACTCTTCTGAATATAGATGGCGGCCACCAGGAGTTTTTGTTAAAACGTTTATTGCGAAAATGAGAAAATTGGTTTTTGCGCGTTTAAGACGAAACCCTACATTTCTAGCATAACTTCAAGCATTTCTTTATTTTATCAAAGTGTAAAATGTTTAAGGACTAAGCTTGATAAGTTGTCTTTATCATTACAGCTTCACGACGTCTCGTTTATCTACATAACTGAAACTTTCCTGCGTGAATCTATACGCAGAAATTTCACTTGGCTATAATACTTTTGCCTGTGATTGAAACATAACCTTCACCAACAAAGAAGATGATGGTGGAGTCTAAGTTGTTATCGAAAATGCAATACAAAGCTCTCTTTGTACATATTACTGCTTCCCCGTCTTGTAGATTGTATTATCGGAAAAGTATCCCTTCCTCACAATGCCTTTTTATTAATATCTTCTATATATACATATATCTCGCAATTCTCCCTTACTGGTGTATGGACATTCTTTGATGAGTTATCCTCATAAATTTTCTCGCGGCATTCACACTCTTTGATATAAATTTGTGGTGATATCAACCAATGTTCAGTACAATGGTCATTAGATCTTCCCCTCTCTGTACTATCAGCTGATGCTCCTTCCTTGTGCATCCCGCGTTCCTATCATTCTGTTCACTTTCTCAATTCAACAATATTCCTAAACCCAATGGTCAGCTACTTTACCTGGTATTATTCAATCTCCCACTTAACTGTTTAACAATTTCCCGTACCTTGAACCCTCTTGTCCCACTTGACAGTCACCAACAACCTCTACCCCGTAATCCCTCAGTGATTCCTAAGAGAAATTGTAATATATCTTCTGTTCCTAAATTTAACTTCTTTAAATCAAACTATGAAGTTCTTGCCTCTGAACTCTCCTTAGTTAATTGACAGGTGTTTTTTGCTAACCTGGAGTCTTAGGAAACAATGAGTAAATTTAATATTCACCTTCAAAGCTTGATAAAACATTTAACACCTATTCAGCTTTCTAAAAAAGGAAAACCGAAGCCTTAGCTCACTACGCAAGTACTTTTTGCATTCAAAATTAAAAGCAGAGCACATCACCATCATAAGTTTTATGGCACTGATGAAACTAGAACTCGTTTTTGTGCCTTGCATACTAAAGCTAAAAAAGAAATTAAAGCAGCGCTAAAAAACTATTTCAGCTGCATGGAGAGTTTGCTAAGGGAGAAAATCGTGAAATCTTTCTGGTCTTACATGAGGTCGTTTAAGGCCTCGTCTTCTGTTCCTTCTTCTGTCTGCTGAAATTATATTGTGAGTTCCTCTCCTCATGGAATCCTCAACCTTTTTCTGAATATTTTTCTTCCATTTTCCCACTTGCTTTTTCCTCCTGCACCCCCTATCCTCTTCATTTACCAGCACTCAACTCCATTGATATCTCCTTGTTTAAAGCAGACTTTGTTACAGTCGAAACACTCATTAAGTCCCTTAACCCCATCGTTTCCCCCCGTCCAAATGGAGTAGCAAATACCTTTGTAAGATCTTTAGCGTCTTTTTTATCTTTATGCATACCTCTGGCTTTTTTGTCCAACCTCAGTTTAAGGGCGGCCATTTTCCCTGCTCACTGAAAAAGAGCCAACATCGTCCCTATTCCCAAGAGCGGTAATCCTTCTTCTGTACTCAATTATCGTCCAGTATCGTTACTTTCCTGTTTTCCAAAATTATTTGAGCATCTGGTACATAACCGGCCTTCAGTGCTTCTTAGCCCTATTTTGGCAAAGGAACAACACGGATATTTTAAAGGTCTTCTATCTCTACGAACTTGACAGAGCTCACCGATTTCATTATAAAAGCATTGAATAATCACTAGCAAGTTTCACCGTAAAGGCATTGGATAATCACTAGCAAGTCTACGTAATCGATTTTTCAAAGGCATTTGATACCGTTAACCATCAGCTTCTTTGCTACAAATTGAATGCGTTGCTGGTCCTCTTTTATTATGGATAAAGTCATATCTATCTTCTTGTATGTGATGTGTTGGTTACTGTGGTATAACTTCCACTCCATTTTATCCTTCCTGTGGTGCTCCCAAAGGTTTCATTCTTAGCCCGTTTTTGTTTCTTTTGTTTCCAAATGATCTTCCACCGGCAATCACTTCCCCTTCTCTATTATATGCAGAATTGTCAGCATCTGTAGATTTTAAAGCCTAATATAAAGGGCGGTCCAACCATAATGCACGATATTAATTGTGAGTCACACATTAACGTCATGTTTTGGCTCACCTTAATTTCACATTTCTTTATTTCAGTTCAAATTCAACCATGGAGAGGTACACAATTGAGCAGCACGGTAGGGTTGTTGAAACCTTTTACGAAAAAAGGCGTTCAAATCAGAATGCATTTTGTGCACTTTGTGATTTTTTTTGGTCAGCATAATCGACTAAATGTGTCCACAACCGGGAGAATGGTGCGCAAATTTCAGCAAACCGGGTCTGAAGCAAATGTTAAATCACCTGTGCATTCTCACCCAGTTCGTTCCGCGGAAAAAGTTGCTGTTGTTCGCGATAGTTTGGCAGCAGAGCCGTTAACCCCGACTCATCGTCGTGCCCAACAATTCACCATCTCACGAATATTACTGATGCGAATTTTGAATAAAGATTCGAATTGACACGCTAACAAGGTTTAATTGACTTAAGAGCTGAAGCCTACTGACCATTTCAAGCGTCGGCAATACGCCAAATGGTTGATTGATCAGAGAGAAGAGAATAATAACTTTACAAAGACAATCATCTTTAGTGACGAGGCACACTTTTACCTCAGTGGATTCGTTAACAAGTAGAATTGCCACATTTGCGCAAATAAAAATCCACGAGTGATTGTTGAAAAGCCAATACATCCACAAAGAGTGACTGTTTACTGCGGTTTATGGGCTGGCAGCGTCATCGGGCCGTACTTCTTCGAAAATGAAGACAGCCAAGCAGTTTACGTGAATGGTGTTCACTATTGCGAAATGATAACCGACTTCTTGTGGCCAGAAATTGAGGTTATGGATCTGGACGATATGTGGTTCAACAGGATGGTACCACTTACCACACAGCCAACGAAACCATGGCCATTTTGCGCGAGAAATTCAATGGCCCTGTTATCTCACGTTGTGGCAATGTCAATTGGCTGCCAATATTATGTGATTCAAAAGCGTTGGACTTTTTTTCCTAAGAATATTTAAAAAAAAGTGTACGTCCATAAGCCAAGAATAATTCAAGAGCTAAAAGATGAGATAATTCAGCACATTAACGACTTTGAACCTCAATTATGTCTCAGAGTTATTGGAAATATGGACCATGGGATAGAAGTATGCCACCATTGCCGTGGTGAGTATTTGGGCATTATTTTTTCTTCACACATAATTGTCATAGATCCTTCTAATATAATAAAAAATATTTTACATAATTCTCTGAAAACTTTTTGTTTTATTTACAATATCGTGCGTTTTGGTTGGATCACCCTTTATATGCCTTGAATCTAGCTATTGAACTGGTTTTTTCATGATAATATATCTGAATATATGGTTTATGAGAAACTAATCCTTTTAGGGTTTTGTAAAATTATCTTACAAAACCCTACTAAAATCACGCACTTTTTGTCGAAAACCATAGAAGCTACAAACATAACATTTTATATGCAGGTGCAAAGTGGTGACCTTTTCAAAGTTTCACTACAAAAAAAAATTTACAAAGTCCTTAAGGATGGTGTCCCCATATAGGGGAAAAAAATTTCATCAAACGTAGCCGATATGGCAATCAAATGTAACATCTCGATGAGAACTGTTCAAAACAGGTCTTAAACTGATATTTTTTACTTCAAAGGGCATACAGGAAGTGATATACAGGAAAAATGTACGTCCCCCTTCCTTGCGATTGGACACCTGTGATCCGAAAAATCTGAAAAAAGACTATGGGGATACGTTTTTATGAGTACAGCAACAACAAATGCCTTAGAAGTCAAGATTCACTCAACTTTGTTAATAGTTTCACATTGCCCCAAAAAATCGTATGTATACCCTTAAACTCAATGAAAATGAACACTTAAGTAGTTTTACATAAGTTCCTAATACTCTGCAAGTTTGATGAAAATCTAATCATATTCACGGAACAACAAAAACACACAATTTTGATACTACAATTACAACAACAATAACACACAATTTTGATACTTTACGGACTTTCCACTGAATCAGATACTGTAGTTTTGATTTGATCTTTTTGACATTTGCAAATAAGATTAATAACATAAATCTTTTTGGGAATTCGTAATTTGAGTGAATTTTGTTAGTTTGCAACAAAATGGCGACCGTTAAAAGTAGAGACGCAATGGATTTTCTTATAAACGTGCATATCTCTTTGACATGTTTCTTGCCCTTGTTTGTTGCTGGCGACTGCATTTCGTAGATTGGGTACAAAACCCTTCTGACATGAGAGTAGGTCTGTTTATCCAACTTATTTTATCTAATATCTCATTAATTATGTTTTGACCCTTAGTCCCTTTGTAAATTCAACGCCTCAATTGGTGTGCATCTAATTATCTTTTTTTTCTTTTTCTTCTTCTTTTACGTAGCACTACAGCCCCTCTCGGGCTTTCGCTTCCTGCAAATAGCGCCTCCAACTGTCTCCGTCCGTTCACCATGTCCTCCAATTTCGTTGATCAAGCCAGACCAGTATATCATGGTTGTATCGAGTTTTCCATTGGTCCCCGTCTAGTTTCGCTCCGATTATTCGCCTCAAGACCCGTCGCTCAAAGGCATTCAATATGTTTGTGGATCTTCGGGTCAGATCCATGTTCATAGACCTGCTAGTTTTGCTTCACTGTCGAATTTCCATAACAGTTCTTTGGCAGTTGTTAATGACAAAGGCCAATCGGCTAGGCATTGGTGTGTCTGTTATTGGTGCGGAACTAGGAGGTCATTGACGTCATTGTCATTTTGGTAAGACGGACTAGTTTGGCTGGGATGCCAAAACAAAGCATTATTTGGCACAGTACGTTATGATCAATTCTATCGTATGCTTGCTGAAAGTTAACGAAAATTTGGTGTACGTCTATGTTCACCCCACCAAGTTGATATGCCAAATGTGCATCCGTGATGACCATCCTAAGCCATTGTAAAGGAGGAGGGGACAATTGAAGTGGAGTGGAATAGGACGTGAAGCATTTTAGTAGTCTCAGAATGTGAGTTTGACAGTAAAGTGAAGCGGAAGCCGGAGTAGTGAGATATCTCTCTGATATAGCAGACCTGATGTACCGGTGGAACAGAAGTGCCGAGTGTACTGATGTATGGAGGAGCCGAAAGAGTAGATGGCTGGAAGGAAGAAGTGAAACTGATTGAAAGGGGTAGTAATCCTAGTAGCAAAGGGAAGCAGAGACCTGAGGCGTGTTGGCTGATGGGAGAAGTGGAACCGGGCGAACGGCGTAGCCCAGAAGAAACGAGAAGCGATGTACCTTGAGGCATGTTGGGTGATATAAGGTGGCCGAAGGGTGAAGTTGAACTGAGCGAAAGTATCCAAAGCCTAGTAGCGAGGAGAAGCAGTGACCTGGAGGTGAGGTGGCTATAGGGAGAAATGAAGTTAAACGAATGGCGTAAGCTTAGTAAGGAGGTGAAGTGAAGGACCTGGAGGCGTGAAGGTGTTTGGCTCGTGCTGCATAAACAACAGAATTAAAGACAGGGTCAAGTATTGTAGTCCGCAACTACTTTTCTTGGCCCCAAAGTATAAGATATCAGTTTGCTTGCTTGTCAGTTTGAAATGCTGAACTCTGAGAAAAATTCTCAGAAGCTAGTTATCTTTGGGGAAGACCGACCCCACGCACCCGACGTAAGGTAACCAAACTCGCCATATAAGCAGTGGCACTCAAGCAGAGTGTCATGAAAATCTGAGCAGAGCTTTGATCGGTACCACGGGCTAGGAAAGCCCATGACAGATTACTGTCACCTCCTTCACGATTCAGGAGCCTATCTTTGGCTGAAACGTGGTGGCTCAGGCTTGAATAGTGTAGAAAGTAGGTTCGAACACACACCAGTTGTGTTGCCGGTATGCAAAAATGGAGGGTAAACAGGGACCCCAATCTTCGCGCTGCTGGGCGTTGATTGGCGCTTCAAACCAATTCCCATCTAATGGAGACCGTGAAGTTAGGCCTATTCATGGCAGGTACTTATGTAAAAGATTTCGACTCCATCTACATCTAAGTTGAACTCCCAGCATTTTTCAAGTACCTGCTTGATTGTGAATAGTTGTTCTAATATCGATCTACCTGCTCTGAAACCACCTTGAAACTCCCCGATAACACTATTGGTGTATGCTCTCATTTTATTTACTAAGATTTTTGAAAATATTTTGTACGCCTACAAAGTAGTGATACGCCTCTATAGTATTCACAATATAGCTTGTCACCTTTTTTGTGGATAGGGAATATAATTGATTGGCTCCACTCTTTTGGCATGTGTTTTTGTTGCTTAATGTGCTAGATGACTTTGCAAATAACTTTATGAACACTGCTGCCACCATATTTTATGAGTTTCACCAGAATCTCATCGATACCCGGCGCTTTATTATTATTTTGGGCTTTGATGGTGGTAGAAACTTCTAATGGAAGCTCTCCGCAGACATCTACAGGTTCCGATGTTCTGGAGCTGTGTGGAGGATTAAGGAGGTTCCTGAAATATAATGCCCATCTTTCCTTAATCCTGGTTAAATCAGCAATGATTTGGCGATATGACTACGACAGACCGTGGTGTTTAGGTGATAACCTTGTTACAAGATTTTCACTACTTTGTATGCTTGCCTCGTAATGTTGCTCGCTGGAATCTGTACTTCTCAATTGGTTGTCAGAGTATTTTCTTTTCCTAATTCTATGATCGTATTTGTTACTCTTCTGAGATTTTCATAGTTGTTTCTTTTCGTCCTGGTTTTCCTACCTAAGTATTCTATGTACGCCTGATTCTTTTTGTGTAACGTATTCTGGTACTCATCATCAAACCAATCATTTCTTTGGTACCGGGCTTGATGTCCGATTGTGTGTTCTGCCACGATCTTAATAGTTGCTTTCATTTCCATCCAGAGCTCGTTGTTTGCTTTCAGCAATGTATCTGGTAGAATGCGAGTCAGCTTGTTGTCGAGGGTCATGACATGATATCAATGAGTTAGTTTAATCAAGTACTGATTCGAGTTGGAATTGGCTCCCGGGTATGCACGGACGTCAAGTATGCTTGAGGCCCAACGTTATTGGATCAGAATATAATCAAACTGGGTTTGTATATTGCCATACGCAGGTCATTTTATGGATGCGTCGGTGTGGAAAGCAAGTCAAACGTATGATTAGATTTTTGCTACAGGCAAAGTCAATCAGGCGCTGGCTATTGTCATTTGTTTCATCGTGAAGGCTATATCCTCCAGTCATTCCACGATGAAATAGATCATTGGCAACCTTAGCGTTGAAATCACTCAGAATTATTTTTGTGTCGTTTGTGGGCAATGAGTCAACTAATCTTTCCAGGTGATTACAAAACTTTCCCTTCGTTTCTTCGGTCAGGGCGTGAATTTTTACTTGCCAGATTTTGAAGAATTTCGCTTTGATATGGATCACATACAACCGTTCTTCGACCGCTTTCAAATCAATAACGCGCAATTTGAACTCCCTATCCACAAGGAGGACCACTCCGAATTATCATTTGCCAGTAAGCTTCCCACTATTGAATTTAGTGTGCGATTTCTTGTCTTGATTATCATTTACAGCTCAATTCGTATCCTGAATAGCCAGTATTTTTAATTGATATTGACTGGCCTCTTGTAAAAGGTCTTTAACAGCGCCAGGGTAATTGAGTGATCTGACATTTCAGGATCGAATGTTATAGTTCCTTTTTCGTTTGCGAGGTCGTTGCCGCAGACCTGATCCATTCTGAAGCTCTTCTGCTGATTCCGAAATAGTGTTTTCCAGGGACGGGGAGTCAGTCCGTCACCCAACCTCCATTCTGGTGGCATGCTTATTGCTTCGATTCCTTTATCATGCACGGAAGACTCGTCTTCACCCTGTGACATCCCCACAAATGAGGAGTAAACAGGTTTGGTAGTAGATCTGCCAGTGTATTTACAATTATTGGCATTTTTCAGCATTTATTGTCCCATCGTTAGAGAACCAGTTAACCCAATGTGCGATCCCGAGAACATTTACCTAAACAAGAGATTCCCTTCTCTTTTCTCAAATGGGCTTGGGAGTGTCTACGGCGGAGTTAATTATGTCGGTCTTAATGTTGCCAAATGTAGTAAAATTTCTTTTACAATGCTTAAGTTCTCTCTGAATTCTGCTGGGGATCTGATGTTATTTTTGTTTTCCTGCTCGTATTTAGACATGCTCATAAATTCAATAGTAATTCTACTCCAGTCCACCTTTTCTCTTCCCTTGTCCGTCTTCTTAGTTAGCTTTCCGTCTACATACACTCCCTTCTCGGGTAAATAACTTCTTTTGAGTTCCGTTGGCTCGTAAAAATAATATAAATTTTCATTTACCCATTGATTAGGAAGCATTACTAGCATTTGGTCCTTCTTCTATTTCATCTTTTGTTTTCAAACTAAAATTGAGACTCCTAGTTCTTACTTGTACATTTAATTCATTTTGATAAATTTATCATGAATGCTCTTCTTTGTATTTTCATTTTTTAATTTAATTTATTCCGTTTTGTAATTGATTTGTATTTTAAACCGGTAAAAGTAATTTAATAAATAAATAAATAAATAAAGGCTGTTATTGTTATAATTTACTGTCAAAATAACGTTTGTGCATTTGTGAGTGACGGACGTTATTTCAACCTTGTGCTATATCAATTTCGAATTTAATATTTGCTTTGATAATAAAGTTTTAGACTCCCTTCTCGGTTATCTGTTAAACTATTTTCGTTTTTATATTAGAACTTTGTTAATAATATTAATGACGATTTGTGAAAATGCATTGCAAAATGTGTAGTGTTTCCGTTACTGATGTGGTTTTGTGCAGTAAATCCGGGGGAAACTACCACTATGACTGCGCTGGTTTGTCCGAGGCGAGTAATAGGAAAATCGGGCTAGAAAAGAAAACCACCTGGCGTTGCATTTCTTGTCGTTCTCTCCAATCAGCTGAATCAAGCATGCCATCTCTAGCTGACATCTTTAACGAAATCAAAGGTTCCCGTGATGTTTTTAGCTATATAAAAAGTTATTTCGAAAATATGAAGTCTGAAATTCAGAGTGTAACACGTTTCATTCAAGAACTTGGCGCAAAAATATCTACCATAAAAGTAACTTCATTGACTTTGATTCTAGACTGGTTCTACGAAAGGGAAAGCTGTCTTTGCTGCCAAACCTGCAAAAGGAGCTATCACTAGTCAATGAAACGATACGAGAATTGAAAATTAAAAGCAACAACCAGGATCAATTCTCGAGACAAAATAATATTGAAATTTCCGGAATAGCTGCAAAAAAATGAGAGAACTTATCTTCTATATTCTTCGATCTATGTGCAATCGTAGGGTTCAAATTAAATGATTTCGATATAGACACATTGCATTGAGTGCGTCCATATCCACCCAATTCAAACAGTTCAGCGACCAATACTCCAGCAACCCGTTACACAGCGGCAACGCAAAGATAAATTGATTGCTGCAGTGCAAGTGCAGCGCGGACTTACCAAGGCTGATATCGGTTTACCGGGCGCAGCTTCAATCATTTATGTTAGTGATCATCTCACACCCGCCAACAAACTATTACTGAAGCAAGCACGCCAATTCAGGGTAGATAAAAATTTTAAATTCCTATGGGTGCAACAGTGTAAAATTTTTGTTCGCAAGAATGAAGTATCCAAAATCATACGGATCGCTTCTGAGAACGAGTTAGCGAAAATTCTATGACTTATAATTCTCAACATTGAAATTTTGTTTCTTTCATCCATTTTACGGCTAACATTGCATTTTATTTAAAATTTTAAGCACTTAATATTTATTTCTTATATGGTCGATTCAAAATTTCACTTTTAAAACTAGACAATCAATTTCGATGGAAAGTACTCATTAAATCTTATTAATTTTCTATATTATTGCTCATTTTGTATAAATAGCCCAAGAACGATATTTGGCGGCACGCTGTATCTTGCTATCAAAATTTTTTATCACGTATGTTCCAAATGATTTCGTCTAGTTGCATATGAATTTATTACGGATAAAGTCGCACTCATTCTTATCCAATGTTTTACAGTCTAATTATGACATAGTGTTCTTGACAGAAACTTGGCTGACTCCTGACTTCTATGATACTGAATACTTTCACGCTAATTTTAATGTTTTTACGAGATAAAGGTTAGAATCAGACGGACAAGGTATGCGTGGTGGAGGGGTGCTTATTGCGTGAGCTGCATGCACGGCGCCTTGAATGCTTGCATTCAGGCCAAGAGGCTAAAGAGCTGTGGATTTCTATTGAACGCAGCGCATCTTATAAGTCCTTAACCCGGTGGCTTAGTGCTTCCCACACTAAACTGCACTTAGTTGGTTGCTATTTCTCCCATTGCAATACCCATTCAGAATCATTGCAAACCTTCTATGACAAAGCATTTGACTTCATTCAAATGAATCGAGGTGATAGATTTTGAATCATTGGAGATTTTAATATATTCAAAGCAATCTGGCCAATTAGAATAACACCGACCAATCGTAAGATCTATACACCAACGATGACCATGTCGCGGCCAATTTACATGACTTCATGGACTTGGCAAAATCAAAACAATTCAACTCTTGCACCAAGACAAATGGACGAATACTTGATCTCGTTCTTTGCAATGATACGTCCACCGTATCTAGTTCCACAATACCATTAACAAAAGAAGATCAGCATCATAAGAAACTAGATATCACCCTTAATTTAGATTGTAACAACTTTATGCAAGACTTTAGAGAGCAGTTTAAATTCACTTACCATGCAGCTAATTTTGAAAAAATGAGCTGAGAATTGCTAAACGTCAATTAGTTGGAAATTACATCCAACCTTAATACCGAGGAATGCGTAACGCACTTTTAACAGTTCTTCAACAATTAAATGAACAGTTATATTCCCCGGAGATTTGTGAAATCGAAATCACACAATCCGCCTTCGTTTTCTCGAAATCTGATAAAAATTATTAAGCTGAAAAACAAAAAGCATTCGAAATGGAAAGGATATCAAAATGCTCTAGATTATCAGCTCTTTACTGCTTTGCTATCCCGCATTACACACCTTCAACGAGAGTGTTATAGAAAATATATTAATTTCTCCGAAGATAACATTGCTGTCCCTCCTAATTACTTTTGGAGTTTCATCAAATCAAAGACATGTCATAATAATATGCCAGCACAAATGAATCTCGCTAATATTGTTTCGAGTGACGTGAAAACTATTTGCACTATGTTTGTTGAGTATTTTAACTCTGTTTTCGTTCCTCGGTCAGATACTGTGATGAACCTCTCTACAGCTCATGAAGATAATTTACCCATAGCAGATATTTCATCCATAGTTATCACGCAGGACAAAGTTGTGAAAGGATTTGAGCTGTTAGATGTTAAAAAGGGCGCTGGCTGTGATGATGTGCATCCTTCTCGAATAAAAAATCTTTGTAAATAGTTTTCTATCCCCCTCACTATAATATACCAAAAGTCTGTATCTGAAGGTTCTTTTCCTAGCATTTGAAAAAAAGCCATCATAACTCCGTGTTCATGTCATTGAACCATTACATTGCATAATTATAAACGCATGCCAGTGAACTTGCCTCAAATGTTATTTGCTTACTCCAAATAACATTCCATTGATTAAATTCTGTTCATGTCATTAAACCATTACATTGCATAATAATAAACTCATGCCAGTGAACTTGCCTCAAATGTAATTTGTTTACTCTAAATAACATTCCATTGATTAAATTCTTTTAAAATTTTCTGCAATTTCGCAAAATTGATTAGCTCAACGAAAAATACAATGTAATTGAACTTTATATCATTAAGAATAGCTTCGATCATGAAATATGCTCTCCAATACTCAAAATTGTAATATAGCCATGTCCATGAATAACCTTTCAATCAATTATAAGGTGTCATCAAAATGTAAATTTGTAAATTTGTATAAATAGCTTTAAGTACATTAAAATTATCATTCGACTTCAAAGTTTGTTTCCATTATCATCGCTTGTAATTTCCAGGAAGATCTACGGTCTGATCATTTGGCGCCCGAGCAAAAATTATATTTTCAATATAAAATCACAAGTCTTTAAAGATTCTCACACATAGCTAAAAGATGGCAAATCAAGCGAAAAAAACCCAAAATTTAAATATTCCAGCAACAAAGCGCATCATTTCCAATTTTAAAAAAGACGGCGAGAAGAGACATGGAGTGGCTTATTTCGAGACACGCTTGGAGAAGCTACAGCAACAATGGAGAAGCTGTGAGGAGTTGCATGCAGATGTAAATCTAGCTTTAGAAAAGACCCAGATCAACTTAAGCTGTATAACGAGGAATATGAATCATTGGAGTCTTTGGTTCTGGAATACTTGACGCTGCACAGTCAAATCTGTGAAGCAGGAGAGGATCCGTATTCCCACATTCAACGGGCAGTATGCGTCATGGTTTGGTTTCCGAGATCTGTACAAGACAATGGTACACGATAATTCACAGTTGAATTCAGTACAAAAATTACAGTATCTCCGTAATGCCGTGAAAGATGACGCAGAGAAACTCATCAGCCATTTGAGCATCACTGCGGCCAATTATAGTGTGGCATGGAAGCTATTGTCTGAACGTTATGACAATCATCGAGCCATTGCCCAGGAAGTCCTACAACGGTTCTGGGATATCCAGAAATGTGGTTCTAACGACATCAACGGCTTCAAACGAGTGTTGGATGTCACCCATCAATTGGAGGCATCTCTGCAGGCAATTGGAGGGGAGTCTTTTGATGTCATGATAATCTTTTTTTCTCAACCAGAAATCAGACGGAGAAACTCGCAAGGATTGGCAAAAGGAGATTAGTGGGATCTCAACCATGCCATCACTTTCAACGTTTTTGGAGTTTATACAAAAGAGATTGATGATGCTTGAAGCTTTATCAGGGAACTCAAAACCATGGAGCAAAAGGGTGGTTAGCGTGCACACGTCCCATGTTGAGGTCAAGCAGAGTTGTCCAAAATGCAAGGCAAGTCATCGGCTTCTAAGTTGTGACTCGTTCAAGCAACTTGAGCTTCAAGCTAGACGCAATTTCGTTTCATCGAAACAACTGTGCGTCAACTGCCTAAGTGACAAGCACAAAGTGACTGGGTGCACGTCAAAACATAAGTGTAAGACTTGTGGAAAGCGTCATCATACGTTACTCCACAATGATGAGGCTAAAAAAATAGTAAACACTACAGTTGAGATGAAGGCACAATGTGCGCAAGCAAACCATGCTGTTAAGCAGACGAACCTTTTGCCGTCAACGGCTCTAGTTCGGGTTCAAACACGTACAGGCGAATTAGCAACGCTTCGTGCTTTGCTCGATACTGTGCTCAACAATCATTTATTACCACTTCAGCAGTTAAACATCTTGGTATCCAGCCAAAGAAGGTGAACGCATCAATTCTTGGGGTTGGAGGAAATCAGAAACTCGCAGCTAACGGTCTAGCTTCAATCACTGCTTTGGTGAAGAACAAAGATGGAATGGAAGAGAGCATCAAATTTAAGCCGCTAGTGTTAGACAGAATAACAGCCTTAGTACCTTCTCTTCAAGTGGCTTATACACTTCCAGATGGAATTAAGCAATCAGACTTAGCGGATCCATCATTTAATGTACCAGGTGAAATTGACATACTGATTGGCGTTGATGTATATGGTCGCATTTTACTACCAGAATTTCGAACTGGGAACCAATGCGCTCAGAATACAAAACTTGGTTGGGTTCTTTATGGACCTACTGCAACTCCATCCAAACCCCAACCAATCAATGCTCTGATTTCTTTTGAAGAATTTGACAGCCATTTAAAACAATTTTGGGAAATCGAGGATATTACGGAAGAAAAATCATTGACTGCTGACGAAGTGCTTACCGAAAAACATTATACCGAACATTGCCTTCGTACGGATACTGGTTGATACATAGTGAGTCTACCATTTATAGCCAGGGAAGAACTATCGTCCTGTGAAACCACCAAAATTGTTCCAATACAGTTTCGCAGATTGGAACAAGCACTCATCCGAAATCCTGACTTATACGCTCAGTACAAAGAGTTTATGGAGGAAAACCTCAGGCTTGGTCACATTCAGTTAGTACCTTCAAAAGACATCAATACGAAGGCAAGTTATTATTTGCCACACCATGCAGTCGTAAAAACTAGCAGTTCAACCACTAAGCTTCGAGTGGTATTCAACGCGTCTCAAAAGGGAAAGGGCAGAAAAGCTTTGAATGACATCCTATTAACTGGGCCACCCATTCAGCAACACATCCTGCATGTGCTTATGCGTTGGAGGCAGCATTGATACGTAATTGCGGCGGACATTGGGAAAATGTACCGCCAAATTTGGATCAATGAGGAGGATGTGGATTGCCAACGGATACTCTGGCGCTTCAACCCAGAGGAACCCATCCGACATTATCATCTGAAAACCGTCACATATGGAACATCGAGTGCACCATTTTTATCCATTAGAACACTTCTACAATTCGCAATAGATGAGGCATCAAAGTTACCTGAAGCAGCTGCTGTGATACTCAGAGATTTTTACGTTGACGACATGTTAACAGGCGCAGACGAGCTGGATACACTAGTTAACTTGCAAGCCGATTTGCGACATATCATGCAAAGTGGAGGATTTCATTTACGAAAACGAACATCCAACCATCCTGATCTGCTCAAAAACATTCCGCCAGAAGACAGAGAAACACAAATGACTTTTGACATTTACCTGAAAGGAGCCGTTAAAACATTAGGACTACAATGGCATCCTGGAGCAGACCATTTTTCGTTCACAACTAACCGCAACGTTCCCAAAGAAATTACAAAGCGAAGCATTCTGTCCAAAGTTTTTAAGCTATTCGATCCTCTAGGATGGATGCAGCCATGTATAATCATTGGGAAAATCACTGTACAGAAACTATGGCTGATGAAGTGCGACTGGGACGATACTTTACGAGAAGAAGATGTAGAAGATTGGCTCACTGTTTATAAGCAACTACCTGCGTTGAACAAATTAAAAGTTCCAAGATGGATTGGCTGCTCCAACCAAGATCAGTTCGAATTGCATGGATTTTGTGATGCCTCTTCTCAAGCCTACGCCGCCGTCATTTACATCAAAGTAAAAACTCCAAGTTCTGTGAGTATCAATCTGGTTACATCAAAGGCAAAAGTGGCACCCGTGAAAACACGCACCATACCTCGTCTAGAGCTGTGTGGGGCCGAGCTACTAGTAGATCTGATGGATCAAGTGGTACAAGCACACGGTTGGAAGCATGTTCCAAAATTTTACTGGACAGACTTTTCTTTGTGCTGGATTGGATTCGAAGCCCAGCATCTAAGTGCGAAGTCTTCATTGAGAACCGAGTAGAAAACATTCAAAGGAAGAGTAGTTCACAACAATGGCACCATGTTGCAACTAAAGATAATCCAGCTGATCTTGCGTCTCGAGGTGTCTTCCCAAAGGATCTGTTAGAATCAACTCAATGGTGGAATGGTCCAAGCTGGCTTAAAACTTTCACTCCAAGATCTTGTTACCTCACAAAGGACGATGTGGGAAATGGATCCATCCATTAGGTCACACTAGCGATCGATAAATCGTTCTTGGATCCGGAAATTCTACGTCGCTTCTCATGCATCAGGAAACTGAAAAGGGTTGTTGCCTTATGTCAACGCTTTAGTCACAACATACGAAACACATCGTTTAAACGAACAGGAGATCTCTCTAAAGGCGAACTTAAAGATGCAGAAATATTATGCATTCGATTAGCACAAGCCCATGTATTCCACGAAGAAATAAAACATCTTCAACGATCGAGTACAGTACCAGATAGTAGCAAATTAAGATCTCTAGCTCCATGGATTGACACAAATGGTGTCCTACGGGTAGGTGGCCGCATCTACCATGCACTTATCGGTGAAGGAAGAAAGCATCCAGCCATTATCCCAAAGGGAGCACTAGCCCAGCTTCTCATCAAGGAAGCACATCTACAAACACTCCATGGAAGGGTTTTACTAACGCTGAGTACATTACGCTTGAAGTACTGGATCATCTCTGGCCACACGATAACACGAAACATTCTAAAAGACTGCATAACATGCTTCAAGATGACAGCTAAACCGAACGAACAACTTATGGGATTATTGCCACCAGCTCGAGTCCGTTTCAAAAAACCATTTCTGGAGACAGGTGTGGATTATGCAGGTCCGATCAACATACGTTGGAGCTCAGGACGAGGTTCGAAGACAACTAAAGCATATGCGGTCATATTTGTCTGCATGGCTACAAAGGCTTTCCACCTCGAACTAGCGTCTGACTTGTCGACACCTACTTGCCTAGCAGCAATTCGTCGCTTTATCGCTAGGAGAGGTAAATGTCACACAATCTTCAGCGATTGTGGCACTAATTTTTGCGGGGCACAAAAGCAGCTCAAAGAAGAATACGACAAGGTAACACGCAAAGCTGGTGCTGAGCTAGCCCAAGAAAATATTGAGTGGAAATTCATCTCTCCCGGTAGCCCGCACTTTGGGGGCCTCTGGGAAGCCCCAGTCAAGTCGATGAAGCGACACCTGTATAAAACAATTGGCCAGCAGATTTTGACGGTTGAAAAATTCAAAATCCTTCTGGCTCAGATAGAAACGTGTTTGAATTCCAGACCTTTGACCAACATAAGTTCGGACCCATCAGATGTGAGCGCTTTAACACCAGGTCACTTTCTTACCGGAAGCAACTTGTTTGAAATCAAAAGCGATCCAAGTGAGTGCGACGCTACTCTGCTCAAAAGATGGAAGCTGGTGCAATATATGAAGCACTCGTTTTGGCACAGATGGTAACGCGATTATTTGAATCGTCTTCAACAGAGACCAAAGTGGCTCACTCCACGGCCCAACATCAAGGAAGGTGATATTATATTGGTAAAAACTGCCAACATACCATCAATGCAGTGGCCACTTGCAAAAGTAATCGCCACTCATCCTGGAGTGGATGGTTTAGTTAGGGTTGTTACGCTGAAGCTGAATGGAAAACACACCAAACGAGCGATAACCAAAGTCTGCAGCCTTCCTTTCAACCATGAAATCAACGAAACAGCGAATGACACAGCTACCGTTTCAAACTCATCATCTTTGCCAGCAGCAGATGCACCTTCTTTGTTATGTAAAAGAAGCTAAGCACACGAGAACCAAAGTGAACCCAAACATAAAAAACCAAGACCAAAGTCAGTCAGCCTTCCCACTGTTGTACTTTCCACTTTGCTTGCACTAGGATGCTGCATACCTCCAAGCTCATCTACCGTCACTATCTCATCTTTAAAGGGAGGATTATACATCGAACATGTTGGAACAGCTAACCTTCTTCGAAAAGCACCACAACTAAATTTCAAAGTGCCTTTAACTGATCTCAAACTTGATGAGCAAAACATTGGGAAAGTCGACGAAAGTGTACGAACAATGTGTAAGTCCGCTCAAAAAGTAAATGACCAAATTCACTGCTGGGATCTGTATCAGCATCTTTCTGAGTTTGCCGAGAATTCGTAAGCTGCATAAACACACTTCGTTTCTTACTCTCTCGAAAAACCCGAGGGCTGCTAGGACAAATGCTGCCTTCCTTATTTGGTGTGAATGACGAAGTCAGTATGGACATTACCAATCTTAACGAGAATCAAGAAAAATTCAAACAGCTAGTTCTAAAACAAAGGAAAATTGTGCTTAAAGCGACAACTGTATTGGTTTCAACTGTTTCTAGAATCAATAAGAAGCTTTCGAGATTTTCCGAACAATTACAACACGGATTGAATGAAATTAATAGATCGAAAGAATGGTTCACTAAGATTGACCACAATCAACTCAATATTCGCTTTCTAGCATTCTACCAACACGCTAGCAACTACATTTTTGACGTATTCCATAAGTACGACAGCATTCTACGAACAATTTACACAAAGTCCGGAATATGGGAATGCGTAAAATTAGCAGACCTAGAATCAGCTATCTACAACTTACAACCACTTCTAAAAACGCATTTGGAAATAGGACATGCCGCCACAACAAAAGTTGCAACCACTTATGAAGGAGATTGTCTACAACTCACTGGTCAACTTCCAATAATAGACAATCGTAAATATGACATAGTCAAAGCTTCAGCAATTCCCATCCAAGAAAATCACGATGTCTTCACCATTTTTGATATTAAATCTACCATGCTCGGAATCAACTACGACGATGAACTTTACTTCGACACTACAGAGAACGACGTATTCAACGCAATGAAAATTAATACGAACCACTACTTGCTTTCAGCAGCGACACTCATCAACATGAAGATACGACCAAATTGTATAATCCGTGAAATCTACAATTCATACACAGGGAAACGATGTCCAACTAAGACCTACAAGCTGCTTAAACCCGTTTTGAAACAATTAACAAATCCTAATTCTTGGATCTTTTCTACCCCTAATCCAACACCAGCACAACGCGTATGCCACGGTACCAGAACCAACATCATGCTAAATGGAACCGGAATACTACGAGTGACACCAGAATGTACTATCTCAACAGCCGAATACATCCTCACTCCACAACTTTACCAAGATGTCGAGTTTCAAGCTTGCGCCACACCATTTGTTCCCGCTCGTAATACCACTGAAACCTCAGAAATTACATATCACCTTAACATTTCCACTATAGTCCCAACGACAATCGAATTTTCGGCGCTCGTAACCAAACAACAAGACGTCCTCACATCCATCGAGAATTCCTATTGGAAGGTGATCCAACATCATGGGATGACAGCAGGAGTCACAATCTTAACGACAAGTCTTCTACTAGGCACTGCTCTGATTACCTACTATACCCGGAAGCGATTATGCAAAACCATCCAAGTGGGGAACACGCCATCACGAAGCAACTGGTTTGACGAACATCAAATTACGAACTAGATCACTCTAGGGGTGCCGGTAATGTTCATGTCGTTGAACCATTACATTGCATAATTAAAAACGCATGCCTGCGAACTTGCCTCAAATGTTATTTGCTTACTCCAAATAACATTCCATTGATTAAATTCTGTTCATGTCATTAAACCATTACATTGCATAATTATAAACTCATGCCAGTGAACTTGCCTCAAATGTAATTTGTTTACTCTAAATAACATTCCATTGATTAAATTCTTTTAAAATTTTCTGCAATTTCGCAAAATTGATTAGCTCAACGAAAAATACAATGTAATTGAACTTTATATCATTAAGAATAGCTTCGATCATGAAATATGCTCTCCAATACTCAATATTGTATTATAACCATGTCCATGAATTTCAATCAATTATTAGGTGTCATCAAAATGTAAATTTGTAAATTTGTATAAATAGCTTTAAGTACATTAAAATTATCATTCGACTTCAAAGTTTGTTTCCATTATCATCGATTTTAATTTTCAGGAAGATCTACGGTTTGATCACTCCGATTCCAAAAGGGAACGATTAGCAAGATATCAAACAATACAGACAGATTTCTAAGCTAAATATTTTCGGCAAAATATTAGAGAAAATTGTTGTTGATAATCTTAACTTACAAATGAGTCATATTATTGCTTCACAACAACATGGTTTTTTAAGTAGCGTGAGTGTCAATACTAATTTAGCGCTGTACACCAACTTCTTACTTAATGCTCTAGATTCTGGGTACCAAGCTGACGCCATCTATATTGATTTTTTGAAGGCTTTTGACAAAATTAACCATTCTATTCTTATGAAGAAGCTCTCGAAAATTGGTATACATGGTGATCTGTTAAGATAGATCTGTTCGTACATAAGTAATCGAAGTCAAGCGGTTGCATTAAGAGGTTATTGTTCAAACTTCTTGGAGGTACCCTCAGGAATTCCTCAAGGATCACACCTTTGTCCGGTTTTATTTAACTTATACTTTAATGATATTTGTACTTGTTTTTCCAATTCCTATCATTTACTGTATGCGGATGACACAAAAATTTACAAAATAATCAAGAAATTGGACAATTGCAACATGATCTCAGGCAGTTTGAACAATACTGCAATGCGAATCAACTGTTTTTAAATGCAGGAAAGTGCAGTGTAATAACTTTCTCAAGAAAGTGTCATATAATAACTTATGCATATACAATCTCTGAAGTGCCAATTAACCGGGTTAATGAGGTAAGAGATCTAGCTTTGATTTTAGATTCAAGACTCTTCTTCAATCTGCATTTTGACAAGATGGTATCTAAGGCCTTTAAACGTGTAGGACTGATTCTTCGATTAAGTAAGCCCTTTTCAAGAGCCGACACATTGAAAATTCTTTATAATACATATGTTCGTAGTATCCTCGAATTACAAAGTGTTATTTGGTCACCGCAATATGATACTCGTATTCAGAAAATTTAGAAAGTGCAAAAACAGTTTCTGAAATCTCTTGATTATCGCATGGGATATGCATACACAAATTACGAAGAGAGTGCATCTAGGCACAATCTACAGCTCTTATTCTCTAGACGTAATTATTTGGATTTCGTTTTCTTATATAAAATTATTAATAAGTGAGTGAATTGATCTACTAGCGTAGCCTGTGCCTTTTATGAAATATCGGTAATGACTGAATATTCACATTGTTAATTATATAGTTTTTTCTTTTTCTTCTGTTACTTCTTCTTTCGTCACTTTTGAATATTTATTTATTATGGTAATACTAGGTCTATTTATGCTTTAAATTTATATATATATATATATATATATATATATATATATATATATATATATATATATATATATATATATATATATTTGTAGTCTGTGTGGCCTAGTGATTAGAGCATGAACCCATAAGCCGAAGATCCTAGATTCATATCTCGTTGGGAGCAACGTGATTTAGTTCAGGGGATTTTTCGGACAGACTACGAGTGTTCACTCAGTGGTGATATGTACTGATCTAATCAGATCATATCATAGCTGAACTAGCACATGGGAGCATGGTACTGACCAAACCAACTCCCGAAAAAATCAATACGGTCATAAAAATGAGATACTCTAACTATCTCTAAGCGAAGGCTCAAGAGGGGCTGTAGTGCTACAAAGAAGAAGAAGAAGATATTTGTAAATGACTCTTATTTACCTGAATGAATAAATAAATAAATGAATAAATAAAAACTCACATCTATCCATACATCAATTCAACCATATTCAGAGAGTTTCGCGATTTGCCTATTGCATTTGAGACCTTTACATTTTGAAAGGAAGATTTTTCATATAAGTAACATTTTGCAACTGCCAGGCTTAGCTTTTGTCTTGCAAATGAAACGAAGTGATTTAGAAGATAAATATTTAATGTTATTACTGCGCCGTATAGTGCAATCTGTTTCAGTCCACCAACCACGTCCCCCAGTCCTGGAGCTCACTGTCTAATGCGCCACTGTTCTAACTAACGTGAAGCAATTAATACATGAAAACAATATTTTTATTAACTGTTTCGAAGATTAAGTGATTTTTCACATCCAATCTAAATTCATTCATTTGTTGCATTGCAATTAATTTGCTTGGCATCTCCAATTTCAACTAGGCTTACTAGTCTGATCTTGAAACGCAAATTGATGATAAATATTTTCACAATGTCACATGAACGTGGTTAGGTTCATGTTGACCTTATAATAGGAGCATATCATACAACAGCATCATATAAAAATGACTCATTTAAGTCTTCTTACTCCAGACTTCCAGAGATGCATGGGGAATATCAACAGAATTTCCGTTTCTAAGGACTACCATTTGCTCATCATATATACACTATTTGATACCTAGTCACGTTCCATATCCACATGCGGAAGTAAATTAAATTATCTGCCAGCAACGTTGGGCGGAGTACATAGATGAGGATATACTGAAATAAAATGACGCTAGGTACAATTGTGCCATAGAAATACCAAGGAGGAAGCCAAATTGACGAAAATCATAAAGTACGAAAATAAATCATGTAAAGATGAAAGCAACGAGGACAATACTTCATTTGCGTCAAATAGCTGTAAATATCATGCAAACATACTGTGATGATTGCATTATATGCTCATCATTTAGTGAAACACAAGTTGGGTAAACAGACCTACGCTCATGTCAGAAGGGTTTTGTATTCAATTTACAAAATGCAGTCACCAGATCGAATCAAATCAAGAAACATGTCAAAGACGATTTTATTGGAGAAAATATGAAATACGAAGATCATACTATTATTAACAAAGTTGAACGAATTTCGACTTCTGAGGTTTTTGTTATTGTTATACTCATAAATATCTCCCTTGATAATTATTTCAGATGTCCATCCGCGACGGAGGAAACACATTTTTCATGTATTTCCCCCCTGTGCCCCCACTGAAGCAAAAACTGACAGTTTAACAACTGTTTTGAAAAGCTCCCATGAAAACTTTTATTTCATACTCATATCGGCTACGTTTGATGAATTTTTTTTTCAGGGGCCATTCTCCTGTACTATTATCATCGATTAATGGCCAATTTTTTCGAATCCTAGAATGGTTAAAAAACCCTTTTGCTAGGAGCTCTCTCCCACCTCCTTGACTTGTTTCACTTATGAGCATTAATTGTAGGTACTCATCTTCAGTCATTCATTAAATTGAATCAAGTGTTCAAAGCATGCACCTTAAACGTTGAAGTTGGGAAAAAATAACTCAAAATTATTCAATCTTCGCATTTAAAACAGCCACTATTTTCTTTTACGATTACTGATACCACTAGCTGAACCGATTCTCAAAGATATACATGACACCTATCTTTCCTGAAATTTTCATGCAAATCCTAGCAAAACTGTAGTGTCTGAGTCGGTAAAAAGCGCATGTTGTTTCATAGCCATATGTTGCCATAGTAATACATGCAGCGCATATTGTTCCATAGTAATACAGGAAAATTCAAACCGCTATAACTTCGCTAAATATGATTCAATCTTTATGAAACTTTCAGGATAGATCAACCTTATAAATAGACATCTACGTACTGAATTTTATTGAATTTAAGGGTACCGTTAAGATTTTATTCAAGAAAACATAAAATCGATAAATCATACTATTACTAACAAAGTTGAGTGAATTGCGACTTCTCACGTATTTGTTGTTGTTGTACTCACCAAGGCCTACAATTCTGATTTTTTTCAGATTTTTCGGATCACAGATGTCCAATCGCGAGGGGGGGGGACAGAAATTTTTCGTGTATTTCCCCTCCCTGTGCACCCCTCGAAGCAAATTTTGCCAAACAAAGACCTGTTTTGAAAAGTTCTCATCAAGACCTTTCATTTGATAGCCATATCGGCTACCTTCAATGAAATTTTTTTTTCGGGGGGTCACTCTCCTATATGGGGAGACCCCCTTAAATACCTTATAAAATTTTTTTGTAGTTGAACTTTGAAGAGATCACCACTTTACACCTACACACAAAATTTGATGTTTCTAGCTTAAGTAGTTTCCGAGAAAAACTGCTGTGACACACGGACGGACGGACGGACGGACGGACGGACGGACGGACGGACAGACGGACAGACGGACAGACTGGTCGCGAAACTAGTAGGGTTTTGTAAAATTATTTTACAAAACCCTAAAAAGGTTCTTTCTATATGATACAGGAGACAGAGTCTCAACTTGAAATGTGCTATGGAAATTATTGCATAAAGTGTAAATTCATGCCATCATACTGAAGTTGTGTCAGTTTAAATTACCTTTTGGGCATTTTTCGATTTTTTTTTTCAAAGTATGCTGTAAGATCGCTTGCTTTTACGGAATCGATCTTAATTTTGTTCATTTCAAATTTAAAGCTTTAAGTCAATTATCTAGTTTATTTGATATCCGCAGGCCAATTCACTTTTTTCTTGAAAAGCCGTCGGGCCTTGCTTTGTTGAGTGAGCAGACGCGTTCCGACTCCATTGAGTCATTTTGATTGTTGAATGAAATTACTTTATATAGTCGAAGGATGGGTTAAGCACGTAGTATTGAATTAGGGTCAGGTACTGAATTAGATCAGATAGAGGGACACGTAGGTAAGAAAACCAGGACGAAGAAAAAACACTATGAAAACCTCAGAAGAGTAGCGAATATGATAATTAGAATTAAGAAGAGAAAATACTATTACGACCAATTAGTATAGATATAAGCCAAGCGAGCAATAAGACAAGCATGCAAAGTAGTGAAAAGCCTAAAACGTGGTTTTATCAGCCCAAAACCAGGCTCTGTTGTGATGACATCGGCAATATCATCGCTGATGAAACCAAGATTAAAGAAAGATGGGCATCATATTTCAAGAACCTCATTAATCCTCCGCACAGCTCCCGAAAATCGGAGCCTAGAGATATTTGCGGAGAGCTTCTATTGGCTCAACCAAGTTTGTTAAATCATCAAAGCCCAAAAGAATGATAAAGCGTCTTGCATCTATGAGATTCCAATGGAGCTCATCAAATAAGGTAGCTGTAGTGTTCATAAAGCTATTCACAAAGTCATCCAGCACATTTGACAATAAGAACATATGCCGAAAGAGTGGAGCTAATCAATTATATTCCCTATCCACAGAAAAAAAGTGATAAGTTGCAGTGCGAAGATCATAGAGGCACATCACTACTTTATACTTCAAAAATCATAGAAAATAAAATTGGATCATACGCCAACAGTGTTATTGGGGAATATCAAGGTGGTTTCAGGGCAAGTTGATCGACAAAAGACCAAATGTTCACAATCAAGCAGGTACTTGAAAAATGCTGGGAGTTGAACATAGATAAACACCAAATTTTCATTGACTTTAAGCAGGCATGCGACAGTATTGATCGTAACTTACTGTACCAAATAATGGTTTGCTTTGGCATCCCAGCCAAATTAGTCTGTCTTACCAAAACGACAATGAAGTCGACGACCTCCCAAGTCCGCATCAATAACCAACTCACCGATAACTTTGACACAAATATCGGACTAAAGCAGGGAGATGGGCTGGCCCCATTGCTATTCAACTTGACTCTAGAGCACGTCAAAAGGAAGTTACCTGTCGATACGCATGGTACATTACTTTTCATGTCACACGACATCAACATATTGTCACGGTCATTAACAACTGCCAAAGAACTTTCCCAGGAACTCAACAGCGAAGCAAACCTAATAGAGCTACATATCAATGAAAATAAAACAATAAAATAAAGCTCATGACGCAGTCAAAGAAAAATAACTCAAATACACAAAATATCACACTTGGCGAATACAGTATCGAAACTATTAGCAAACTTGTGTATTTAGGTGCCAAAGTTACGAAAACGGGTAATGAAAGAGACGAAATACGCCGAAGAATGCAGCTTGCAAATAAAATATTTTATCCAGAACGGACAATCTTGAAGACCAGGTGCATACAAAGGAAAACAAAACTCCAAATATACGGATCTGTGATAAGACTTGTGCTATGCTATGAGTATGAAATAGAGATGGGGTGTTATGTGCCAACCTGTGACTTTTTCGCTGTGAGGGTGCCGGAGCTGGAGCTGTCTGTGACCGAAACCTAAAAATTACCGCTCCATGCATATATCCATAATTTACAGAGTCACAGTCAGTCAGTCATTTGAGTCAATGCTCTTTGTGTATGTATACTAGACTTGCAGTCAAGTCAACAAATATTCTCATTTGGCGCAATGTACTGACAAACAGCTCTCAAGTCACCGCTCCGAGTATGTATACTAGAAACAGAACACAGTACACACCGCATAGTCATGTCACTGTTATTTATTTAAATATTTATTTATTTACACTACTTTACAGATCCGTGAACCCAATTACAAAATAGGTAATGAAATATAATATAATACATGCGAATAAACAAAGTTATATTAAGAAAAAAAGAACAAGAAAATACTAATAAACTATTGGAAGCTAAGCAGAATATTATGCAATATGCTTTTAAAAGCGGTTAAGGAATGTAGCAGAGGACCCAGCTGGAGCTCATTGTAACGACGTGATACGCGTACTAAAAATGAATAAAAATATACATCGGTACGATCAAAGAGCACAAAGAACATGTTAGTTGAACGTCTTCTTGAGGTGGGATGTATATAAAGCTTTTCACAAAGGTTGGATGAAAGAATACCGTGATATAATTTAAATAAGCAGCACAGGTCAAGAAATTCTCTCCTATTTTTGAGTGATGGAATGTTTAGGATCTGTAAACGCTCAACGTAGGAGCTGTAAGTGAGGTTATATTTGTAGAATAGAGATCGTGTGAATTTACGCTGTACAGTTTCAACAGCATCCGATAGATTGGTATAGTGAGGAGACCATACTTGGGAGGCATACTCAAGGATTGACCAGGCTAGAAGTACGAATAGATGGACGCTGGTTGAAATTCTAAAAGACTTGCAAGAGGATCGTAAAATAAAACCAGCGACACGTGAAGCTCTAGTGGTTATGCATGAAACATGGATGTTAAATTTCAAACCTGTGTCAAATACTACTCTTTAAATTTGTCCACAAGTGCGAGCACCGATCCATCAATCTGGTATTCATTAAAACTAGATGAATTTTGTTGCTGAATCTCATGTGACAACATTTAGAAATGTTAAGAGGAAGTAAATTACCTTGACAACAATTTTGGAGATTGTCAAGATCATTTTGGAGGTATAAGCAGTCTTTGCTGGAGTTAATGGGGCGATAAATTTTTAAATCATCAGCGTAAAGAAGACAATTAGAGGACAAGCATTGAGGAAGATCATTAATGAAAATGTTGAATAGCAAAAGGCCTAAAATTGATCCTTGAGGAATACCAGATTTTGGGCTAAATGAGTCCGACGAAAAAAAAATATTCCATGTGACGGTGCAGGAGCGATGGGATAAGAAGGATAAGACCCAAGAGAGGACAGAGTACGAAACGCGGAAAGATCGGAGTTTGTTAGCCAAAAGGCCGTGATCAACACTGTCAAAGGCTTTAGCAAAATTGGTGTATATGACATCGACTTGTTGACTCTTGTCGAAAGCAAGAGAGATGGTATTCGTAAGTTCTAACAAATTAGTTACTGTCGAACGACCTTCAATGAACCATATTGCTCATTTGCAAACAGGATACTGATATCATCGTACATTCTGTTATGCAAAATTCTCTCAAGGAGCTTGCCAAAACAAGACAGCAAAGAAATCGGACAATAGTTAGAGATTTCACTTCGATCTCCGGACTTATGGATCGGAAAGGTGTTAGCATGCTTCCAGATGTCAGGGAAGCAGGAGGAAGAAAGGCTAATATTGAAAATAATTGATAGTGGGGTAGATAATGAAAAAGATAATGACGTAACGAACAGATTTGGTATTCCATCAGGACCTGGACTACCATTAATGTCAAAGGTAAGCAGTACATTTTCAATTTCTGATGGAGAGGTCACGATAGAATTCATAATAGGGGAAAGAGAAGGGACACGATGAGTACATAGTGGGGTTGGAAACCTTAAATGTGGAGGAAAAAAATTGAGCAAAAAGATCACAGATAGCTTGGCCATCAGAAGCTTGGCAATTACGCCATGAGAAGATATTAGGAATTTGGGATTTGTTTTCAGAGAATGTATGTGTGTCCAAAAGGGCTTAGGACTACTAGATTGCAGTTTTGCTTCAATCATATAATAATAAGATCGCATTGCGCTCTTAACCACTTTTTTGGCTTCTTTACGAAGCAGTCGGTAGTTGGTGAGGTCAGTGTTAGAGTTGGAATAATGAAGTTTTTTGTGCGCCTGATCCTTCAAATAGAGAGGGGGGGATCGGTAGATAGATACATGGTTTGCAATAATGCTACTGAGATTCTCATAGAAAGTTGATAGCGCTCAATCGACATCTAGCTTCTGTAGCATTGAATTCCAGTCAATATTATCCAGCTCAAGCTGAATGCCTGCATAGTTGGCTTTGCGGAAATTAAATCTTGAGGAGAAAGGAGTGCGTTTGGACTGAGGTGCAAGAAAAGATAAACGAACCTCAAGCGGAGGATGATGGGGATCAGGTTTTACATATTCGGAGGGGGATTTTGTGATCGAGGAAAAAGAGGCAGGATTGGTAGTAAGAATGAAATCGAGAAGTTGATTGTTCGTGTTTGGGATAATATTTAATTGCGATAGAGAGCAAAGCGATAAAAAAGAAGAAAACAGGATAGAGAGATCATTGAAGGCTGAGAGCGTATGAGAGCTTGAGTCCCACCTTGGGCAAGGCATGTTAAAGTTACCACAGATTGAAATATTGTATAAAGGGTTGATGCTACAGAAATACAAAGATAATTCAGAGAAAAAACGGTTGGAAACGCGGAAAAGAGCATTGCAATGGATATACACGCAAAGTAATACTAAACTCACTGCTTGAGAGATATTGATTAAGACAGTGATGCATTCTACTGGAAGTGACGGTGAAAAGTCAGAGCAGAGTTTGCTGTCTAAGGCTTTATGGGTAGCAATAAGTACACCACCACAGTCAGATTTACCTGAAATCAAACGATCTCTATCACTTCGGTAGACATCATATAGTGGAAAAATTTCACTGTTGGCGATATCAGGAGTTAGCCAGGTTTCTGTAAAACAAATGAAATCATCGCCGGAAATGGAAGAGGCAATTTTAATAGCTTTCAGCTTGGTTTGCATGCCACGTACATTTTGATAATAAAGATTGAAGCTTCGAGAAGTGTTTTGAATATCAAAATTTAAATTAATATTTGAAGAAGTTGTAGGGCAACCAGTTGTTAAAGTTTCGGAAGAGAGCTTACCACGCGACGAAAATTTCTTCTTTTGGTTGCCTCGAATGGTTTAATTAGTGTTCCAAGAGGCCAGTATTCTATTTGAAGCACTATGCTGCAGTTTGTCGGCACAGTAAGCTTAAAGGAAGCTATAAGTCTTCCCTCAATGCTGTCTTTTGTCAGTTTGTGGCAGCTGATTATCTTCACTGATGGTCCAAATTTCATTGAGACATAATCACAAATGTCTTTCGTCGATGTCTCATAAGCCAGACAAGATATAAATATTTGCTTCGGCGGCGCCACGACATGAAGAGATGGAACTTTCTGTGGTGCTGGCAGATTAAGAGCGGAATTAGAAACCGTTACAAGAGTGTTGGGTGAAGTGGGCCGATTTTTCGATATAGCACCTCGACGAGAAGATGAGGGCCCAGGTGATGATTGAAATATAACCTCTGAATCATTGCTGGTCAACAGTTTAGCGCTGTTTTTTGTAGCAGGTTTAGCTTGCGTTTTACTTCTAGTTATTATGGCAGGAGCAGTATCTTATGTTATTCTAGTATTCTCCCCCGAGGAAGGAAGATCTGGTGCGGATGGCTGTAACACATCGCGAATCTCAAGGCTCATCTCAGTTAGAGGATGCGCAGATATAGTGTCAGCAACCTGGAGCAAGGAAGCAATCTCATTACATGCCACCGAACATTTATCGTGCAAAGCACTAAGTTCATCACATAAAGTTTTAACCGTTAAGCTAGCCATGTGGAGCCTAGAAACGTAGGCTGAATTTGAATAACGTCTACAGGTCTCGCAGTACCAGTGGACGCCATTGTCCGGTTTGTTTATAACGTCGGCAACAGTACTTTTGTTGTTTACACAAGCCGAATGATAAGACCGTTCACAGAGGCCAAAACATAGCACAAAAGGGGACTTATCATCCGAATCGTGGCATTTGGTCGCACAGCAGGACATTTTTAATGCGAAAAATTGAAAATTATTAATAAATATAAATTGAAAACTTTTTTTTTTTGTAGTTCTAATGCATCCCAAGTCCACCATTTTTTATTTTTGTAATATTATTAATATTATTATTATTTTTTATTTATATTTTTTTTCGCTGTTTCAAAATTATGTATGATGATAGAGAATTGTAGGATTAGAAGTTGTAATTGTATTTCTATTGTATTACAAAAAGTCTCCTCGATATGAAGGATTGCCTATCTCAGGGGGGAAGATAAAACAACCAAAAGCTAAAGTCTCCACAGTATAACGAATTGCCTATATTAAGGCTTAAACCCAAAAAAAGTGCTTTATAGTGTTAAATTGCAGCGAATAATTAACTTGGCACAATTACTCACAAGTAAAAAAAAAGCTGAGATTAAATATCACCTTTTAACTATGCCACAAGTTGAAAGCACTTTACGAAAGGTTGAAATCAAATTTTCACTACACAAAGAGAAACGTATTTTCAGATTGAATATAAAATGCAGGGAAAATCTTTTCACATCCGCACTCGCGATGAAAGTCACCGAAAGAAAACAGAAGTGATGAGAGAAAAAAACCGATCTAATTATAAAAAATTTCGAGATAAAACAGAGTAAATCAGTAGAGCACACGGCAAAACACGTTCAACGATTTCCAAATTGAAAGAGAGTGAGAAAATTTGGAGAGACTGGATGTGTTATTGATGTTGCAAGGCCTGTGCGTCATCGCACCATTCGTTCTGCTGAAAATATCGCTGTTGTTGCTCAAAGTGTGGAGGAAGACCCGAATTTGTCGATTCCTCGACGTGCTCAACATTTGGGCTTGTCTTACGGCTCATTGTGGCGGATTTTGCATTTAGATTTGCATCTCCATCCGTACAAAATCGAACTCTCTCAAGAACTTAAGCCTCAAGACCATAAACAACGCAGAAGTTATACGAATTGGGTGACTGAACAACAAGCCATTGATAACGAATTTTCGAACAAAATTTTCTTCAGTGATGAGGCTCATTTTTCGCTCAGTGGTTACGTAAACCGACAGAATTACCGCACATGGGGCTCTCAATATCCTCAGGTGATTGCAGAAAGGCCTTTGCATCCGGAAAAAGTAACCGTTTGGTGTGCACTATGGTCTGGTGGTGTTTTTGGCCCATATTTTTTTGAAAACGATCAAAGAAGAGCCATTACAGTCAATTCTGACCGCTATGGACGTATGTTAACCGATTATTTTTGGAGAGAAATTGAAGATTATGATCTGGAGAACATGTGATTCCAACACGATGGAGCCACAAGCCACCCAACACAGGCTAATCGAGCACTTTTGCAAGAGAAATTTCCAAGACACGTAATTTCGTGATGTCAATTGGCCCGCAAGATCCTGTGACCTAACACCTTTGGATTTCTTTTTATGAGGCTATGTGAAAGATCATGTTTACGCGAACAATCCTCAGAATCTTGAGCAATTGAAAACCAATATTCGTGAAATTATGGCCGAGATATTGCCGGAAATGTGCCGAAAAGTCATTGAAAATTACCTCAAAAGGATTGAGGCCTGTAAGAGGTCCCGTGGAAAACATTTGAATTATGTTGTATATCATGTGTAATGGCAAGGTTCAATATTTATATTAAATAAAATAAATGTTACCATCTGAATATTTTATGTGTTTTCTTTAGCTTTACTTTCCCAAGCGTAAAATGGATAACCTTATACTTCACAAATATTGGAGACTCAAAAAAGAGGCACAGATTGAGGCCTTTTTGGGCATTTTTCACTGATGTGGGTGAATATATCGCCAAATGCGATATTTGCAAAGAAAAATTTTCTTTTAAAACTACACTTTCCAATTTAAAGCGCCACATGGAAAGAAAACACCAAACAAATACGAGCCCCCATGCAACTGATATGCATGAAGCAGGCAATGTTTTAGGAGAAATGATAACTACCCCAAGTTCATCTCCAAGTTCATCTCATGTAAGTATTATATCACATTGCGTTAGTTATATTTGCAATGGCATTTGCGAATAACCTTTGTTAGATATCTATAATTTAAAAATTTTATTAGGTACCTCAAGCTGCATCGAACCAAGCACAATTGCCTTTACAACGTGTTTCTGCAACTACAAAAATGATCAATTATTTGGACAAAAAGATGACAAAATAAAACTAAAAAGCGATCGACGATGGTCTCATTTCATTATTTACACTAGATCTGCAGCCATTTAGCATTGTTGAAGATCTCGGTTTCAGACAATTTGTTAAGAAATTAAATTCTTCTTATCAACTTCCATCCAGAAAGCATATTTCTAAGACGCTAGTTGCCGCAAAATATGAAAAATGTGTCTTAGTAACGAAAAATCTTGCAGACAGCATTATGAGTTGTTGCTTGACAACAGATTTGCTGGACATCAATAAATAATAAGAGCTACATTGCTGTCACAAGACATTTCATAAATGATGAATTCGAAGCCAAATCGATACTTTTACAGTGAACAATATTTTCGGAAAGCCATACTAGTCAACAACTAGCTCACAATATTAAGCAAGTTATGGAAGAATGGAAAATCCAAACGAAGGTCCTTGTAGTATTATCGGATAATGCGAGCAACATTGAGAAGGCCATTAAAGATGATCTTCAACTCAAACATTTTGTGCACAATCTTAATTCAATTGTTCTCGATGCACTGAAAGCGGTTGACCCCTTAATTAAAACAGTGAAATGTATTGTTTTTTATTTTAAAAAGAGTACGGCTTGTTACAAAAAGTTGAGAAAATTTTTCGACAATACTGGAACCAAACCCAGAAAACGTATACAAAGTGTTGTTACCCGATTGAATTCAACTTATTTCATGATTGAGCGATTAGTTGAGCTGGAAAGTGCTATAAGGTCAACAATTGGTCTTTTTGATGTTGAATTACTTTCGTTGACTGCACCCGATTGGGTACGTCTTAAAGATTTAATAAGAATCCTAAAACCATTCGAAACGGCTACAAGAGCAGTTAATGGGGAAAAATATATGAACGTACTGACAAACGGTTTGCTTGACGTAACCTCCGGCATGGCAACGAAACAGGCTTTATCAGAAAAGGGAAGGGAAGTCTTACTGTCTTTAAATCACGGCGTAAGGACTCGGTTGGAAGGCATTGAAAACGACATAACTTATGCTCAATGCACTTTCCTTGATCCCCGTTTTAAGGCCATGGTCTTTCAAAGCAAAGAGGCTGCTAAAAAACAAAATCAAGTGTAATAAATTTAGTAAGTAATAAAATTTCAGAGTTTTCAGGTGAAGAAAAAACATGCGACAATTATTGAATGTGACCTGACAGAGCAAAACTTGGCTGAAGGCAATACAACAACCAGTGTCGACGAATTTTCTGTATGGAGCGCATACAAGAAGCAAGCACCATCACATAAGCCCAAAGGAATCACATCTTCACGTTCATGAGCCCTCGTTGAGGTGCAACGGTCTTTAGATGACGGATTATTGGAGCAAAGTGATGATCCTTTAGTGTGGTGGAAAAATCATGTATATGACTATCCATATCTTAGCACGGTAGTGCAAGAAAATTGCTGCGCACTGGCAACATTCGTTCCTTGTGAAAGAATTTTTTCAACTGTTGGAAATATTTTGACCAAAAAACGCTCCTTGTTAAGCTCTTCGAAATTGCAGAAATTACTTTTTTTAATTGTTGACAACATATGAAGTAATAATTAATAGAATTTTAGTTTTAATCAGCAACAGAAACGATGAGCATTTGCTTGATCTTTAAAACACAGCTTTTTTGTCACAGTGACTTGTTTGGATAGTCACAGTTCGGAGCTGTGACAGAATATTCCAGTCACACTACATCTCTAGTATGAAACATGGACCCTAACCCAAGCATCTGCAAATATATTGAACGCCTTTGAGCGACGGGTCCTGAGGGGAATAATCGGAGCAAAACTAGACGGGGACCAATGGTGAATTCGATACAACCATGAGTTGTATGAAATTTTCGACGAACCGGAGGTCTCAGTGATTGTCAGACTGCGGAAGCTGCAATGGGCTAGCCACATGAATCGTTTGGACGAAAAACGGATACCCAAAAAGGTATTTGCGGGACCAATGGAAAAATCGAGGAAACGCTGGGCTATCTCGGTCAACGAAGGCAGTTGATCGCTGCTGCTCCTTCATCGGACGAGGACGCGGTCAATAGACCAAGACAGTTGAAGGTGCTATTTGCAGGAAACGAAGGCCCGAAAGGGGCTATAGTGCTAAGAAGAAGAAGACGAGGGGTGTTTAGTTTTTGATTTTTAGATTGTTGCATGTCCGTTTGTTCTGTTTCATCTCGTTTCCGTTTTCGACGGAGAGTGTAGTCTATTATTGAGAAAATTGCGTCCAAATTCGTAATAGCTTGTTGTGGTTGGGAAGTTAGGCACAATTGATGTTTGCTAACTGCACGTATATATATTATTAATCAATGACTTAATATAATGATCAGGAGCATGTGGAATCATTCTACCTCGTTAGCCATACAGTTTGCAAACGAGAGAGAGAGAGAGAGAGATAAATTGGCTTCCTGTTCCCAGCTGTCCAAGTGTAACCAACATGAAGTTGGGAACTTTTGCTCAGGACTGTAACGAAATTAGTAAATCTGAAATAATAATGGATTATCATGCTACAAAGGGAGGTGTTGACATGGTAAACAAAATATGTGAGACCAGTTTCTCCGCCAGTGGAACAAATCGATGGATTTTAGTTTTTCTTTACAGCCTCATGAATGTTGATTGGAGTAATTAATTTATAATATATAATTTTAACAATTCTCATATAATAAACAATCACAAGAAATTGCTAGGGATGCTCTCTTATGATTTCACTGTGTCTCATCTGAAAATGTGATCATAGATTACAATTTGCCAAAAACACTGAGATGAAGGCTTTCAGAAGTATACAAGTTTGATATTCTGGAACCTCCGTTGGATAATCATAAGACTGGTCGTTGTTCTCACTGTTCATAAAAAAAAAAAAAGTAGGACACGATATAACCACATGAATTGCAAAAAAATATTTTTGTCTCGAACACAAATAAGCCTCTTAAAGATTAGTGCTTGTTATCATATTGGTTTCTTATATCAATGCTTACATAAGTCAGATTTTAATTGAAAGCTTGAGTATCAAAAAGTTATGTTCTTTTTCAACATATTGAGTTGGAAGGCTATGTTTAAAAGTTACGTTCTAATATTTTTCTGTTGCTTTTATTTCATTATACCTTCTTCTATGTATAAAATACCAATAACACTCAAAAAATGCATACTTATAAAAAATCCAAAGTGGAACAATTCGAAATAAATGACGACCGCTCAAAGGTAGAAAAAAGTTGAACGATAAAAAAGCACTTCAGAGTCAGGTCAGAATATAAAAATGGCATCTAGGCAAAAATCGAAATTCAAAAATTTCTCAAAGCTACAATCCATATTGGATATTTATGAAGTAAAGTCTAAAATCAAGGTAGACGTTGACGGGATCATGTATTAAATGTACCAGAATTAAATTCGATTCGAATGAACGCTGCAGATTTTACCCGTAGTCGTTTTTGCATTGCAGTAAAATATTATATTTTAAAATACGAGTACATGATACAATGTATTCAAGAAAATGAGTTTTGAAATTTTGTAAATGAAAAAATTTGCCACTCAAAAGGTTGAAATAAAAAACTTTTAGAAAAAAAAAGAAAACCGACTTCGAAATGCCCTAAAAAGGATGAAATAAATTTTATGGAAGCGGTGCCAAATCAATTTCCCCATTTCAACATAAAACTTTCCATATCTGCACCACCACAAAAGAATGGGGAAAATATATGACACCGCTTCCATAAAATTTATTTCATCCTTTTTAGGGCATTTCGAAGTCGGATTTCTTTTTTTTCTAGAAGTTTTTTATTTCAACCTTTTGAATGGCAAAATTTCTCATTTCAAAAATTTCAAAACTCAATTTCTTGAATACATTGTATCATGTACTCGTATTTTAAAATATAATATTTTACTGCAATGCAAAAACCACTACGGCTGAAATCTGCAGCGTTCATTCGAATCGAATTTAATTCTTGTACATTTAATACATGATCCCATCAACGTCTACCTTGATTTTAGACTTCATAATATCCAATATGGATTGTAGCTTTGAGAAATTTTCGAATTTCGTACTTTGCTTAGCCACCATTTTTATATTCTGACCTGACTCTGAAGTGCTTTTTTATCGTTCAACTTTTTCCTACCTTTGAGCGGTCACCATTTTGTTTCAAATTGTTCCACTTTGGATTTTATCACTCTATTGAATAAATTCTTGTTCCAATTTTGGTACAATCCGGAGCTATACTATGGTCAGAACAGAAATATTTCTGAAAATTTGGCGAAAATCGAAGCAAGTGGCGACCTTCAGGCACACATTTTTGTATATCCTATCTACATATAACCAACCACACACAGACACATCTTTATATATATATATATATATATATATATATATATATATATATATATATATATATATATATATGTATATATATATATATATATATATATATATATATATAAATATATATATATATATATAAATATATATATATATATAAATATATATATATATATGTATATATATATATATATATATATATATATATATATATATATATATATATATATTTATATATAAATATATAAATATATATGTATATATATATATATATACATATATATTTATATATATATATATATATACATATATATATATATATATATATATATATATATATATATATATATATATATATATATATATATATATATATATATATTGTATATATATATATATATATATATATATATATATATATATATATATATATATATACATGTATGTATCGACATATCTATTTATCTATGTAAACATAAAGTTTGCTCCGGAATTAATCTCAAGAAATTTACTTAAAAAGATCCTTTTTAACCGTATCACTCGTTTATTTTTTTTTATATCCACCGCCTTCGTTTTCAGTTAACTTCTCATGAAATTATACCCTATAGTTCAATGAAAACTCGCCTATGCATTTTCATCTTCATATGTATAGTTATGATCAGTTATAGAAGGAAAAGTATCTGTTTTAGGTTGCGATTCTCGCCGGTCTTTTGTATGAATATTACTTATTTTAGATTTCTGGGCATATGTTATAATGTATAATATTAACTGGAAAGTAACGAGTCAACTCTATAATTTGAAATCACTCAGTCCTTATTATTTCTTCGGGGAATTTTATAATTCCTATGTGTAACGTTTACATCTAGGCATGCAGGAAGGGTCCTTTACTAAGCTCATCGGTAAGCAAAGGATGACTTCGGAAGAGAAAACCATCCTGAAATGTTCCCTCTAACTATTGTTGAATTGAGTTTATGCCACATTTATAAGTAATTTATTGGTTATTTCCGGTAGAAATGATTGACTAAAATGTACCGTTTATGCAAAAAATGAAGGATACTGATAATTTTTATCACTCGCCACCAAAGCGCTCGGTATCTCCATCAAATCCTTGAACTGTGGCAACTAATTAGCACTTTTCGTGTGAAAAATTATTTAAACTCAATATCTCGACATCAATGTATCATATTGAACTGTTAGTATCTACAGAGTCCTTGAAAGGATTACAATTCTGTTCCAAGACATTTGAGATCAATATGTTATCCTTCATTTGAAACGTCTACAATCAAAATCCTTACACCCGTCGATCAGTAATGCTGAAAAATGCGGGTGAAAGTCGGAAAATTTTTAGTTTTAAGGATAAAAGTCCTTTACCGTTACTTGAATTTTTTATCCTTTAAACGGGACCTAACTGGAAGAAAGACGTATCATTTGCCAAAAACAGGCCTTTTCTATCTATCTCCGTTTAAAAGTTATGCGTGAACATACAAAAAAAAATATACGCGATGAATTGATAACCTTCTTTCTTTTGGAAGTCGGTTAAAAATAATGCAGGCGAGATTAAATCTCGGTCTGAAACACCGCGCGCGAGTATGTGTGTGATGCCATTAGACACGAGTATGGAAAGGTTAGAGTGTTTCTCATTTAGTCAAAAACTATGCCAAGATGATTTGGCATTGACTCGTCAACCACAACGAGGTTTTCTTTATCTCTTCAAATTTTTATTATGTTTTCTTTTTCTTTCAAATCCCACAAGAAATGCTATTACATTATAAAGGGTTTTCTAATAAGAGGTGTTATGTTGAATCGCCCGCTATTTCGGTAGATGTCACTTTTGAAGTGTCAGTTTTTGACATTAGACAAGTAAAAACTACGCCATTAATAAAAATGGAATGATACATGCTTCAACAACGCACCGAAATTATTCAAATTCACTATAAAAATGGTGAAAATTTGGCAGAGACAGTTCGTAAAACTCGAACATTTTTGGGTCGTCGTGAAGAAACCATGTCGGACCACCATACAGAAATTGGTGGAAAAATTCGAGCTGTTGAGACAACTTAGTTATGTCAAAAATAAAACCCGTGCACGTCACTCAAGAACAGCCGAGAATATTGCTGCTGTAGCCGAAAGAGTTGAAGAAAACCCAGGTTAGGCATTCCACAAACGTCATTACACCGTATTTTGCATAAAAATTTGGGTCTTAAGGCTTATGAAGTTCAGTCAACACAAGAATTCAAGCAGGTTGATCATCAACAACGTCGTGTTTTAGCTGATTGGGTCCTTGAAATGCATGAAAATGATCTGGAATTCCATCAAAAAATCATCTTGAGTGATGAGGCCCATTCCCACCTCGGTGGCTTCGTCAACAAGCAAAATTGTTGCATTTGGGGCTCGGAAAACCCAAGAATTATTGTTGAAAAGCCTCTCTACCCTCAACGTGTGACTGTTTGGTGTGGTTTATGATCCGGCGGAGTCATTGGACCTTACTTTTTCGAAAATGAGGCTAGATCAACAGGTACGATGAATGGATTGTGCTATCGAGAGATGATTAATGATTTTTTATTGCGGGAATTGGATGGTGTTGATCTGGAAAACGTGCGCTTTCAACAAGACGGCGCTGCGTGTCACACAAGCAACGAAACCATCGATTTTTTACGGGAAAAGTTACCGGACCGTGTTATCTCTCGAAGAGGTAATCACAATTGCCACCGAGATCTTGAGTTTAACACCTTACGAGTTCTTCCTTTGAGGCCACGTGCAACAGGAGGTCTACACCAACAGCTCAGCGTCGGTTCAAGACCTCAAAAATGGAATTCGTGAGGCTATCGAGGACATAGGGCAGCCACTTTGCGATTTGGTTATGGAAAATTTCATGAAAAGGATATGGCCCTGTAAGCATGGACGTGGTAGTCATTTGCCTGATGTTATTTTTCACTATTAACTTCATACCTTTTTCTTTATAATGAAATAAACATCCAATTATTTGTATTAAGAAAATGGTATTTTTGTTTAATATTAAAATAACACCTCATATTGGAAAATCCTGTATATCTTGCACTAGCTCTGTTCAAGCATTTCTTACATAACTACTGTCGTGGTATTCAAAGTGATAGCATGGCAAAAATTATCTACAAAATAACTCTGCGCTGCTTTTCAACTGCACAATCCACTCTGTAAAAGTCTAGTATTGCCATTAAAACTTTATGTAGTAAATAAAAGCTTCCACAAATAAAAATGCCATCAAAGAGAGAAATGCCACAGTAATATTCCAAGCTAAAATTAAAATGGTGCACTGAGTTAAGATTCATGAGTCAAGCTCATTATTCTTATTATATGTTTGGATTTGTTCATTATTTTTTAAAAAATTCTCTAAAAATTGTGCTCTTCCAAAACTTCAAGGCGAAAGTAATTGAACAAGCTTACGACCGACAGTCTTTTGGAGATTTCTTCCTTGTTTATTGCATATTTCTTTCATTTCCTAATTATTTAAGATCTTACGTTTGAACGGTTTGAGGATAGTGCAATATGTTCTAAGAGTACTTCATATAATTTTTTTATCATTTAACTGCGTTCTATCATGGTGGATGATTTTGTTTTCTTGGATTAATTGTAGCAAGGAATTATTAATAAAACTGGAAAATTCACTTCATACTGTAGACGTGGACAACTTCTGTATTCAAAATAGGAAGAGAGCATAAAGCTGAAAAATGCAATCTTTATTTTCCACCAAACAGTAATAAGCAGACGTGAGTGTAGAAAACAGAGGATATGTATGATAAATGAATGAAACAGAACTTCATGGTAAGCTTAGCAAATATTTTGGCCCAGAGGAGTTTCTCTCACATTAATTGGATTCTTTATACCCCAAGAGGGATTTTTAAGGAAATAATATGCCAGTGTGATCCGCGTTATTAAAATCGACTGCCTCAAAATATAATCAGAGTATTGTTGCACATGATTTATCTCTTAAATAGCTTTGAGTTTTTAATAACATAATAAAACTTTGTATAATCAAGAGAATATTGCCACAAGTCTTCAATATCTATAATTTCAAATAAACTTTAGAGCACAACCAACACAGAATAATCCATCTCTAGGAATTATTCGCACTTGTCATTGTGTTTTTTCACACTCTACATGCATGCATGCAAGTATATCCATTCCATAACCCTTAGTTTACCTTTGATCCAAAATCAAATTGACACGATAGCTATCTTTCAACACCTTCTCTTCAACACATCAGCGTATTATTTATCCATAACAATCAAATCACATTGAATGACTTGCCGACTTCACATCACACCGTGACGATTTGACCATGAATACCACACGGAACACCAACAAAACGTGCTTAAAGGAATTTTCTCAGATTTATAAAAGTCATTGTACGGATTCATTTAGATAGAGGATACAAACAGATAGATCCTGGAAAAAGGATGTGAAAAAATAATGCTTTTGCTATCACTTTTTCTTCATACAAGAATTACCGACATGAATTGTCTGTTATATTGGATAAAGTTTATTTCCCCAGGGGTTTAGTTGGGATTACGGAAATGGGTGGATAATTCTATATGGTCATTCTGTGCAATGATATTTAAGACAAGAAGACATTTAGGCCTTTAAAAAAGGAAACATCGAAGAAAGTGTGATTTTAAATCAAATTCTGGTATAAAAATTCAAACCTTAATGGAGAAAGCATTAGAGACTCGCGTCTGACTATTTCCTTAAAACTGACGCCAATCATTGAATCCCGCAAAAATATCTTGCACTAGCTTTTATCTGACTAATAAAACTTGAATATTGGCATCAACAGAGGAGGCTCCAAACAAAGCAAAGACAGTTCAGTCAGCTGGCAAGGTCATGGCTTCGTTTTCTTGGATGCTTGTGGAGCAATACTTATTGATTATCTCGAAAAAGGAAGAACAATCATCGGTGCATACTACGCAGCCTTATTGTAGCATTTGAGAAATTTGAGTCATTTTTGCCGCTTCCGTCGTGGTGCATGGACGTATTTTGTATTTGCTCCGCAACCAATTCTGAACATTTTCATTAATTAAATCTAAATAGTGCAAAGTATAAAATAAAATAGTGTTGAAGTTGTGTCTTTATTTATAAATAAATCCAAGTATTTATATTTTAAAGTTCAAGCAATCGTGACCCAATTGTGCCATAAACTCAATATCGACGTTTTGTACCAGTAACCCCATTTCTGTGATCGACTGACCATAGTGCTTTTAATGAAAGTTATATTTATATTTGCACCGTAAGCACATTTAACTGCTTTTTAATTTCGTGACGAATCTGCTTTTGATTAATTTATTGATTCCACTGATATGTGCTGAATCTGCAATTTGTGATAATTGAGAGTTGGTTTTAGTATTGAGCAATTAAATAAACAATCATACAACCTTGACTTTGAATTGCCAGAACTCAACTTTTATTTAAAAAAGAAAATGAATTTCAAATGTGATCTCGCCAATTGTGTCGCATTCGATCACACATTTAAATATGTGATATGTAAAGGTTTTTGTAAGAGAAGATGACATGGTACGTGTATGGATGCTCCAAGGAACTCGTTTCATCCCTATTTGGAGTCGCATTTCATTTGCTCGGACTACCAAAACGTAGAGGAGAAATTTAAAGCTGTTTATGATCAAGTAACTGATCGGATTGATGTCCTCATCAATGAAAAAGATCAATTAATTGCCCGCCAGAGCTCAAAGTCCCGAGCAAACAATGAAAGCTTTGTGGAAATGGCTACTTGCTTTAATGATCTTGCTTCGACGCTATCAAGTAGCAATAACAACATCACAAGAGCTCTTGAAGCAGTTGACAAACGCCTCACTTTGATGAGAAACCTAATTTCCAATCTTCATCTTCCGAGCACTGAAGTCTTGAACAAAGACAGCATGAAAGAGTTACTGGGAAATCTATTGATGAAGATACCAGCGCATCAACAAAATAGCACACTCCCCTCTGAGGTTTTAGCGAAAATCGAAGTTCTAGATAAACGATTCGCCTCTTTGGAAGAAACAGTGCAAGGCTTTTCAGTAACTCAAAAAACCGCAATATTTCGCGAAATCAACGCGCCGCATGTTCCCTGTTTAACTGATACACAGCCCAGTAGTCCACTATCACCAAGTCCAAAAAGCCCCAAGTTCATCTACAAACTTGAAACCTTCTGGTCAACAGAAGAGTGGGATAATCGCGTCATAAGACTTGCGGATTCAAACCAAGAGGCAAATTTCTGCACTTTCTATGTACAAGGAAGTAGAAGGATTTACAATTACGCCACAATTCGAAAAACAATTGAAAATGACCTTCTAATCAGTGGATGCAGAGTTGAGCAGCTACCTTTCCGCAATCAGCAAAGGCGAGGCTTCAAAGTTTTGATTCTAACGCAATATGCCTGGCTTTTCACGAGTTTCAAGAAGAAGAATGGTATTTGTTCCTGGTGCGGCATGGTTTTCAAGAAATTGATTGATCAAATCGCGAGCCCTGGATCCAAGGACAGTAAAAAACTACTAATGGTCCAATAGCAACTTCTAACATGGATCCTGAACCTCAATCCCTATTTTCTCCTTCGAAACGCTTGAATGCCTTCCACGCTTCGGATGATTGCAGCACTTCGGTTGTAGATCCAAAACTTCACCCTATTAGCGTTAGTGCTGGTCAAGTGGAAACAGTCATAGACGCAAAGGTGTCTACTGTACAAAACGTAGAAGCAGCTTCCTCTTTAAACTATAAATCTTCTACTACACAGGGCACTCAGAATAACTTCGTGCGTGGAGAAGATTTAATTCCAAATTCGTACGGATCAATTTTACATCCCATATCACTTGCTCCTAATAATAACAACCAATCCTTTTTAGACCCGTTGTTGCCGCCTACAGTCAAGGCCACTATAGTTTCGGGTACTGACCTCGAAAAAAGATATTTAATATCTCGACTTAGAGATAATAGAATTTACGAATCGGTTCGGCTCTACCTGTCATATATGCACAAGGCATCAGAAACCACTTGCATAGATGGGAAAACGAAAACAAGTCTGAAAATCGTGATTCAGAGAGAAGGTCTCCAATTGATCTGGACGCTCTCCGGCTTCTGTATTTTTCCTACCATGAAGAACTAGGTATCACCCTTAACCAGGCAAAAAAAGATATCGAAACGTACGCATCACATGTTAGTTCAAATCATATCTCGTCAATGCAAAGGGCAAGGCAACAGCACCATACATTTTTTCGTCCCCAATAAGCAGAAGATTTTAAAGTTTTTTACCATAAATGTGGTGGTATACGTAGTAAGTTAAACAAACTTTTTCTTGACGCAAAGTCGTGCCACTGTAATATCCTTACCCTTTCCGAAATGTGGTTGAATGATTTTCACATTAACGAAGAGATCCTTGCTAGTGACTGGTATATATACAGAGACGATAGAGATCGTCACAGAACAGGACAATCAAGAGGAGGTGGTGTTTTAATTGCAGTACACAACTTCTGCTTGAGTGAGCTAGTAAATTCCACGCAATACAAATTATTCCAGCAAAAAGTGGTTAAAATAAATTTGGGAAGATCTTACTTATATATTGGTGTTTTTTATGTCCCTCCAAATTCTAACGATACTATCTACGACGACGTTTGTCAAATTGTTGCTGAAATTAGTGCAATTACAAATGAAGAAGATAAGATTATAATTACTGGTGACTTTAATCGTCCAAACTTAAAGTTTGTGGTCGATGAACAAGACGGCCTCCTTCTTCCTATCAATCTCCTAAATAGTAATGATTTCAATCTCATGAGCACCTTTTATAGTAACGATTTGCAGCAAGTAGCTCCTATGCCCAACCAAAATGGCAGATGGCTAGGTCTTATTTTCTCTAACTCTTACGACGAAGTAGTGGTCAGTTCAACTGATGACAACGAGCATCTGTTTTCTAATTCAGTTCATAACCCCGCTTTTATCGTTGAATTGTTCACTTCTGATACTTCTAATTCTATATCGTACAATTCCACTATTGTATATGACTCACATTAACGAAGAGATCCTTGATAGTGACTGATATATATACAGAGACAATAGAGATCGTCACAGAACAGGACAATCAAGAGGAGGTGGTGTTTTAATTGCAGTACACAACTCCTTTATGAGTGAGCTAGTAAATTCCACACAATACAAATTGTTCGAGCATAAAGTGGTTAAAATAAAGTTGGCAAGATCTTATTTATATATTGGTGTTTTTTATGTCCCCCGAAATTCTTACGATACTGTCTACGACGACGTTTGTCAAATTGTTGCTGAAATTAGTGCAATTACAAATGAAGAAGATAAGATTATAATTACTGGTGACTTTAATCGTCCAAACTTAAAGTTTGTGGTCGATGAACAAGACGGCCTCCTTCTTCCTATCAATCTCCTAAATAGTAATGATTTCAATCTCATGAGCACCTTTTATAGTAACGATTTGCAGCAAGTAGCTCCTATGCCCAACCAAAATGGCAGATGGCTAGGTCTTATTTTCTCTAACTCTTACGACGAAGTAGTGGTCAGTTCAACTGATGACAACGAGCATCTGTTTTCTAATTCAGTTCATAACCCCGCTTTTATCGTTGAATTGTCCACTTCTGATACTTCTAATTCTATATCGTACAATTCCACTATTGTATATAACTTTCGTAATGGCAACTACGATCAAATCAATTGTCTTTTATCCCGAGTAAATTGGAATGACACTTTGTCAACGTTAGACTTGGATACAGCATTATCCACTTTTTATAGCATCATCTTTGACGCCGTTGAATCATTCGTACCTAAAATGAAAAAAAAGACAGGACTTCAGAGCCATGGCTAAGAAGAGATCTCCGGCATTTACGCAACGAGAGAAATAAACTTTACAAGCTCCTTAAACGCAATAATAATGCCAGCGATGAGATCAAGAGCAAATATAACGAGATTGCTATCGAATTCAAACTAAAATCCGAAGAGGCATATCAATCGTACGTTAACGTTGTAGCGGCGGAATTTATTTCCAGTCCAAAAAATTTTTTGACTTCGTGAATGTTAAGCGTAAAACTCATGGCTATCCTTCGATTATGACATACAAAGACTTGACGTCATCTTGTGTAGAACAGATCTGCGAGTATTTCACAGACCACTTTTGGCATGTTTACTCAAACTCTGCTACTCCACTAAATCTAGAGCCTCCGGAACAATCGTCTGGAATCCTTATAGAGAACATGTCGACTTCAGGAGATGAAATTCTCCAAGCTATCAAGGGTCTCGATTTAAATAAAGGACCTGGCCTAGATCTGATTCCACCCTGTTTTTTGGCCCTCTGCAAAAGTGAACTGACTAGACCCCTCTTCATTATTTTCAATAAGTCCCTATCTAGTGGTATCTTTCCTACAATTTTTTAAGCCATCCTTTATAACACCAATACATAAAAATGATGAAAAACGGCTTGTGGTGAACTACAGGGGCATTGCTGTCTCATCTGCTATGCCAAAACTGTTTGAAAAAATTATTTGTGGTAAAATTTCTCCCAGTATCGAACCATTTTTTTAATGAAGAGGAACATGGTTTCCGTGAAAACAGATCTACTACCACTAATCTAATCTCTTTGACGTCAGATATTCTTTGTAGAATGGAGCAAGGAAATCAGTTTGATGTCATATACACAGATTTTAGCAAAGCATTTGATAGAGTGAACCATGGAATTTTGTTGAAAAAACTCCGTAGCTTCGGCATTTCAGGTTCAAAACTAAGCTGGATTCAGCCTTATTTGAAAGGCCGCACACAATTTGTGAAGTTTTAAGGGCAGTTGTCGCGTAAGATCAATGTAGCCTCTAGGGTTCCTCAGGGCAGTCATCTCGGTCCACTTCTCTTCAATATTTTCATCTCAGATCTTTTGGAAGAGCTGTCTGATATTTCGCACCTTTTTTTGCTGACGGCCTCAAACTATATCACAGTATTCAAGAGAAAGGAATGTCGACACATATAACTATGAAATTAACAACACACAACTGCGAAGAGTTGATAAAGTTGTAGACCTTGGCGTAGTATTAGACGCCAAACTCAGATTCAACCTTCACTACGATGAAATTTTGTACAAAGCTTATAAGATGCTGGGTTTTATTAAACGGAGTGCGAAAGAATTCATGAATATTTGGGCCACAAATTCCTTGGTCGCCTCGCTTGTCCGTCTTATTCTCGAATACGGCTGCATAGTCTGGGACCCTATATACGACATCTTGAGTCTGTACAAAAACAATTTTTACTCTTTGCCTTAAGATCTCTGTACGACCCGACTTCTTTTCACAACCTACCATTTTATGACGATCGACTTCGAACATTCAACTTGAAATCACTCGCTTCCAGAAGAGTCGCTTTGTCTGCATGTCTACCTTTCGACGTAATAAGGTACAATATTCAAGTTACTGTTTTGTCAGACAAGATGTACTTTCTCGATCCTATTAGAGTCACGAGACACATTCCCATGTTGACCACGAGTACACACCACACTAATTATGTAGACAATGAGCCGGTTAACAGATGCTTTAAAGCGTTCAATAAGTTTAGCGATCTGTATTCCCCAACCACTTCCAAGTCCTGTTTTAAATCCAAAATATTAAAAGTCCTCAATTCATCGACTACATAATTAAGATTGTATTATTGTATTGGTATTTGACTTCAGTTTAATTTGATTTGTATTTTAATTTAAAATGGACCTTGTTTGGCGACTGAATAAATAAATAAAAAAAAATAGCTACTTTGAGTAGCTTGACGGTTCCTACTGTAAAGTGGGTATCGAAGCTATTGAACGTCGTTGGGAAAAGTGTACCGAACTGAAAGGAGAATATGTTGAAAAATATAAAACATTTTCGCAATTTTTTTATTCTTTGCCGGGTCTGGTACTTTTGAGACCGCCCTCGTAATCACACAAAAGCATTCAAAACTAAAAAAACTGCAACTTATAAAACTTACGAAAAAATAATATCGAATAATGCAATTTTGGATTGACTTTTATTCGCGATACATGCGCGCAAACTTCACCGCATAGATTGATTGTGGATATTGGTGATGAAGATACTCTAACTTGGCAGTTATGAAAAATGCTAGCATTCTTTGGTTTCGGAGAAATAGTTGTACCAGGACATAATATCCGAAGCTTGTCTACTATAATTTTATATATTATCTATGGTAAGGAAAATGGATCCACGAATAATGGAAGGTCCTTAAGGCGCAGCCCCCAGTAAAACTGTCCATCATAGAAACCTTACGAATATTTGCAAAATTATTTTAAGTAGAAATTAGAATGAACTTTTGGCTATTGAATCTAATAATTAAATTTTGCAAAAAGATTGTTGCGAAAATTACAAAAATCAAACAAAATAGCATGTTTTCGTTAAAAAATGTAGAAAATCTCGAAAAGTACTTAACGTACCGAGTTGATTTAAGCTATTTCTTTTAGATCTATTTTACATTGAATTAACTCATCAAAAATTAAAAAAGTGTGTAATTTACCCACACTGAACAAATATCATGCATGCATATTGATTTGTATCAAATTCCCACATTTTGTTCTAGGAATTTTTTTTCAAAAAACTTTTTTAAAATTTTTGATGAGTTAATTCAATGTAAATAATTTAGATCTAACAACCGTAGCTTAAATCAACTCGGTACGTTAAGTAGTTTCCGAGATTTACTAAATTTTTTTAACGAAAACATGCTATTTTGTTTGAATTTAATAACATTTTTGCAAAATGTAATGATTTGATTCAATAGCCAAAGGTTCATTCTGACTTCTAGCTACAAAAATTTTGCAAATATTCGTAACGTTTTTGAGGTGAACGGCTGTAAAGTTTACCCAAATTTGCACTGGGGGCTGCGCCTTAAGCAATCATTGGAAATCAAATGTATATTAATCTAAATTACAATAGATTGAGCAATAACATAAGTTCTTTTTCATTAGGTTCTGTTTCTTTACTCCTTTTTAATGAGGCTGCTGCCATTTATTAAAGATTATCAAAATTACAAGTAAATATCATCTAATCAACACAAATTCTATAAATATTCCATTAAAATTCTTAACAACTTAACACCCTTAATAAATGCAATAAACAATTCTGCTTACATAATTCAAATCCCTGCACAAATATCAGCATATACATATATACTCTACATACGAGGATATCCGCATACGGTAGGTAGATCATACTTTCATCAGCTTATGAATGACTTCGTTGTGGCGGTTTTAATTATATTGACCGAAATCGTTGGCCGCCAATTCATTTTCACTACGTACCCGTCCTTTGTAATAGACCCAATTATGCGGTAGGTAACTGAGCCAAAATGACTCGTTTCTGGCAGATAAACCACTTTTAGGTAGCTATAATTCTGCATTGTTCATATGTAGGAGTGTAGAATCATATTAACGAGGCAGTTTACAATGGCATTAACGCTCATTATTTTTCCAAGCCTAACTAAAATATGAATATTTGCAGTTAATTTTTGCCCGGGAAAGTGCCAATTTAATATGCATTATTACAAGGGAGCTCGATGTTGTTCAAGTGCAAAATAAATAGCTGGCCTGGGAAATTTATGCAGCGAAGAAGATGCTGCGCCCAACCGACAATTTCCATAAATTGGTATTAAATGCAAATATTTATTCGCGTTCAATATTCGTTTGGAAAATTAATATTCGCGACTAAAGTAACCTTCACGCTTAATTTTAAAATTTATTGTTAAAGCTGAAGAGCAACACTTGTGTTGAATTTCGCTTTCAGCAGAGTATTAGGAAATTTTCGAATAAATGCGATAAAAAATTAGCAAGTCCTGATTAATAATGTCTCTATGTGATGAACATCTACATATTCTGATAAAATAAAAGTATACGTGTGCCTACTCAACTTTTTAAATTAATATTATTACTTAATAACAACTATTCTCGAGCTCTGTAATCAGATCGAACAAGAATTATATCAATTGAATTTCAAAACAGAACTTGAAATATAAATTGAAACCGGAAATTGCAGAGAAAATTAGTTCTAATCACAGAATAAATTGTTTGAGCGAGAGACAAGTAATTTAAAGTTTCATAGTCTTTCCACACATTTTAAAGCTTGAAATTTTTCATTTCCTTCTCCTCCAATTTTGAATTTCCTGGTCTCTCGCCTTGAGTCTCCAAATGAATACCTTTTTGGATATGCATTATTCATCCACACTATTTACATGGCTAGCTCATTGAAGCTTCCTCAATCTTACAATCGTTGACGCCTCCGGCTCGTCAAAAATTTCATAAAGCTCATGGTTGTACCAAATAAACTATTGGTTCCCGTTTAGTTCCGCTCCAATTATCCACCTCAGGACCCATCTGTCGAAGGTGTTCTAGATGTTTGCGGATACTTAGGTAAGGGTCCGTATTTGACACCCATAGTATAGCACAAGCCATACCAAAGATATACAGTGAGCGTCAAAAGAAAGTAAACACCTTAGATACTTGTATTAAGAATTTTATTAAAACAGGGTAATTAACACAAAATCAAAAATGTGTATAAGGAATCAAAGACTTATTTAATAAGAACTGAACACAACATACACATTAAACAAGAGTAATACACAACAAGGATAAATTCACTTTAACCAAAAAAAAACCAAACTTCGCGCGTCAAAAAAAAGTAAACAGCAAACAAAACATAACAGAACTTCAATAAAAAAAGTAGATTTTTTTTGTTTTTCTTTGGACTTAAGCACCTCGTTTAGTCTTCTAGGTATCGACGCGACAAGTTTTTTGCCTGGGTAAGTGTAACGTCGAACAGAGTGGACGCGTTTTTCTGTGCTCCGTAAAAATTAATTAGTTCGTTCGTTAAAATATACTAATTTGCTATTTTGAAACTTTAATCAAAAACATTTACCATTGGTTTATTAAGTTACCGCGATTTGATCTGGATAGTGTACGAAGTTGTTTATTTAATTGAAAGTATTGGGGACACGAAATGTTGCACTAAAATATAAATTAATCGTGAGAAGTGCGTGTTGTGCAGCTAAATGCAATCCCCTCAGTGCAATGCATTTTATGTATGCGACTTAAATGTGTTTAAATGTGTTTAGCGTTTAATTTAATTTAAGGCAACAATAACTGCATACATGCAGCTCTATAGCTGTGGCCCATAATGTGCTAAAATGTGTTTAACGCTTAATTAAAAATAACAGTAACTGCACACACGCAACTCTATAACTGTGGCTCATAATTTTGTCATACTCAAATGAAAGTGCATTTGTAATCGTAATTTATTGGCTGTTGAATTATTGCTTATTTGACCTTGAACCATATTGGTTTGTATTTAAATTCTTTGAATCATTTTTGCTGTTTTTGCATCTCGCTCGAACGACCTTGATTTTCTGTTTTCGTGCCACTAACTGATCGCGTAATTAAATTAAATTAAATATGAATTTTAAGTGTAGCCTTCCAAATTGTGTGGCATTTGACCACACTTTTAAACAGGTCATCTCCAAAGGCTTCTGCTCTCGGAAATAATATGGTGCCTGTATGGACGCACCGAGGGATTGGTACAATTCATATATTGAAGCCCACTTCATTTGCACCGATTGCCAAAGCTATGAGCAAGCACTTAATTGCATGTAAGATCGCATAATTAGCCAAATAGAATCATTAATCGCAGAAAGAGATCAATTAATAGCTCGCCACCAATCAAAGTCGAAAGCGAATGACGAAAGCTTCGTTGAAATGGCTAACTGTTTTGATGACCTTGCTTCATCACTGGCATGCAGTAACAAAAAGATTCACAAAGCACTTGAAATGGTGGATAGACAAATGATTTCAATGAAAGAACTAATAGCTACAATTCAACAACCAAGCAGCGAAGGTCTTAGTAAAGAATCCATTGAGGAAATGTCCACCAAAGTTTTCAACAGTCTTTCAGTACATGGAAACCATGAACAAGAAACAAAGCTTTCAGCCATTACATCAAAACTAGACAGCATTTATCAAAAGCTCTCAAGCTTGGAGGCAAAACTACTGGAGAAAGATGCTGGTCATATAGCTTTCAACAATCCTGAAAGTCATATAGCTTTCAACAATCCTGAAAGTCAAATGAAGGAAAACAGAGAGTCGAAACACAAACACAGCGTGCATCCCTCTATGCCATCAGCTCCAGTTCCAGTGATGACCACAGCCAGGATCTTCAAGCTAGGAGCTATCTGGTCGGAAGAAGAGTGGAACAACAGATTATCTAAACTGGAGGCAGGAAACTCATCAGCCAACACAACATCATGCGACCTTTTCTATTTAAGGAAAGTTCCCCATCATCTTAATGCAGGCGGAGTTCAGCGAAAACTTGAAACGGATTTCCTGATAAATGGATGCAAAGTAGAGGATATACCACATCGCAACAAACGAAGACGTGCCTTGAAAGTTTTTGTGCCGCTCAGGTATGCATGGCTTTTCACCAATTTAAAAACGCATAACGGAGTCTACATCTGGGATTATATGGTTTTTAAAAAGTGGAGAGAACCCAGAACCTCTAGTAAAATCAATTTAAATAATAATTGTAATAAATATTACTCTGCCATTATCCCACAAAGCATAAAAAAAGCCCAATCCTAGTGATATCCCATAAAATTTAACTCCGGATATAGTTGCGGGAATTGCACCTCCATCTCCCAGTGTTAAGAACACAACAAACAAGCCTATTTCCTTGGAATCTGAAAGTACTAACAAAAATTGTCTGCACAAGTATGTGCCCCCACAGTCCAAACAACTGGTGGTACGAAGGAAATGTGTAAATATAAGAATTTTATACACGGCGGTGTTCAAATTCCTTCCTCTTCACCTTCCATTCTGCTACCAACCTCAACAATTCACTCTTCAACGCCAAAGGCACATTTTTAAATCCTCTTATACCACCGTTCGTGAAAGCTACCATCAACACTAGTGTGGATCTAGAAAGCAGATACATCTTATCAAGGCTTAGAGACCATAAAGTCTATGAATACGTCAGACTTTTTCTAGCGTACTTGCACAAAGCTCCAGAGACAACGTGCATCGATGGAAAGACGAAGATTAATTTGAAAGTAATGATCCAGCGCGAAGGTCTTCCAATAGAAGTTGATGCCTTTCGTGGACTTTACTTAAGATTCCACGAAGAATAAGGCGTGTCCTCGGACCAAGTCAAAAAAGATTTAGATACTTACGCCTCCCATATAAGCTCTAACTATATAACTTCAGAGATCCAGAGAGCAATACCAAAAATTTTTTCGTCCCCAATAATTAACTTTCATCCAGTAGCCTAAAACTCTTCTACCACAACTGCGGTAGCATAAGAGGTAAAGTGAACAAACTCGTTCTTGGCGCCAAATCGTGCCATTTCAATGTTCTGTGCCTTACAGAAAAACATGGTTGAATGACTCATTTCGTAACGAAGAGATTCTTGATTCTAATTGGATTATTTACCGAGATAATCGAGATTTTTTAACCACTGGGCAGATACGGGGAGGGGGTGTTTTACTCCCTGTGCACACGAATTTCCCAAATGAGCTCATCCCTACTGCTACGAATAAATCTTTCCAGCATAAAATTGTTCGCATTAAAATGTCCAAATTCAATATATATATATTGGTGTTTTTTACATTCCACCCAAATCCAGCAAACCAACACACAACGATGTTTACAGTGTTATTTCCTCTCTTGCGCGATCCATCGACGAGGAAGACAAGATTTTAATTGCGGGAGACTTTAATCGACCCAATTTAACATTCATCATTGAACCTGATGATAAGTGTCTTATTCCAGTTAATCTCCTAGATCACAGCGACTTCAATCTTGTTAGTACATTCTATGGGAACGATTTGCAGCAGGTCGCTCCGACTCCTAATCAGAATGGTAATTGGCTTGACCTTCTTTTTAGTAATGCTTATGGCGAAGTAGTGGTCAATCTAACTAGGGATGTGGACAACTTATTCTCTAATAGTCTACACCATAACGTATTCTCTGTTGAATTGCCCAATGCTGATGAAACCTATACTTTCTCATACAATAACTTAATTGTATATGAATTTCATAATGCTGACAACCAGGGCATTAATAATTATTTAGGTAATATTGACTGGACTGGTACACTGACAACTTTAGGTATAAACGATGCGATAGATCGTTTCTATAAGGCAATCATTGACGCCGTTGAAAGTTATGTACCTAGGATTAAGAAAAAAGACAAATCGTCTGAACCTTGGCTTGATAGGGACCTACGATATTTACGAAACTAAAGAAACAAACTCCATAAAATCATACAAAAAAGATCCAATGTAAGCAATGAATTGAAAAGCAAATATGATCATCTGGCAAAAGAATTTGAATCAAAATCTAGAGAAGCTTGTGAATCATATGTAAACACTATTGGAGAGAATATAATCCAGAATCCAAAGAAATTTTTTGACTTCGTAAATACTAAACATAAATCAAAGGGGTACCCCAAGTCAATGGTATATGTGGACTTAAGATCATCATCGCCTGCAGAAATCTGTGATTTTTTCGCGAGTCATTTTCAATCTATTTATTCTACTAATAGCACCTCGTCCTATACTCCTTCTCCATCCACATGTTCAGTAGCTCTCATTAATCAGATGTTTATTTCTGAGAAGAAATATTGAAAGCGATTAAGGAGCTTGATTTGAGCAAAGGACCAGGCCCTGATTTGCTTCCTCCTTGGTTTTTGTTCCACTGCAAGGAGAAACTGCTTTTACCACTTTACATTATTTTCAATAAGTCTCTCTCCTCAGGAATATTCCCAACATACTGGAAATCATCCCATCTGATTCCAATTCACAAATGCAGTGACAAAGGGTCCGTTAAAAATTATAGAGGAATTGCTATATTATCGACCACCCCGAAACTATTTGAAAAAATTATCTGCTCCAAACTATCTCGCATCGTAGAGCCTCACCTTAGTAACCAACAGCATGGCTTCCAAAAACTCACTCGACAACCACTAACCTCACCGTGATGGTGTCTACTACGCTTTGTGAAATTTAAAAAGGACACCAAATTGATGCTATATACACCGATTTCAGTAAAGCTTTCGATCGTGTCAACCACAAAATACTGTGTAAGAAGTTGCAGGAATTTGGAATCACTGGCTCATTACTTGATTGGCTCTATTCTGACCTAGAAATTTAAAACTGTATCATGTGATTACCTCTCAAAACGACTCACTATTCCTTCAAAGCAAGATAAACTCTCTGTTTGAATGGTCTTCCATAAACCAGCTTCATTTGAATTTGGAAAAATGTCGGGTGATTACCTTTTCCCGCAAAAATTCAGTCTTCAAAGCTGATTATCACCTGAACAATACAAAACTGGCTAGAGTCGATAGTGTCAAAGACCTTGGTGTCATCCTGGATACAAAGATGCGGTTTAAGTTGCATCACGATGAAATTATTTCCAGAGCTAATAGGATCCTAGGTTTCATCAAGCGAAGAGCGAAGGAATTTAAGAACATATGGGTGACCAAAACCTTATACCTTTCTTTAGACCGCCTCTTACTCGAATATGGATGTTCCATTTGGAACCCTGTTTTGATGTGCATATAGACTTTACCATCATATGCACAAAGACTCCAAATTCTAAATATAACATCACTTTCCTCCCGAAGATCAATGATAATTTGCTGCTTCGCTTTCAACGTGCTTAGAGGCACCATTAGCATACCATACATAACTAATAAAATAAAATTGAATGAAACATCACGAGCCACTAGGCATTCGCGTATGCTGATAGAAGAGCGGCATCATACTAGGTATGCAGACAGCGAGCCAATGAATAGATGTTGCAAAACATTTAACTCATTGAGCGCTCACTACTCTCCAACGATCTCCAGAGTCCAATTCAAATCCATTATCCTAAACGCCTTGTCCTCCCTAGTCCAATAAACTTAATCTAATTAAATATTTTGTAATTTTCAACTATATAATGATTTAATACTTTTAAAATTTTTGAGAATTGTTAATGCTTTTAATTGTTATTTATGTATATCAATGTATTATATGTATGCCTTGTTTGGTAATAATAAATTAATTGATTTGGCTCCATTCTTCCTTTATAACCTTCTTTAAGCCGGCTTTGCTTGAAATGACCCTTTGTCTCACTTTTTTGTCAAGGTGTTCTCACATATGCTCGATTGGGCTAAGATCTGGAGACTGCGGCGAATGATCAAGTGTCTTAGGAGTCCGGTGCATTAGCCACGCTTTCACAATTTTGGATGTATGCTTTGGACCGTTGTCCTGTTGAAAGATCCAATTTCCAGACAAGCCTAATTTTTCGACGCTAGGGGCAACATTTTCCCTCAAAATGGCGAAATAATCCATTTTGTCCCTTGTTGAGTCAACAAAAACAAGATTACCAACACCAGTTGCCACCTAACACCCCATACCATAACTGAACCGCCAACATGCTTAACAGTGTTGGTAACACACTTTTCTTTGAAGGCTTCATTCTTAGCACGCCATATTTTTGGGGGCCTTTTCGCGCCGAAAATTTCGAATTTGCTCACATCTGTACATAATACGTTTTCCCGAAAAGATGGAGCCTCGTTTGGTATTTTTTAGCGAAGTCCATACGCTTGATCTGATTCGCTTTGGATATGTATGGCTTTTTCCGTGGTATTCTTCCATGTAGACCATTTTTATGAAGCGCTCTCCTGACTGTACTCGCACTTATTGGTTTGCCTGATGCCTGCGTTATGTCTTCTGACAATTTAACTGCACTTAAGACTGGATATGCCCTTACTTCTTGTACTACAGCTCTAACTTCAGTACCACTGAGCCGCTTTGGGCATCCAGATCCAGATCCATATCTTCAACGAGATGATGTTTGGCATACTTATCAATATTTTTTTAGGTAAATTTCTCGAGAGAAATTTACCTATTGCGGAGAGCATCATATATATATATATATATATATATATATATATGGGATATAACGAAATTTGTGACCACGATAGAGGTTGCAATTTTGCTTCGATTTTCACCAAATTTTCAGGAAAGGTGTATTGGGTAATTATCTCGGTTAAATTCGTGAACCAGCTATATCGGCTGGGCAAAAACAAAATGGCGGCCATTTTAGACGAAAAATCGTGATTTCTGTTCTGACCAAAGTATAGCTCCGATTTGGATGAAATTTGGTACAAAGGTTCATTGCTGTATGTGATGAATCTCACAATAAAAAATCCAAAGTCGGTACGGCAGAAACAAAATGGCGGCCGCTCAAAGGTCAAAAAACGTGCAAAATTTTGTTGTTGTAATAGTGGTCAAAGCTTTCAACAGATTTTCATGAAATTTGATAATTTGATAGAAATTATAAGTATCTAAAGAATTACGTGAAAAAATTGGAGGTCAGGTTGCAAAAAACAAAATGGCGGCCAGTTAAAGGGCGAAATTTCAAAGGCTTTTTTAAGTCGCAATTTTAATCCGACATATACGAAATTCGGTTTCAAGATAGACATTGTTTAGGCCTACAGTCTTTGATATTTTGGTGATCATGCATGAGCAAATTTCAAAATGGCGGCCGTTTGAATATGCGTTTTTTTCAGGTTTTTGTGGCCCTCTAGCGGTCACATTTTCCAGCGGATTTTGATGAAACTTGAGATTATGGATCTCTGTACTATGTTCTTGTATTATGCAGGAAATTATTAAAATTGAATGAAAAATAAAAAAGTCGAAAATTTAAAGCCTAATATTTTTAGCTGCCATTTTCTTTAAAAATTGAATTATTTTGCCCTGTCTAGAGTGAAACTTCTATTTGAACGAGATAATACATTGATTGATGAGTTTCTAGCATACAAAGATTTAAAATAATCCAAAATAAAATGCATGCATTCAAAATGGCGGCCCCCAAAGGTCAGAAGGCAAGCGCAATTCGCTATTTTAGTGCCAACTGAAATAATGAATATTTTTCATGATAACGTTTTAAATGACTTTACTTGATAGAATTTATAAACCAGACCATTTTTAAGATATTGTAAAATCTTTTTAACAATCCCCTAAAAAAATTATAAAATCGCGACTTGTCTGTCTGTCCGTCCGTTTGTTCGTGCGTCAAAACAAGTTTTCTCGCAAACCACATGAGCTAGAATGAGGAAATTTTCTACGTAGGTCAAAAGTGGTGCCTCTTGAAATTTGCAGTGCAAGAAAATATTTTAAGGTATTTTAAGGGGGGTCTCCCCATACAGGGGGGTGGCATACAATTTTTTTTATTTCTGTAGCAGCCAAGATTCTCAACAGATTCCGTTGAAACTTGAAATTATAAGTTATTAACGCAAGTTAATTTAATTTAATTATGCAAATCGAATGACAAATGAAAAAGTCGAAAATTTACAGCTTAATATTTTTAGCAGCCGATTTCAATAAAAATTGAAATGACGGCCCTCATAGTTCATAAAAAAATTGAAAATGTATATATTAATGGCAACGCAAGTGCTGATTAAACTTTCATGGAAATCTTTTGAAATTAACTATTCGAGCTATTTAAGCCTTTGTGTGGTTACCACTGTGAACTGTGTAAACAGCAAATGCGAGAAGGGCGAAACCGGTATTTACATGTTTACAACAATTTATGATCCGCCGATTTTCAATATGTAATCCATACGTATGCAACTCAATTTAATTAGCAAAATATTCGCGCCCCGATAAAAGGTCTCTAAGAACGAACGTGGCCAGATTTTTTTTATGTTAATAAATACCCATGTGGTACTACGAAAATTGCAGAAAGAAGTTGAGTAGTAGGCAAGCCAAATTTTTTTTCGAAGCTTTATGCTACATACGAGAAATTTACCTTTCCGGCTGGTGCTGCCAACGGGGATTTTTTTACTGTGCAGTGGTTTCTGCCCACGGTTTTGCCATTTTCACACAAGGATTTACCTTTTTTTTTAAGTCTATTATAATTTACCGAGTATCAGGTGATGTTTGCTTTCCCATGATGAAACTATTTTCTTTTACGTCTTTATTTTTAGGGTTTTGTACTAAAATACAAAACCCTATTGCAATCACGACCTGTGTCCGTCCGTCCGTCTGTAGGTCACAGCACTTTTTCTCCGAAACTATAGAAGCTACAGCCATGATACTTTGTGGGAAGGAAGTGGTGACTACTTGAAAGTTCAAGGGTGGAAAATTTTTTCGAAGGGGTTTAGGGTTTTTAAAAAAAAATTTCACCACGGGTAGTCGAGGAGGATGTCATTAGAAAGGTCTCAATGAGATCCTTTCCACACAAGTCTTAAAATTGCCTTATCAGTACTGAGGGGGGCAGGGGAAGTGGAAATGTACGAACTTTTTGCGTCCCCCCCCCCCCTCGCGATTGGACACCTTTCATCCGAAAAAATCATGAATATAGGCCTTTATGAGTGCAACAACAACAAATACGTGAGAAGTCGAAATTCGTTCAATTTTGTTAGTAATAAAGGGTTATCCATTTTACGCTTGGGAAAATAAAACTAAAGAAAACACATAAAACATTCAGTTGGAAACAAAATTTTTTATTCAATATAAAGATTGAACCTGGCCATTATACGCGGAATACAACATCATTCAAATGTCCAAAAAGTCATTTTCAATGACTTTTTGGCACATTTGCGGCAATATCTCGGCCATAACTTCACGAATATTGGTTTTCAATTGCTCAAGATTTTGAGGATAGTTTGTGTAAATACGATAACTCGCATAGCCTCATAAAAAGAAATCCATAGGTGTTAGGTCGCCGGATCTTGCCGGTCAATTGACATCACTCAATCTCGAAATTACGCGTCCTCGAAATTTCTCTTGCAAAAGTGCTCGATTAGCCTGTGTTGTGTGGCTTGTGGCTCCGTCCTATTGGAACTAAATGTTCTCCAGACCATAATCTTCAATTTCTCTCCAAAAATAATCGGTTAACATCCGTCCAAAGCGGTCAGAATTGACAGTGATGGCTCTCCCTTGATAGTTTTCAAAAAAATACGGGCCAATAACACCTCCAGACCATAATGCACACCAAACGGTCACTTTTTCCGGATGCAAAGGCCTTTCTGGGATCACCTGAGGATTTTGAGAGCCCCATATGCGGCAATACTGTTTATTTACGTAACCACTGAGCGAAAAATGAGCCTCATCACTGAAAAAAATTTTGTTCGAAAAATCGTTATCATTGGCTTGTTGTTCAATCACCCAATTCGCATACATTCTGCTTTTTGCATGGTCTTGAGCAGGGATGTTGCGGATCCAGAATTTTTGACATCCGCAGCTGCGGATGCGAATGCGAATATTTTCGGATGCACATCAGTGGATGCGGAGGCGGATGTGGATGTTGATGGTTTTTAAGAAAAATTTAATTTAGGATTGAAAATATCACTTGTAATAGTTATTTCTTTATTATGAAATGATGATGGAGTTTTTGTTTATTTTGTTATAAAATATTTGATAACGGAATTCAAAAATTGGTGCATTATGTTTGAGAAAAAGTAAAGTTGCTGCCTTTTGAGACTCCAACCAGTTTTGCAGAGGTTCGTAGATAAGCCCCGCACCACTAAATAATTGTTCACTTGGAACACTTGCTGGCGAAGGTGACAAATATCTCCGTGCTATAGCTCATAGCATCTTAAATTCACTTAGATTAATGCTCTACCAGTCAAGAGGGTTTTCAGATACAGCTGCTCTTTTCTTATTTCGACACAAAACCAATTCCTTTTTGAGAAGCGCAACTGGGTCATTGATATCAAATGTTTCTTCGTCATCGTTGTTGTCACTTGAGAAATCCAGCATCATAGCCAAGTCACTTTTAAGGCAAGATTTATCGGGAAAGGATGGTCTCGGCTGCTGTGTATGTGTTTGTTCGGGAGATTCTCTGGTCCTGCTCCCCTTAGCTTGCTTGGAACTCGAACAATATGTATTAATATGATGGAGGATTTCGATCTGTAAAATTTTATCTTTCATATTTTCCTCTATTACTGGTTTGAAAAGCTTAAGCTTGTACCGAGGATCTAGATAAGAGGATATTGCAAATAAATGGTTCTCTTCCAAGCCAAAAAACTTGGCACAAATTTCTGTTTTCAGTTATAATTGCATGTTGAATTGCATAAAAATATTCCCATCTTGACAAAAAGTCATCGAGTTTCTTTATGAGCATTTGAATTATTGGAATAACTGTTGATATAAGGGTTTGAGAACTGCTGAGTTCCCATGTGGCTTCCTCAAAAGGTTTCAGTAATTCAACACAGCACTCGAGAATTTTCAAATCTTCTGGCGTGATGGGATCAATGTTAATGCTGTGCTCATTAAAGTAAAGGCTTAATGCGTCTTTCACCCTTATAAATCGCTCGAGCATATAAAATAAACTATTCCATCGCGTTACGCAATCTTGATAAACTTTAAGGTTGGGTTGATTCAGTCGGTCTTGGACGTTGGGTTGATTCAGTCGGTCTGTTTTTGAGCAATCGTTGAATGGTTGAAGTGAGCGGAAATTCTTTTGCACTTTTGCTTGATATTTCTTATATTTTCTTGTGATAGCAAGCAACTGCGAATAGCTAATTGCATTTTATGAACAGTACAATCGATGCCATTCAATGCCGCTAATTTCATTGCTCTTTTCATATTAGAGCCTTCTTCACGAACAGTGCAATGCACTCGCTCTTTTGGAATATTCCACTCCAGCAGCATTTTTTCGAATTTTTCAGCGATTATGTCACCAGTATGGCGGTCGTCAAAAGTCTCGCAATTCAGGAAAATTGACACTCGCTTAAAGTGTTCTGATATTCCGTGGCCAGTCAAACTAAGCAAAGAACCACTAGAACTTGGATCCGTCCAAATATCGCTCGTAAATGACATGAAATCGAAATTTTTAATTAATTCTTTCAATTTACAAGCTACTTTTCCATAGAGCTCTTTACACACAAAATCAATAAAAAAATTGCGCCCTCTCAGGTTATATTTCGGTACTATTTCTTGTAGCAACCTGCGGAACCCTATGCCTTCCACGAAGTTAAAGGGCAAATTTTGGAGGGCAATCATTTCGCCTATTAGTTTGTCTATTTTTTGTGATGTTGTATTGCTATAATCCCATTTATTTTCTCTTTGAACTGCCTCCTCAAGCGAAAGTTGTTTTTCGCCTTCTGAAGAAAAGAAGGACCGTAATTTGGAAAAAATGATTAAACAAATATATCATAACTTGTTTTGGAGAGGGAAATGCAGTGCCTGAATTGATGTAAGATATTGCTGTTATTTGAAAAATTCAAATGGATATAACTTCCGCAAATATCCTTTAATGTTCATGTAATTTACAGAATATAAGAATCTACTGTATGGCTTCTCAAATGCAAAGTTTCATTGAAATTAAGTTTACCTATACGATTTTAATGGGGAAAATGTAAAACTGATAACTGCTATTTTAAGATCTGAATCGAAAGATCTTATCAAGGCCTTTCATTTGACACCCAACGCAACTATCTTTGGCAAAAAAAATGTTTGGAGATTGGACTCTTGTATGAGGAGATTCATTAGATTTTTTTCCGTAACGAAACTTTCATTATCCAGAAACTCATGACCTGTTCACAAAATTTGGTGGCTGTAACTTCTCCAGTTTCTGAGAAAAGCTGCTGTGACGCATTGACGGACGGACAGGCAGACAGGTTTCTATAGGGATATCGTAAAATTTTTCTTTTACAAAACCCTAAAAATGACTACAAAATGACTATGTACAGAAAAGGAAAATCTCAAAGTCATTTGCATTACAAATGCAAGAAATGGAAAATGCAGACGTAATAACACAGTTGTATTGGTTTTGTTTTCTGCACATAGAAAGTTTTCTGTCGTAGAAATTGTATTAAAACTGAATAAACCAAATTTCACCTGATTCTTGTTCTTTTTCCAGCGATTTTTATCATTCGAACTTTGTTGAAACAGCTTAAACTGTTCGGGATGCATCGATTTCAAATGATTTTTCAAAGATGCCGTTGTACGGTCCTTACGAGAATACGTTTTGAAACATATTTTGCACTTCGATTTGTCCCGGTCTTGATCGTCTGGCGTAAAGTAAACCCAAATTTCACTTCGCGTTGTTGGCGACATTCTGAACTAAACAAATTTTCACGTAGATGAAAAACTTCAATTGCCAATGAGGAAATACACAACTTAACACGCGTAACACGTCTAAATTCCTACACGAACCAAACTTTTCTGTCCTAACATTCTTACCAGTTGTTCTACGAATATTCGATAGCTCATGCCATTATCAGAGATTCGCATTGATATCTTGTCACAACTTGCACAACATCTGCATTCGCAAAAACTCCGCATTGATATTTGCGGATGCGGATGCAAATGCAGATATCAAAATAAATGCGGAAGTTCCGCAGTTGCGGATGCGGATGTGAATATCCGCAACAACCCTGATCTGAATTACAATCGGCTCTTGACTCTTCGATATGTATGGATGTCAAGTATGCTCAAGGTCCAATGTTTTTGAAGCACAACATGGTCCATTTGGTGTTGTGCGCTGGCATACAGGTCATTTTGTGAATGTATCAGAGTGGGAAGTAAGTCAAACGTATGACTAGATATCAGGCGCTGGCTGCTGTGATTTGTTTCATCGTAGAGGCTATGTTCTCCAGTCATTCCCTGATGAGATACATATTTTATCACCAACATTAGCATTGAAATCACCCAGAATTAGTTATGTGTTATTTGTAGACACTGAGTTGACTTGCTTTTCTAACTAATTTTAGAGCGTTTCCTTTGTTTTTTCGCCCATGTCTTCGGTCAGACTATGCATGTTTATCAGCAAAATTTCGAAGAATTTCGCTTCCAGTTTGTTTAATTTTTATTGGCTGGTCCTTAACAGCATCGGAGTTGTCCAGTAATCTGCCACTGCAGGATCTAATGCCACAGTCCCTTTTTTCGGTTGCGAGGTCGTTACCGTAGTCGAATCCATTCCAAGGTACTGTTGCAGGTTTCAAAATAATGTAGAATTTTTCACGAATGGAGAGTTAGTCCATTGCCCAAATTTCATTCAAGTTGCATGTTCATTACTTTCAATTCCGGAGGTTTTAATAGGATTTAGTAGGAGAGCTGCAGATGTATTTGCAGTTATTGGTATTTTTCGGTATTAAATGTCTAGTAAACCTAACGTGCGACGCCAAGACCACTTATATTTTAAAAAAATATAATACTGTAATAGATTGTAAGAATAAAAAACGAATAGTTCATTAAAACGAAATTCCACTATATTTTTTGTACGAAGAAGAGTATAGTGGAAATGTTAAGGTGTTTCTTAGCAAACACGTTAAAAGGATGCTATGTAAGGATCCTCTCTTGACTTCGAACCGACCAATTAAATTGAGAAGAAAGTCACAAATTGACTGAGCTTATATAAAAGTGTAGATCTGTTTTAATGCAATGAGGATTCTAATCTCAGTTTTGCAAGCACTATGAAACACGAATTCATAAGGAAAAGTAATTCACCGATTCATATTAAAACATACACATATCCCAGAGTACATAAAAAAGAATTGGGTTGACAGACCCAGAATGTGGCTTATCAAAAAATAATAGAGCCGAGCTCATCATCCTACTCATACCCTGTCTCGATCATCCCAAAAAAGGGAACGCTTCATGTAAAATGAAATGGATAATAGTGATGGATTACAGGAAGGTGAATTAAGTCACCATTGATGATAAATACCCTATTCCTATAATCGATGAGTACTTGATAAACTGGAAAGAGCGATGTACTTCACAACACTCGATTTGACAAAAGCGTTTCACCGAATTGAAATCATAGACCCCAATATACCTAAAACAGCCTTTTCTATCGGCAATGGGCATTCTGAGTTTTTTGTATGCCGTGGCTCCGGCAACGTTTCATCGGCTTACGAATATGGACACTATTACAGCTATCAATTGGAAAAATTTGCTGCGTTTCCTATGATATTATTGTGTCTGGTAAGAGTCTTGAAAAACACTTCCAGCCCTTAAGCAAATTCAAAATGTTAAAACAAGCTAATTTGAAAATATGAATGGACAAAAATGACTTTTAAAGAAGGAAACCCAATTTTTGAGCCATATTCTTACCACAAATAGAATAAAACCTAACTCTAAAAAGGAACAAGCTGTTCTTGGGGTTGGTGGGCTTCTACAGAAAATTCACAAGAAACTTTGCAAAAATTGCATGGCCCATGACATTGCGTTTAAAAAAAGATACAAAACTTAACTCTTTTGATGAAGATTACATTGAATTCTTTGTAAAATTACAACTTATGAGGATCACTGAACCTATTTAGGCTTATCCAGACTTGGAAAAAAATTTGTTTCAACTACAAACGTATCAAACTTTACAATTGATGCAGTCCTTTCCCAAGAGGCTCACCTTGTTTGCTACGCAAGCAGGTCGCTCAATGACCATGAAACTAAATATTTCACAGTAGAAAAAGAATCTCTTGCCATTGTATAATCTACAAAGCATTTTAGAACCTATCTCTACGGTAGAAAGTTCACTATTCGAATCAACCACAGGCGTTTCCTATAGATTTCAAACTTGAAAGAACCAAACATCAAATTTCAGAGCTAGAAGTGCGATTGAGAGGAGTTCAATTTTGATATTGAGCATACCAAAAGTGATTACAATTTTGTGGTGGATGCTCTTTCTCACCCTGAAATTAATTTGAACCAAATGAAAAGTATAAAGTAAAGAAGAGGACAATTTATATAATATTCAAATATCAGAAAAACCGCAAAATATTGGATATTCTAAAAAGTATTGAGCCTTTTTTGTCATTTTTCGATTGAATATTTCTTTTATTTAAAATGGATTTTATTTGAGTACATATAGTCTATTATTATCTACGACCTTTACCCATTTTTTGGATAGAGCCATTATTCCATCTTTGTAGAACTTCTGTGGTTTATCGGCAAAAAACTTGGCCAAGTGATTTTCACAGTCCCTTTTTGAAGTGAATTTCTTTTCATTAAGGAAATTTCGCAGAGACCGCAACAAATGGTAGTCTGATGGTGCAAGGTCTGGACTATACGATGAATGCAACAAAACTTTCCAGCCAACTTTCCTTTCGAAAACTCTTAATCTTTCCATAGTACCAGCACTCTGATTGTATCAGATATGCCAAAACTAGTCTAACTAGGGTCTTGTAACAGATAACTTTGACCTTTTTATCAATGTATTTGGAATGAAGGAGTCATCGAAGGACCATGATTACATTTTGTACATTACTAAACATGATTTTGGCATGTTCAATATAGTACAGATACTGATCGAGATGAACACCGAGGTATCGAACACAGGACTTATGTGGAACCCGTTCTGAACTACCCTCACCAGGCTTTATGTTGAAATCCTTCCCATTACGTTTCAGGTCTTGACTGGCTTCCTACAGTATTATTCAAAATGAAGTCGTTTCGCACTTTTGTGCATTGATTTTCATTCGTCGATTGTCGGTGTAGAGTTGCACATTATTAAAAAATTTTAGAAGATTGCTCTGAAATATTGTAGCTTTTTGGTCTAACGTATGGATGATCAGATCATCAGCAAACGCTACCAATGATCGCGTTGGTGAGATATTAAAATCAAAGCTCTTCAATGGCTTGCGAATGAATATTGAGGAAAGCAGAGGCCAATTAACTGTTCCCTGCTGTAGACCATTCAAGATCTTGGAGTTGCGTATTGTTTTCAGATCTTCATCAGTAACAACAAATGATTTCCCGTATAACATATTGCAAATCATGGCGACCACCCGGTCCATCTGGGGAACCTGTCCTGAAGGAGTTTAAAAATCAGTCCATCTTACCACACCATATCAAAGGCTTTCTCCATATCAATGGGACAAAAGTAACCTCAGATATCTGTTGGAAACTAAACAAGTTGGATAGACCGACCTTTGCTCATGTCAGAAGAGTTTTGTACTCAACTTCTCAGAAACGCAGTAACCAGCAACGATTAAAGTCAAGAAATATGTCGAAGAGATGTGCGCGTTTAAAAGAAAATCCATTGTTTTTCTATTTTCGACTGTCGCCATTCTGTTGCAAACTAACAAAAATCACTCAAATCATCAATTCCCCAAAATATTAATTTTATTAACCTCATTTAAAATTTCGAGAATTTCAAATCAAAATTGATTCGATGGAAAGTCCATCAAATACCAAAATCATATGTTATTGTTTAGTTATTTATTTAAGTATCAACAAACAGACAGAAGTCCAATAACATGTTGTGTATAAATTAGAACTAACGCTAATATTAAAGGAAAAATACATATGAAATTAATGGAAATATACATATGAAGGAAAGTGAAAAAAAAGGAATCCAAGAAATAGGAAATAAAAGAAAATTGTGCAATTACTTAACTACTAACTAATACATGAAGAGAGAGCAGTTATAAAGATGACCAAGATTAATAATTGTAGTTGTAAATTTTGCTTTTAAGGCAAGTTTTAAAGGCGGCAAGCGACTGAGGTAGAGGACCAAGACATAGCTGGTTATGCAAACGGGGCAAGCGTAGTAAGGGAGAGTGGAAGAAGGTGTTAGTGCGTGCGAAGGGAACAAGGAATTGATCGGAAGATCTATTAGGGTGACTAGTGTTCAATGTTTGAATGTAACTGCATAGAGTTTGGGGTAAGTGACCGTGATAAAGCTTGTACAAGATGCATTCATCAAGAAAGCATCGTCTAGATTCAAGGGAAGGGAGTTTCAAAGTACGAAGACGGTCACTGTAGGGGACATAAGGGAGGTTGAATTTGACAAAAAGAGACCGTGTGAATTTGCGTTGAACCAACTCAATAGCATCAATATGATTCCTGTGGTGAGGGCTCCATATTTGGGAGCAGTATTCTAGGTTACTGCGAACAAGTGAAAGGTAAAGGCACACACAGGAGGCGATATGCTGAAACGAGGAAGCGGATCTTAAAATGAACCCTGAAAGGCGGGAGGCTTTGTTGATGACTTGGGCTATGTGGAGGTCAAACTTTAATTTACAACCAAACACCACACCAAGATCCTTAAAAGAAGTTATACTGCACAAAGGGGTTCCAACAAGGCTATAGGTGGAGAGAAAAGGATTTTTTTACAGGAGAATGTCATCTGGTGGCATTTGGAAACATTCAAGGAGAGATGGTTTGATTTGCACCATTCACTTAGACGCAGTAGGTCACTTTGCAAGGTATCAACATCACATTGTGAGTCAATTACCCGAATGATCTTAAAGTCGTCAGCATTAAGCAGGCAGGGAGCAGTGATAACAGAGGGAAGATCATTGACAAATAGTAGGAATCAAATTGGGCCAATTATGGATCCTTGCGGTACACCTGAGCTGGGGCAAAATGTAGAGGAGAAGCAGGATTTAACAGTGACAAGACAACGACGATCTCAATCATAGGATAGAAGCCAGGAGTGCAGGAAATCAGGAATTTGGAAATTTTTAAATTTCTGAAATAAAAGTGCATGATCTACAGAATCAAACGCTTTAGAGAAATCCGTGAAAATAACGTCTATTTGTTGCTGACGGTCAAGGGCTGCAGCAATGTGGTGTGTAAAAGAGAACAAGTTAGTGAGAGTAGATCTACCTCTGACAAAACCATGTTGTTGTTCTGCTAAGGATGGAAGTGAAAGGGGAAACAGAGTATCGAGAACGATCTTTTCAAGGATTTTCCCAAAACCGGGAAGGAGAGATATCGGACGATAGTTACAAACGGAATTGCAGTCTCCAGATTTGAATAGGAAGAATATGGGCAATTTTCCACAGGGGAGGGGGAAATTCCAGTAGCTAAGCTCAAATTATAAATTATTGAAAGGGGCACACAAAGAGACGAGGATAGTGATTTTGCAATGAAGTTTGGAATGCCGTCTGGGCCACCACCGGTACTAGTATCAAGACTCCTTAAGAGCAGTTCAACCTGCAAGGGATTGGTACGAGGTGCGGGAGAAGAAAAGGAAGAAGAAGAAGAAAAGATAGAAGAAGAAGTATTTGAAGTGCGGAAAAAGGAAGAAAAGAAAGAAGCAAAAAGTTCACAGGACTCCTGAGGGGTAGATGATGTAATGCCATCGTAGCTGAAACTAGCTGGTGTATGATGAGAGCTCTTTAGAGATTTGACATAAGACCAGAAGGCGCGAGTTTGATTTGATTCAAGTGAAACTTCGACATGATTGACGTAAGCACGAAGAGCAAGCTTTGCAATTTTCTTAGCGTCAGCTCGTCTCTGCTTGTAAGCGGCAAGGTCATCAGGAAGGCCACTGGAGAGGAATTTTCTTCGGGATGCATCCTTCACCTTAGTGGCTTTGGCAACATCTGAGTTAAACCAAGGAGCATCTTTAGGCCTCCTTGGGGGAAACAAAGGAGTGAATTGAGTGATTAAGGATGAGAGAAACAGATAGAACTTATCAACGCACTCTTCAAGGTTCAGGTTGCTGAAAAAAGAATACCAGTTAACTGCGTTAATATGAGAATCGATGCTGCAAAGATCCACTTTTAAAAAGTTAAAGCGGCAAGGTGATGTATTTCTAGGCAAAGGTGGAGATGAAATAGAAAGCTCCAAAAAGAGAGGTGGATGGTGAGGATCTGGCTTAATGAAGGGTGAGAGTGAGGTGGATGCAACAAGAGAAGAGGCTGGCAAGTTGTAAAAAACAAGGTCAAGAAGTTTATTATTGGAGCTTGCACTAGTATCGAATTGGGTGAAGGAGCATACGGAGAGAAATGAGGAAAGGGCAAACGACAAATTACCTCCGGACAGTATGGAAAGATACTCACTATCCCAAGTAATGGAAGGAAGGTTGAAATCTCCACAGAGCAATACAGGGGAAGATGGGAAATGAGTTAGGATGTAGCTGGAGAATTCCATAGAGAATCGTTCACACACCATAGCAGAGCTGCTACATGGAATGTAGACACACGAAACGAGACGGGAGAGAGCATCAAAAAGAGAGACTCGCACAATAATACACTCCACTGGGAGCGAAGGTAAAAAATCCTCACATGAGATGCTATTAAGAGAGGCATGTACACCCACAAGAATACCCCCCCAAGAATACCCCCCCCCCCATTAGATTTGCCAGTGGCAACACGATCTCTATCTCTGCGAAAAATTAGGTGATTGGGAAGGACTTCACTGTTATAAATATCATTTGTCAGCCATGTCTCAGTTAGACAGATGATCTGATGTGAATATATAATTGAAGAGATACAAAGTTCAGATGTCTTGGTCCTCAAACCACGGACATTTTGATAATAACAGGACAAAGATGAAATTGTGCAAAGTTTACGATGCGTGGAGGTGCGAGGCGTATTACTTGTTTCTCCTGTTACGAAAGGACACAGTGTTGTTACGCTTCTGATCTTTTTACAACAGGCAATTGAGATTGGCTGGAACCGTGATTTTGTATGAAGCAATTAAATGGTTTGTCTTCCCGTCTGGGGTGAGTTTCATACACTGGAGCAAATCAGGTATAAAATTCAATTTAAACTTGATGTGATTGATGATGTTTTCAACCGGTGTGTTATAGTCCAATCTTGATATGAAGATTTGTAAGGACGGTGAAATAGCACACAGTGGGTGGCCAGGTTTAATTGAATTATCATTCGCTGCAACTCTAGGCGAACTTAAAGTTTCAGTGTTGTTCCGGGATGGCGATGATGCTCCAGAGGTTGAACCATTAGATTGAAGCACTCGTCTGCTTCTTGTTATGACGGTAGGTTTCAAATTATTTGAAGTCATGTTGGCCGCATCTGAGGGGCCAGCAAGGTTTACATCGGAAGTCGATGAAGGAGACAGATCAACTCTGGCATGCTGACTAAGAAAAGATATTTCTTCCCGTGCTGAGTCCAGCTGGTCGCGCAGCAAATTGAGCCCAATGACTAGGTTATCGAATAATGTTCGCGTTTGGTTCAACTTATCCACGAAGGATAACATAGGAGAACCACGGCACTTCGGACACAGCCAATAAAGACTAAAGTTCGGGTTGTTAATGCTGTCCGCGATCGCGTTGGATAAATCTGCACACTTTGCATGGAAAGTCAGACCGCAAAGGCCACCACATGTAATTATGGGTGTTTTGTCCTGCGTAACAATGCAGGAAGGAGCCAAATAATTCGCCATGTCCAATTATAAGATTATAATGACCAAATAAATATAAACATAAAAATTGTCCTATAAAATAATGTCCAAAAAAAAAGAATTGTCCAATAAAAAGGAAAAGTAAGAGACTTACGAATAATTCGCAAGAATTGATCACAATATAAGATATGTGCAAAGTATATGAAACGTAAGCACTCTTGGCAATCGCAAACACAAACCGAAAATAGCAGACGTTTAGCACGAACCACTAAACAATAGCGACTTTTATCAAACTTACAAAGTTAAAGGACCTTTTGTAGGACTACTAAAATATTGAATTTCGTTTAGTTCAAGGCTACCTACACCATTTTATTGGGGCAAATGAGGAATTCGTAAATCATACTATTTTTAACAAAGTTGAGTGAATTTTGGCTTCTAAGATATTTGTTGTTATTGTTCTTACAAACCAAACACCCACCTCCATAATTTTTCAGATTTTTCGGATAACACGTGTCCAATCGGGAGGGGGGGGGGAGACTTAAATTTTTCGTGTATTTCCCCTCTCTGTGCGCCCGTTGAAGCAAAATGTGTCGAATTTAGACCTATTTTGAAAAGTTCACATCAAGACCTTCCATTCGATACCCATATTGGCTACCTCTGATGAAATTTTTTTTTCGGGGCCCACTCCCCTATATGGGGTGACCCCTCTTAAATACCATATAAAAATTTTTAAAAGTTTAAATTTGAAGAGAGCACAGTTTTACACCGGCATACAAAATTTGATGTTTCTAGCTTTAGACGCGATTTTAGTAAGGTTTTGTAAAATTATTTTACAGAACCTTAAAAATGAAGAATGGGTTGGAGATTTTCTTATTTTAAGTTTCCAACAGATATCTGAGGTTACCTTCTTTGTCGTATGTATATCTTGCAGATCTTAAGCAGCAAGCTGGTTATGTGATAGCTTTTAAGGCTTGAATATTCTTTAACTTTCTTCAAGATCAGAAATACGTCGGCTTTATCCAATCATTTTGGAAATATGAATTGCTTAACATGTTGTTGAGCAATATGCAATAATACCCAATAGCAACCTCAAGCAAATGACAGAGAACTTTTGAATACTATCAATACCACATGGTTTCTTGTTGCTTATGCTGCCAAATATGAAATACAGATCTTTATATCTGATAAAATATTCATTAAAATTCAAACTTAGTATGAGGTCAGATGACATTATACCATTGAAATGAAGAAAAGATTCACCATTCAGGCTTGATTTGAATTCAAAACCTTTTGCTTTAACGACCTCTGAAACTATTGGGCAAAGGTTGCCATCATCAGACATAAAATTTTTGTTCTGGTTCCCACGATTAAACTCCGTTTGATACTTTCCGCAATGCGTTTTTTGAAATTAAACCGATGATTTTATTAGGATCACTGTTTATCAATTCTAAGTTGTATGAAGTCCACTCCAGCCTCACTCTTTTTGTTGGCTATGAATATCCACGCCAACGTCGGGTTCGTGTCTAACCCCGCGCGGAGGTTATTTGGAAAAGATGTCCCATCTCCGTATTGTAATGCACTCGGTTGATCACCCCAGCCTTTGACACCTGCCAAATGTGTCCCATTGCCACGTCACAAATAAATAAAATCGTAGCCGTGAAATGTTTTATCATGTATTCTTGCGCTAGCGGAAAGATCCCGCCCCACGACACTGCAACGCTAGCAGCCAGCACGCTTAAGCATTGCCAGGCAAGTCCATTTCTATTGGGCACTAATTGCTTATGCACTAATGCTCACTCAGGCAGCAGTCTATCGCGGCAGTCCAAAATGGACATTATAACATCACATAAAACACTACTAGATTCTATAAATGAAAAAGAATAGATGTCAGGAATGGCTACAATTTACACTCCCTTGTTTACATTCTCCAAGTGAGTTAGAGAATATTATGTATCTTATATAATTCAACAGCAAACCAAATTTTGAAAGCCATTTCTGAAAGCTGAAGGAGGGAAGGTGAACATTTTAAAAAGGAAATGAAATTTGGTAGCTTATTTTGACTGACATAACAGGTAAATATCCTTATAGCTCTTTAAAAATAGACATTTCAGTTGACAATAAAACATGAAGAACTGAATATTGATACATTTCACTATAACAAGTGAACCATCAAAAGTCCCACCTGCCCATCAGTGGGAAGATATGTAGAGCTGCTTAAGGTAGGCTAATGAAAGTTTGTGAGATGCAGTCTATTGATGTTTAGCGGAATCGAAATATTCTTTTTATATCAGTGTTTTCTTTGTATATACTGTACGTCCGTCCATGCATCACAGGAAGTCTTCTCGAAACCATTAAAACTGTAGCCGTTAAACTTTGTGAATGGATCAGAAATAGTGTTCTCTCAAAAGTTTATATCTTATATCTGTGTATTTTAAAGTCGCCCTCAAAATTTTTTTTCTACTACAAGAAGTTGAGTTGGATATCAAATGATTAAGGGCAGCTAATACTACCGGAATCCAAACCATTACAAATTTCTTCGAAATAGTGTCAGAAGTGCGATTTACATTTTGCTCCACGAAATCCTGATGACACGCTGAACTTTTTGAAATTCCATAGTAGACTAATACAACAGTAATATGCCTAGAAAATTTGATAGAAATCGGATCATAAGTTCACCGGCGATAGTTGCCTTTTAGCTGAACTAATATATTTGGTAATGAGGTGAGAAAAAATTAAATACCCATTAAAATCACTAAAAAAATTAATTAATTAAAAAAAATTAAATACCCATTAAAATCACTAAATTTAAAAATTGTTGTTTCTTCCTGAATTTAGTGTTGAAGTGCCTTTCTCAATTTTTTTTTTCACTTCAAAAAAACTTCGGGCTAAAGCACTTCGCAGTCATCAACAAATTCTCTTAGCTGATATTGCGCTCCAAATAGAAACTTTACCTTAAAAGTTTTAAATGATTTCCAAACAAAGTAGCCACCAAGCTCAGCGAAAGTAGAGCAAATAAAATTTTGTGTAACTCAAGTAGCATTAAGTGTAAACATAAATAATGCTTTGTTATACCAATCCCCTACTCAAGCTCCTACTTTTGTGACGAAGATGAAAATTACAACGTCCAAAGTGGCTTGTGGCATTTAATTGCCAGCGCCTTAAATACAGCTTTGAGGGAAATTTTGAAAATCCTGCAGGTATAAAGCATTTGAAGGTGTTACCGCTTGACTAATCCATTTTTCGAAGGCTTTGTTTCGCGAAGCTTAAGTATATCCGTAATGAAATTGTTCAAACTTATATTTGCTTAGCATTAAATCTTAGCTGCAAAAATTGATCAACTCACGTTTAAGCACTAGCGTGTTCTTTGTTTGTTCTAAAACTTCTAGTTTTTATGTCCGAGAACACTCCATTGTTACTATGTAGCACTCCATGGGTGAGTATGTTTCGGGATATATATTAGCACAAAGGAATGGTACCTTTTCAGCAACATGAAATGAGCAGCCATGAGAGGATAAAAGCCTTTAACTAAAGTTATCCTGCAAGCGGAAAATCTTGAGACTTAATTGCGTACGATGAGTTGCGCCACCACGTCCTTTGTCTTGTGCAACTTTTCGCAAAGATGAGATTCAATTACAAGAATTTGTGTGTAAACTTCATGAACTAAATTTTGCTCTTACCAGAATTAATTGAAATTTCTTCATTCAAATTAAACGGCTGTGATGTACTCGTATGTATTTAAATGGATTTGATTACAAATTTGTCTGCATAGATAATAATCGTAATAATGAAAGAAAGGGGGTTAAGTTTTCAGGTTTTATGGAAAATCTTACTAAAGGATAGTCCAACCAAAACGCGCGATGTTAATTATAGATAAAACAAAAAGTCTTCAGAGAATTATGTTAATATTTTTTATGACAATTATGTGTGATCGCACAAATGCTCACCATGGATACGATGGCGTATTTTTTCTGACAGTCCATATTTTCAATGACTCTGAGATATAATTGAGGTTGAATGTCGTTAATGTGCTGAATTATCTCATCATTTAACTCTTTAATCATTCCTCGCTTATTGGCGTACACTTTTTCTTTTGAATATCCCCAGAAACAGAAGTCGAAGTGTGTCAAATCACATGATCGTTGTGGCCAATTAACATCGCCACAACGTGAGATAGCTCGGCCATAGAATTTCTCGCGCAAAAGAGCCATTGCTTCGTTGGCTGTGTGGCAAGCGGCACCATCCTGTTGGACCCACATGTCGTCCAGGTCCATAACCTCAATTTTTGGCCACAAGCGAACGTAATAGCGAACACTATTCACGGTAACTGCTTGGCCGTCCTCATTTTCGAGGAAATACGGCCCGATAACACCGCCAGCCCATAAACCGCACCAAACAGTCACTGTTTGTGCATGCATCGGCTTTTCAACAATCACTCGTGGATTCTTATTAGCCTAAATGTGGTAATTCTGCTTGCTAACGAGTCCACTGAGGTGAAAATGTACCTCGTCACTGAAAATGATCTTCTTTGTAAAGTCGCCAATCCCTTCTGTCTGTTCAACCGAACATTCCGCGTATTGCCGACGCTTGAAATGCTCAGTAGGCTACCTCTGCATGGTTTAATTTGTCAAACACTGAAACGAACAAATGTCAAATTATGTTGGGCTGAAAACTTGACGTTAAGGTGTGACTCACAATTAACATCGTGCATTATGGCAGAACCACCCCTTATGTACAACTTTTTAACCTTTGTATAGTCATTAATGAAACGAAGCTAAACTTCCCACAGGACACTCCCGGAGTGCTTCACTGCTGTTTTTTGAACACTGTTTAATGTGAAAAGTTCATTACCACTCCTCAAAGCTGAAGTTTGAAGCGCTTTAATTCTGCAAATAACTCATTTTCATTGCGTTAGCGGAGGTGATATTGAATTAGCTGACATTAATCAATCAAATTTCCTGCTATTTCCATTTGAAGTCAGTTGTAAAGTGTCGACAAATGCCGCGTTCCCTTGAATTGGGCACCGCAACATTTTCAACTAAGTGAAATTTTGCAAACAGTAGGAGATTCGCATTTTAAACGTCAAGCGGGACGGACTTATTAGTGCTGCAACAACGCGAGAGATTGGCGCGATTGCGGAGGTGAGCAATAAGGTTGAAAGTGAACACGGGGGATTTCGAAATAAGATCGCATTACTTTAAACGATAATATGAAGGGTTTAAAGTGAGAAAAATAAAAAAAAGGAAAGTTTTAGTGAACTATGAAAGTTCAAGTCCCGTATAAAAATTCACTGATAACGCGAAAATTACCGAGTATTTCCATTACGCATGACACTGGAATTACATCTTGAGTTGTGAACGTTGCAATAAGTGTTTAGGATAAATCAAAATACAATGATATGAAAGTGAATGCGTCGCGCTTATGGAAAATGTTCGCTGTTCTGTATAGCTAAGAATCCAGTGATTATCTCATTTCGCCTGATTAAGTTAAAGAGTTATAAGCAAATCACGAAGGGAAAATCAATATCAACACAATTTTAATAGTGTTAAAAAGTTTTAGACATATTTGATGGGAAATTTGGGGGCGTTAAGGATAAAGAAGGAAAGTGTATTCGACTGGGAATAAAAAGAGCAGAGCCAAAACGAGTCAACTTAGTCAGGAATCATACACTTTATGGAGGAAATACCGAATTGTGTGGCCACTTATTAAATGCAAAACTAATGAAGACAATTATCATCATCGTTTGCATCAGCAAGCTTTCTTCCACATCGCCACGCCGAACTTATCTATTTGCAGATATTTTTACGTCACTGGATACTTGTAAAATAGAAAGCGACGCGTGTTTTGTGAAGAAAAAGAAAACGAAGTTTTTGTGAAGGAAAAGAAAGTGAAGTTTTTGTGAAGAAAAAGAAAACGAAGGAAAAACGTTAAATGATTAATGTAATTACCGCTTCATTAATACACAGGTCTCATCCGCCCCAACTACGAGCGCTCGTCGGAGGAGAATGGGTGAGTTTAATTATTCTTTTCACATGTCGATATTTTTATTCTATTGATAATAATTTAAAAATTTAAATTTAAAGTAAATTATTACTGATGTATAAACATTTTTTTTTCCAAGCTTTTAATAAATATTTAGTACTCGTACATTCTTGCATCGTGTTCATAAAGAAAAATCTTTCATCAATTTCTTTTCTTCCCGCGAATGAAAGTGAAATGCATTAACAGTAAATTTTGGATGAAAATAATGAATAGATATTTTAAAGAATATGTATAATGTCGGATCTTTTTTTTCTGCGATACGTACAAACGTTAGAATAAAATCAATTTTCCCTTAAACCACAGAATTAATTTAAGAAATAGGTATATGCGCATTTCGGAATCAATCGTGTTCTTTCTTCAGTACCAACTGACTTATTTATCTAAAGCATCAACCTTATATACTAACAATATGCAATGAACGAGAAACCAATTGAATAGCAATTACAAAAGACAGTCATAAAAAACTTAATTGCTGAGGATATACTCAAACAAACTTAAATAGGGGTGATGACGCGTTACCTGTGTCATGATTCATTCGATGGTGTTGTCGAATTTTTTGAATCTCAATACTTTCGATGATGTCTAGCTTCCGTATATCGCCTACCTGGCTTATGACCTTCAAATTGTCCATCTTGATCGTATGTCCTGATTCGACAATGTGTTGTGCGACTGCCGATCGTATGTCGTTTTTCCCTCTTTGCTTTTTAATTGCATTTTCCGCCTCGCTAAGATGTTATTTGCACCGTGTAGTTGCTGGACGTCTTGTTTGTCCGATGTAGACCATGTTGCATTCGGGACAGTTGATCTGGTACACTCCGCTTTGTTCGTTGACTTTGCGAAGATCCTGGACAGACCTGAGAAGGCTTCCTAATTTTAGTTTTCTGCTAGATGGTACCATTTCGATGTTTCCAGATTTCAATATCTTTTTCATTTTTGTTGTTACGTTAGTGTGCCTCACTGGTGCGCATTTGATGCGTTTGATCTAGCAGAAAACTAAAATTAGGAAGCCTTCTCAGGTCTGTCAAGGATCCTCGCGAAGTCAACAAACAAAGCGGAGTGTACCAGATCGGAGTGTGTGAAGAAGGAACACGATTGATTCCGAAATGCGCATATACCTATTTCTAAAATAAATTCTGTGGTTTAAGGTAAAATTGATTTTCTTCGAACTTTTAAGGATGGTATTAACGATAAATTAATTAATTTTTGCAAATTTTTTAAATAAATATTAAATACTCGTAAATTCTTGCCTTGAGTTTATAAAGTCAAATCTTTCATCAATTTATTTTCTTCCCGCAAATGAAAGCGAAAGACATTCACTGTAAATTTGTCGATAAAAGTAATGAATAGATAAGTTGCTAAAATAACCCAATCTCAGTCGTTCCATTCCGTCAAGTGATCGGGTATAGGACCCGTAACGATGGCAGACTTTTCGGGCGCGCCATCGGGCGCGCTCCACCGTTTTGTTGTTTCCAGGGGCTCTTGCCGGATAAGGTGACCTTCTGCTCGCGTGCACTTTTATGGTATAGGGTTATGTGATTCGATCACATAATTCTATAACATAAATTGGTCACGTCTATACTTCTCTTTTGATGGGAAAGTTCATACAAATTATGTTTGTATGAGTTTCCCATTCAAATGGGAAATATATGGCCACGTCTACGTGTGGACCTTGATCCGGTTGGGAGGGTGCGAGGGGGCACCACCTCCATCTGGATTCCCCACTCTTATTTGTGGGCCATAAGGGTCGTCGTTAATGACGAAGTCTCCGCCAGTCCGCCCGTTTTTACTCGTCCCAAGTTATTCCCTGAACAAGCAATTTCAACCGGAAGTATGATACCTCGGCCTCGAAACCAGAATTTTGTTTGTAGTGGATCCTTGTGCTAGGGGGAAAGAACCCGCCCCACGCTGCTGCAAAGCTAGCCTGCCAGCGCATTCACGCGTCCCCAGACTTACACGGATATGTATTGATACCTACTTTCACTTCAAAACAGTTTGTTATGGTTTCAAAATTCACCGGGTTGAGCAGTGTTTTGTTTGAATTTTCATGATATGACAATCAATCAATTTTATACGGGTACACAGTGTAGATATCGAATTATTTATTACGGGGTATACGATGCAAGTACAAGCATTCACCTCTCAAATTATAGCAGCTATGCAACAAGTAATTAGCTTTCAATTTCCCATAAGAGTATAACAGTTTGCTTGATTTCCCCTTAACGCCCTTAAAGAGAGCTAGTACTGGACGTAACCAGCGATGGAGTGTTACTGAAAGCCATTTTCTTGAAGCAATGTAGCCATTTGGGTAGTTGCAAAGAGAAAGAGGGGACTTAAATTGCGATTATGCTGCGATACTGGGAAAATCATTGAGTAATTAAATAATACTGGAGTAGACAACCACGTGACATTATGGTCGCAACAACCCCTGCGACCACTTTTCCTACTACTATGCTCTTGTTCACAATGTTAGAGAGAGCCAAATTGCACAAACAAACATGGTTGCTGCTCAATATAAACAAATTTTCATACAATACCAAAAATTTGTCTTTTATTTGGAAAACCTTCAGATTAAGTGGATCTCGAATCGATTGGTTGTCTATCGCAGCTACAGCGACAAAAACTTTAATTTGAAAAGTTTAATCATTACTAAAATTAAAAGAAAAATTGTGCTAAAGTGAAGTGTTTTATTAATATTGAGAAAGGAAAAACTTTGATAGTGATTGAAGAATAAACATAAAACTCAACTATTCCGAAACTTTCCGCAAAGTAATCCATAAAATGTGTGCACCGGTAAAATGTTTTGAGTGCAATGAACTCATTGTTGAAAAGAGTGATTCTATTGAATGTATGGGCTGCAAGAAACTCTTTCATTTTTACTGTGCTAGTTTCTCTGAAGCGAACTTTAGAAAACTTGCTAAAGAAAAAAAGCAAACTTGGACCTGCAAACATTGCAAGAATCCAACTGTTCCTGCTATGAAATCTTCAATCGAAATAAACAACGACTTGAGTGAAAATTTACAAGCTATCAGGAAGGAATTACAAAAGCAAAATATTGAGTTTCTCGAATTCCGTAGATTTCTAAAAGAGGAGTTAGTAGAATGCAAAAAATCGCTGGACTATTGTTGTAGCAAGATCGACGACTTCAACACACAAATTTTAAAATATTGTGAAAAAAATTGATAGCCTGAGCTCAACGTGCAACAAGTTATCCTCTGAAAACTCAACCCTAAATGCGCAAGTGAAAAGTTGGTCCGTACAAGTAAATCAGCTACAACAAGCTAAACTGGCTACGGAAATAGAAATATGTGGGATTCCAATAACGCCAAATGAAGACGCGTTCGCTGTTGCTGCGAAAATAGGAAATCTGTTGGGAGTGAATGGAGAACAAAACCTGCCGAAATTCGCAAAGCGCAAAATTATCAACCGACAACAACTCAACGCATCTCCATCAATGGTTGTTCGTTTCGCTACGGAAGAAGTGAGGGATCTGTGGCTAGTCGCAGCTAAAGCAAAGTGAGACCAACTCATCTGTAGAAATTTCCACGATAAATTTCCAACTAGCAAATTCTACCTAAATGCTCACTTGACTCAATATTTTAAAAGGCTTCTTTACTTAGCAAAAAAATTTGCGAAAGAAAATAATTTTAGATACGTATGGTTTAAGAATAATAATATTTCGAGAATGAATTAAACGTAAATTTGCTTAAATGAATGTAATTAACGTATTTAACAAATATTTAAAATGTTGGAATCATATATTCCTACAGAACTAATCGATTTTTACGATCAAATAACTTTTGAAGCCGACACAACCTTTTCATGCAATAAGATATTTAATAAGTATTCATTTAATAGTAGCTTGAAAATCCTACACCTCAACATAAGAAGTGTAAGAAAAAACTTTGATGAATTGGTGATATTATTGAATGAGTTAAATATTTCTTTTGATGTAATTGTGTTAAGTGAAACGCATCACAGTAGTTACATTGATGACTTCAGTGTTATAGCCCCGAGTTTTCAGTTACCTGAATTCAATATGTTTTATACAATTTTATGCCGTGGCAAAAATGACGGTGTAATAGTCTTTGTCAAAAATACTTACTTTGCTCAAAGCGAAGAAATTACGTGCATGGAATTAACGGGGTTAAAAATTAATATCCATTTGCCAAATCAAAGGTCATCCACAATATACGCGATTTATAAATCACCTACGATTAATGACTCAGAATTTATTTTGAAGCTTCAAATAGCAACATTCGTAGTGATTACGATATAGTGGTTGGTGATATTAATATAGATATTATGGACCACAATAGAATCACAAACGAATATTTAACAGCTATAGGTAGTTTGGGTTTTTTATCTCTTATAAACAAATACACTCGTGTTAATGGTAATCAAAAATTGTGCCTTGATCATGTTCTTATTAGACAAAAAAACTTCGATAGTCTTGGAACAGTTCCGATTATTTTGCAGAACTCAATAAATATAAACATGGATTATCAAAGCAATCAAAAAGTTAAACTTAATAATAAAGAAATAACTAAAATATGCTACGAAAAACTAAGGAGTCAATTATCTAAAATAGATTGGAGTCAAGTTATCTGTACGCAAGATAATGCAAACATATCAGCGAGTAAGTTTTTATCTACATTAAGAGACAATATTCATCTCTGCTCAACAAAACAGTATATTCCCAATAAACTTAAACCACTGAGACTCTGGGTAACCTAAGGTATCATGAAATCAATTCGTAACAGAGACAAAATTAAGCAAAAATTAAATAAACAGCCATTTCACATGCAACTAGCCCTATATTACAAAAAATATAGAAATAAATTAAATGAAGTAAAAAAATATGCGAAGAGAAACTGCTATCAAAAACAACTCGCAGTGGCTAATAACAGCAACAAAAAACTTTGGGAAATTGTTAAAAACAACACCAATAATAAAGAAAAACAAAGTGAACTTCACGAAATAGTGAACCATATGAGGGAAACAGACAACAACTCTATTGCTGATGAATATAATATTGCAAATATGTTCAATAATGCTTTTTTAGGAGTCGGTAATATAGAAGTAAACCCCACATGGAACGAACCAAATAACGAGTCCTACGGTTCCGATATGTTGTGCAATTTTCACTTATCCAATGTCAGGGCTATGGAAATTGAAAGTATCATCAGTTCTCTGAAAACAAATACGTCGGCAGGTTGGGATGATTTGTCTCCTACAACATATAGATGAATTAACAACGAAATCAGCAAACCGCTCACCCTTTTATTCAATAAATGCATTGTCGAAAGAATCTTTCCAACTGATTTCAAGAAGGCGATAATTATACCAGTACATAAAAATGGAGGAAAACTAGAAACTAATAACTATCGACCAATATCTCTTCTGCCGGTAATAGCTAAAATTTTTGAGAAATGTATCAAAAATCGACTGACAAAGTATTGGTCTGAAAATGATATTATATCACGCCATCAATATGGTTTCAGGGAAGGCATGAGTACAGAAGACGCTGTCTTATCAGTAATGGACTTTTTGTACTCAGAAATCGATGTCAATAACAAACCTTTGGCAATTTTTATGGATCTTTCAAAGGCTTTTGATACAATTTCACATCAAATTTTGATATCAAAACTAGAAAAAATTTGTATAAAAGCAGCTTAAAAATCCTTAAATCATATTTGTCTTTGAGACAACAACGAGTCAGAGTATTAAGCACGCTAAGCGATTGGTGCACGAAAGACGAAGTAGGTTTACCACAAGGGACAGTGCTATCGCCGTTACTATACAATATTTATGTAAACGATCTTTGCAATATAAAATTGAGCAGCAAATGCAAGGTTGCGGCTTTTGCTGATGACACTGCCCTATTAGTTTCATCAACAACTTGGAACGAAACTAAGCATTGTTGCGGATTCCGGCGTACAAACTTCCTTCCATTCGCAACTTCAAATTGCCGCCCTAGCATTGTCACTTTTCTTTGGGCACTCCTACCTTTTCCTCTGTGTATTTATTTATTTTATTAACATTTTTCCTATTTTTCCCTTTAATTTTTATGTCCACCTCATCACAATCCTACCCTTTCCCTGATTTCCAAAAAGAACACCCTAGTAATATAATAAGAAGTTTAATCTTCCCACTAACAACACTCCCTACATTAATTCCCACTAACAAAATTTCATTCTATTCATTCTTACTAACAAAACCTAATTCCTTCCTTCATACTAACAAATTCTATTCACTAGTTCCCATTACCAAATTTTATTTTTCTTACTAACGAAAATTAATTCACGCTTTCCTACTAACAAAAATCAATCTCATGCCCAGATACATCGTTGAAGTTGCTAATCTGATGAATGGGAGATCGTTTAGGCATAGCTCCATTGGTTACGTCGCGAGTTCTCGACCGTGGGACTGCTGGAACCCTGAGTTCAAGTTCCCCCGGGCGCACGGAAGCACTCTTTTTGGGGTATAGGCAAAACCAATAGCTTTCGAAATGTGTATATGTGACACTTTGAATTCAACCAAGCGCTTCTTGGAGTGTTCAAATTGCCATATGTAAAACAATGGATACTATTGAGTTTGTCGATATGGACCAAAAGATGTGTGGGTAGCGGAATCGAAGTGTAATGAACTTCGATTACGTTACCCAGATGCGACAGCGGTAATTGGAGAAGAATTTGGATTGCGGGAACGGATGGAATAAAAGGTGGAAAGTGAAATGAAGTGGTTATGATTGGGGCAGTGGATATTTGACTGGAAGTGAAAAAAGAATTGTGTTTGGCGGGGCGGAATAATTAATTCGCGAAAGGCAGTGAGATTTTGATTTGGGAAAGAAGAGGGAGTTTTTTTCTTTTGTTTCTTTTCGTGGAATGGGTATTTTGGCTGTTTTTTTTTTGTGACGGAGGGAAAAAGTGAAAGAATTAGAAAACTGAAGAAATTTTTAATTTGGAGGATGGAATTTTTGTTTTGAAAATTGACTTCAGTGACAGAATCAAAGTAGGAAAAGTGAATTAAAGTTGGAATGTGAGGATTATATTGATAATTTGAAGTGCGGGACCGCCTCAATATTAATATATGAAAAAGATTGAACAAGTGAGAGTTTGAAGTTTGAGAACTATATTGTTAATTTGAAGTGCGGGACCGTCTCAGTCTTAACTATACGCAAAAGATTTAATTAGTGAAATTGACGTAATTGAAATAGAACAAAGTGCGAGAGTAATTCTTCCGTTTAAAAAAACAGAAAAAGCAAGAAAAAAGGACCCATTTGGTTGGGTTTCGAAGAGGGCCAAGTGCCTGAATTAACATTTTCGTGTTTGCGAGTGTACCATATTGACGGATCGTGGAGAGTGATAATTGGCCGATCTATTAGTGATTGAATTTTAAAATTAGTTTAAAGTTAATTTAAAATTTGGTTTTCAGTGGCCCCACACCCTTTTTTTTTGTTTTCGCCGAGCGCTCGGAGATCAACGAGGAAAAGGAGTGAGTATTTACCTATTGTGAGTATTTATCTATCACATCAACAAATTCTTATTTTTCTTTTGTTTTCCTTTAAATGAATTATTTAATTGGATTGTTTTTGCTCCGTACATAAAATTATTGAGGGGCCGGATTGTTTTATTTGAATTGACATACTTTTGTTGAATTTGTAAATTTTTTTTTTGAGTTCCATAAACGGCCATGTTTTATTAAATTTTTTCTAAATTTTTCATTTCTCAAAATGACCTCTCCTTTTCCCATCATTTTCCCTTTGTGCTAGTTTTTATGTAAGGTGGCTCAGCACGAGCAGAGGGTGTCCCGGAAGACCCACGACACGACTGAGCGCTAGCCGGCCTCAGTATGCCACCCCGGGCTACACACCCCTCTGCCAGAACTAATGTCTGCAACTGCGGTGACTTCCGTGGTTGCTACAGCATGTAGCAGAAATTGCAATGACTCGGATCCATAACTGGTTGCAAAGACATGGGCTGCGCCTTAACTCCCGCAAAACACAGGTGTTAACCTTCTCATTAACACCTCCGGGTCAGCCATCATACCGGACTCTTAAACTGCACGAACTAAACTGCCATAACACTAATAAAGGGAATACAGTGTGTTAGTGCCAAGACTTAGTTATTGTTGAGAAAACAAAGTACCTAGGAATCATAATTGATAGTAACCTCAAATGGAATTCCCATTTGGAATACATTTTTTGAAAACTCATTTCTCTTTATTTCATTACGAGATGTGTTGACAATACCGCAACTGAAAATAATCTACTATGCTCTAGTTCAATCTCTAATCCAATACTGTATATCGGTATGGGGAGGTACATTTAAGACCCATATAGAATATTTAGAAGTTACACAAAAGACTATACTCAAGACAATGTTCAAGTTACCTAGAATATTTCCATCATCAGAATTATATGACTTAACAGGAGTACTTGACATACGAAAACTATATATCAAATCTGCAGCTATTTACACATTTAAAGCGCAAACCCGTCAGGTTTCAAGCAATGTTTATAATACTAGATATAATTATTATAGAATCAATGTACCTACTTGCAATAAAACACAATCACAAAGATATATTCAATATATTGGCCCAAGAACCTTCAAATTGTTGCCAGAATTCATCAGCAACAATAACAATTGTATGAAAAACAGGCAAAACATTAATATATTAACTACTCACTGGGGCAAGGAAACCCCTACAGATCCTTTTCCACTATGATTTTTACATGTAGGCACTACACATTTCATTTTGAAATTCCAAATAAATTTCACAATGTCACACGTTAAAGTTACTAGAATCACAAACCGCAATCGAATGTTTAAACACTTGGAAAGAATTTAGATCGCAAACACTTTCCACAGTTTGAATATTGGATAAAATTCGCGACGAAACTTGCGAATTGGCCAATTTGGCGTCCAATTGCTTCTGGAACAAGAAAGTGACTGGCAAGTTGCAGACGGGGAGGAAATGACAGACAGATCGTTTGAAAGAGAGCAGAAACCGGTCGCATGCTCTCTCATGCATTTTATATGAGCTTAGCCCATCCAGTTCTTATTCATCTGAGGGGAAAATAACGAGAGAAAGCTAGTTGCATGAGCTCGAATTGATGGCGATTTGCTTGATCATTCTCTGTCGTTGATTGTGTACTTGTTTATGATTTTTCTCCTCAAAAAGCTTAACAAAGCCCATTTTAGACTTCTTTAGCAACTTTTATTTTCGTAAACATTTAATTTGGTCAAATCTGACATATTTTTTTACATATAATGATCTTAACGCATTGGCAGGTAAGCAATAGGCTATCTGTATAGTTGGTTCAAAGAAGAATCAGCAATATTGGTTAACAGCGGATAAGCAATCGACTATGATCAGCATGATCCATATAACAGGTAAATTAGCAATTCAATCATTCTGAATCAGCAGTATTGGTTTTTGCCATTTAATAGTTTTCAGCAATTACGAGTAATTGCAAGTGTCGCAAATATATAGTATTTAAGCAACAAAGTTTCAGAGGAAGGGGTGCAGTTACTTCTGCACAGTCCGCAACACAACCCAGTTTAACTAACTATAGCTTGAGATAGGATATCACCTTGCTCCTGTGATCGACGATCACTCTCCGCGATACACGGTAAGAGTTTCAACGTAACCTAATTAAGCTAACTAGAGCTTGATTTTAGAAATAGCTTTGTGGCTTCTATTGCATATTGAGCTTCCTCTCCACTCTACATATCAACTGTTAGACGGATTCCTAGGTAGCTAGCTACAGCTTGGGAAAAGGATCAGCCTTGTGGCCCACAAGGCAATCTGTCAGCCGATCATATCACCCACAAAGGAATCGCTCCAGGTGTGAAGCATACCCACCAGATATGTGAGCTCAAAAGTCTAGTTTGTCTTGATGCGGCACCCACAAAGTGAGAAAAATTCAGATCCTAAGCCTAGGAGGCAGAAGTAAGACGTGTTTCGTGATTTTCGCTAAATGGAAAAAGAGTAGTAACTTTCGGTCATTAGCTTTTTGTTTTTGTATGGCGAAAAATGCGAGGAGATAAAAGCAAAGCTGGATGCTGTTTATGGGGAATTTAAACGTGGGCGAACATTAATTTTTGATGAGGAGCAGCCAGGACGCCCGACAGACGTGGTTACTGAGGAAATCATTCAAAAAGTCTACGACATGATTCTCGCCGGTCGATGAAAGTAAGTGCCCTAAGTAGCAGAGGCCATAGGTGTATCGAATGGAATGGCAGTTAATACTCGAAGTTAGCAAGGGAAAAATTGTCGGCCCGATGGGTGCCGCAATGTCTCATGGTGGACAATAAGCAGATGCGGCTGTTGATTTCAAAGCAGTGTTTGGAGCAATTTGAGCGAGATCCGAAGGATTTTTTGCATCGAGTTGTCACCGTTGATGAAACCTGGATTAATCATTATGGCCCAGAACCTAACCAATAACAAAAACAATTGATTTCTCGCGGTGAATCTGCTCAAAAGAAGGTGAAGACAGTCTCATCGGCCGGAAAGGTCATTATGACGATTTTTTGGGATGCAAACGACGTCATCCTCATGCATTTTTTAAAAAAAAAAGGAAGAACGATCACTCTATAATGCTACAGTGGGCTTTTGGACCGCTTCGACAAAAAATTGAAGGAGACACGGCAGCATTTGGCGAAAATGAAGGTGCTGTTTTACGATATTAACGCACCAGCACAGTTATCCGGAGTTTTCGCCGCCAAACTGAATAAATTGCGTTACGAATTGCTGCAGCGCCCCGTTTACACCCGATCTGGCTCCCTGCGACTTTTTCTTGTTCCCCAACATGAAGAAATGGCTGGCGGGAAAAAAATTTAGCTCAAACAAGGAAATCATTGCCAAGACAGAGGCGTTTTTTTTTGGAGAGTTTGACAAATCTTAATTTTTAGAGGGGTTGAAAAAATGGTAGGAATGCTGGAAGAAGTGTATCGTTCTAAAAGGGGACTAGTTTGAAAAATAAAAAATATATGGAAGAAAATGGTGCGTTCATTTCTAACAAGGGCACTTATTGAACCATTCTCGTATATTCACTCGAACATTTTACAAAAAATCCTCAGGACTTTTTGTAAACTTAATATACTTACATCTTATCCAAGGGCCTATTTAACAAGCATTGTATTAGATTCAAGCGCTACTTGCCTTGAAAATTTTCCGTACGCCCCTAATTTATACGGTTACTCGGAAAACTAATTTTGCTAAAAAAATTGTTTAACTGATAATATTTGATAGAAAATTATTTACCCAACTAAACTTCACATTTACGTCTCAAGTTTGACCAACATTTTCTCATTAATAGCATCTAACTTCCTTGGAGTCCTTCTGGTGTTCTATTTATCCATTTTCTGAACTTAAGCTTTTTTGTCCAATTAACGCAGCAGTAGATAAAGAATGTAATAAATCATTAGTTGCCACATATTGCGCGAGTATACAAGCAGCATTTCAGCTCCTCGGTGCTCGCTGTTTTTCGTAGAAAATTGCCACTGGGGAGAGAGTAAAAATGTATCACCTTGGTTTTTATATAGCCTATGTAGCTATAAGACATATGTATACTGATCAGCAATATACATACGTGTATGTTTGTGCATGATGGTAGGAAAGCACCTAACACAATACGGAAGGAAGAAAAGTAGCGAAAACATAACATTTTTAAGGGCACTGTGTGAATTCGCTGTTGGCTTGTAAAACAGAAAATAAATCATTTGACGTCAGTTTGCAACATGTGGTGGGTAAAATATGTTGAACTGTTTCTGCGAATGATGTAAACGAATTGTAATGGAGAAATTTATTTCAAGTTGACGTAGAAAGGAAGAATTTCTGGGAATTAAATTGAGGACTTGTTATGCAAGAAAGTTAATACTGAAACATTTTATAAAATTGGAAAGCAATTGAATAAACTCGTATTATGAGAGAAGAGACGTAAAAACTTGCACATTTAGAGCGACCTTTGTGTTTGCAAACAATATTCATGAAGTAGGAGGAATCCTTAGAAACAACTTATCAAAAATTACCTTGGGCTGATATAATCTGACTTAAAAATGCACAATAGAGCATATTTTCAACTGTCTTTTGAAATGCAAAAGTTCTTGAAAATGTTTGATACCATACAAAGGCACATGTCTTTCCAAACTCAAAAATAACTTTATTCGTAGTAAAATATAAATGGAGCACTCCTACTATCGTTACAAGAAAGACCAGTAGATTTAGACATCTTGCATCGTAGTAAACTGTTCTGTTGATATTTATTGAGTTTTGCCCAAGTACTTAGTTGAATTTGAACATGGTGTACTGGACAATTGAAGGGATTGCTGCAAAAAGGAGGTGGCCTAATATTGGGTTAAACAAAATATTTTATTTTGTACCAAAAAAGTAAAGCTTCAACCATTAATTCTTGAGTTTTGCAAGGTTCTTAGAAATATGAAAAAATTATTTTCAACAAAAATCTAAGCATCAGTTTAAAATTCCGCAAGATGTATCTGTTTCCTATTTTACATGCACCCTTCGACTTTTATGATTAGTCTCTTTGTATACAATAGTTTAATTTGTAGAGTTTACTCAAGAAGATATTCATACTCGTAACATAAGTATGTTTTTCACATCGACACTCAGTCCATGAAATAATTGAGACCTGATGTGATACGATGATTCTTCCAAATAAAACAACTAAGTCCCCTGGAGTTGGGGGGGTCCTTGGAGCTATTGCGATTGAGCACTTTTACTCCATTCCTGTCTGCGATTGCTTATGCACTCACTATTACCTATGATTGAGAGTTAGTTTCTGTACTGTCTAATATAGATCAGAGGCTTGGGTAAGTCACTCGTGCCCTATCAGAGATCTTTAGAAATCCCAAGGTTTTATTAGAGTGTTCGTCTATTTTGTCAACAAGTTTTAACGCACGGTCGCGTATATATTTGTCAATAGTCTCGATTCGTAGACCTTTGTAAATGTCTGTGTTTCTAATATACCATGGGATTTGGAAGATCCATCTTATGGCCCTGTTTTGCAGTGACTGGAGGGTGTTATTGTTGGTCTTTGATGTCTGGCAGAATGCAATGCATCCATAGAGTAACGTCGGGCGTATTATTTGCTTATATATGAGCAACTTATTTTTAATATTGAGCCGGTTATATTTTAGGATAGGGTTTAATGAGGATAAGATACCAATGCAGTGCTGTCGTTTTATTCGTATGTGGTCATTCCATGTAAGTTTATGGTCCAGGGTTAGTCCTAGGTATTTTGCGGTTCTGTTCCAAGGTATAGTGTCTGAATTTATTTGTAAGGTTGGCTATGTCGAACATAACTAAGCCAGTTGACTTCCTGCGGTTCATCCCGTTTCTTATATGTTGGACCACTCTTGTTAGCTGGAGTTCTGTGAAATGAGTTGTTCTGAATCTGAATTGTTCGTCAGAAAGGGTTTGATTTCTGTTTATATTATTTTGAAGTCTTTTGAGAATAGCTCTTTCTGCTATTTTGTATAGAGATGAGAGGAGACTGATTGGCCTCCAATTCTGTGGAAAAGTAAGATCCTTCCCTGGTTTGGGGATAACTATTACTACTGCCCACTTCCTATTTTAGAGTATCTCTGCAAACGGAAGATTGCGTTAATGACGTCGGTGATTGTCAGTAGCAGGTTGTCAGGTAGCCATTTAAGCGTCGTGTTTGTCAGTGTATCAAAGCCTGGTGCTTTACGTTTGTTGAGTCTTAGTATAAGGTCTTTTATCTCTTCTAAGTTGATTGGTTCTAGTGTACTACCTGCCTGAATTTGCGTGGGTGTTATTTCGTGAACTTTATTTAAAATTTGGTCTTCTTCGTCAATGTCTTCCTCTTGGAAGATGTTTTCGCGAAACTGAAGTTCTAGTGTGTCTGCAAAGGCTTCCGCCTTACCTGCATTGTCGAAGTTGAGGCCATTTGGTCCATAGATTGGTGGCACAACTACCTTGTTTTTCATCCGAAAATATTTAGTAGTCCTCCAAAAGGCATTCTCGCCAGGCTCTAGGCTCTGTAAGAAGCTCTCCCATTGCTCGTTACGAAATTCGTGGATTTTATTTTGGATCTTGTTTGTCAACTGGTTGGCTTTCGTTCTAAGTCTAGGATCACCCGTGCTCCTAGCTCTTCTCCGGGCTTGGTTCTTCCTCCTTATCAAGTTTTTTATATCCTGAGGTAGTTCATAGGGGTTGTGTTCCCTTGCCGAATATGTGACTGTGTGGTCCTCTTTTGCCTGTTTAATCTTCTCTGTTATTTCTTGAATAATTTTTTCGACGTCGCTAGCTGTGTTTAATTCTTGGGCGAAACTTTCGTTTGCCAGCGAGTCTTGGAAAGCCTTCCAATTTATGAGCTTCTTAACTTTTAAAGGTTCGTCTATAAAAATGTCCTCTATTAAGAAGTGGACCGGTTGGTGGTCTGAGGAGAGCTCATTGAGGACCCTGATACTTATATTTTGATGGAATTCTTGAGAGACTCCAATATCCAGAATGTTGTTAGATGTTCGGCCAAAGTGGGTTGGTTCATCGGGGATATGCAGGCTACCTTCAATGTTTGTGATGAATCTACTTAGCACAGTCCCAGCTTGATTTCTTCTCACAGCTCCCCATTGTTGATGATATGCATTGAAGTCACCTATTACCAGGACTTGGCCTTCGAGGCTTAAGAGAGAAGCAAGGTCTTGGGCTAAGTGTTTGTTGTTGGGGGGGTTGTACAAAGAAATCACGACAAATTCAAAGGCGGGCGTTTGCACTTTAATGGCGGTGGCTTCTGCTCGTTGCATTTGTGGTGTTGTGATTATGTGGTGATTCACATTTCTTCTCACGAGAATGGATGTTTCACCTCCCCTACCAGTCATTCTGTCGTTTCTGTACAGCATGTAGTTGGGGATGTGGAGACGAATCCCGGGCTTCAGAAAGGTTTCTCGGAGCAGTATAATATCAAATTTATAGTCGAGTATAAATTGTTTAAACTCTCCCACCTTCGGAAGCAAGGAATTTGCATTCCACGTGAATATGGAAATGTGATTCACTGGATCCATTATCGTTTATTAGTGTTTGGTGTCATGTTTTGGGCAGAGGACATTCCCTGTAACATCTTCGCCATCATATCTTGCATCATTAGCTGAAACTCAGATTGCATTGAGGCGAAGAATTATCCCATGTCGCATTGACACATTCTTTGTGGTGATGCATGCCATCACATTTAACGCACCGGGCCTGTGCATGACAATTGCCCGAGGAATGACCAAATTGTTGGCAGTTGTGACACATCGATAGACCTTTTCTAAGTTTCAAAGCTTCCACCTTGCAGATCAGATGGCAAACCGCGGTTATATTATAAATAGAAGTTTCCATTTTTGGGAGGAGGACTTTGACAAGTCTTGATGGACCATTTTGTAATTTTATGAAGAAAATTTCAAATAGGTGAAAGCCTTGTAGTTCGAGGTCTTTCTTGATTTCTTCACAGGTGAGGCCATGTAGTCCACGAAGGACCACGTTTAGTTTTTAGGTAAATTTCTCGGGAGAAATTTACCTATTGCGGAGAGTATCATATATATATATATATATATATATATATATATATATATATATATATATATATATATATATATATATATATATGTATATATATATATATATATATATATATATATATATATATATACTTGTATATATATATATGGGATATAATGAAATTTGTGACCACGCTATAGGTTGCAATTTCGCTCCGATTTTCACGAAATTTTCAGGAAAGGTGTATTGGATAAATATCTCGGTTAAGCTATATCCTAACACATTGGCGGCCATTTTAGACGAAAAGCGTGATTTCTTTTCTGACCAAAGTATAGCTCCGATTTAGCTGAAATTTGATACAAAGGTTCACTAATGTATGTGATGAATCTCACAATAAAAAGTCCAAAGTCGGTACGGCAGAAACAAAATGGCGGCCGCTCAAAAGTCAAAAAACGTGCAAAATTATGTTGTTATAATAGTAGTCGAAGCGTTCAACAGATTTTCATGAAATTCGGCAGCTAGATAGAAATTATGAGTTTCTAACAAATAACGTGAAAAACTGGAGGTCACAAAAAACAAAATGGCGGCCAGTTTAAACTTAAAACTTCAAAGGCTTCTCAAAGTCGCAATTTTGATTCGACATATATGAAACTTAGTTTCAAGATAGACATTACTTAGATCTACAGACTTAGATATTTTGGTGATCATGCATGTGCAAATTTCGAAATGGCGGTGGTTTAAATATGCGTTTTTTTCAGGTTTTTGTGGCGCTCTAGTGGTCACATTTTCCAGCGGATTTTGATGAAACTTGAGATTATGGATTTATGTATAATGTTCTTGTATGACGCGGAAAATCATTAAAATTGAATGAAAAATAAAAAAAGTCGAAAATTTAAAACTCAAAATTTTTAGCTGCCATTTTCAATAAAAATTGAATTATTTTGCCCTGTCTAGCGTAAAACTCCAATTTGAACGAGATTTGGCACATTGATTGATGAGGTCTTAGCCCATAAAGATTTATAATAGTCCAAAATCAAATGCATGCATTCAAAATGGTGGCCCCCAAAGATCAAATAGCAAGCGCAATTCGTTATTTTAGTAGCAACCGAAATAATGATTTTTTTTCATGAAAACATTTTAAATGACTTATCTTGAAAGTATTTATAAATCAGAATATTTTTGAAATATTGTAAAACATTTTCAACAATACCCTTAAAAAATTATAAAATCGCGACTTGTCTGTCTGTGCGTCCGTTTGTTCGTGCGTCCCAACAAGTTTCCTCGCAAACCACAAAAGCTAGAATGAGGAAATTTTCTACGTAGGTCAGGAGTGGTGCCTCTTGAAATTTGCAGCGTAAGAAAATATTTTAAAGTGTTTAAGGGGGGCCTACCCATACAGGGGGCGACTTAAATTTTTTTTTATTTCAGTAGTCCTTTAGCAGCCAAGTTTCTGAGCAGATTCCGACGAAACTTGAAATTATAAGTTATCAAGGCAAGCTTATCTAATTTAACTATGCAAACTCGATGACAAATAAAAAATTCGTAAATTTACAGCTTAATATTTTTAGCAGCCGTTTTCAATAAAAATTCAAAATGACGGCCCCTGATAGTTCAGAAAAGAATCGAAAATGTATATATTAATGGCAATGCAAGTGCTGATTAAACTTTCATGGAAATCTTTTGAAATTAACTATTTGAGCCGACAAGTTATCACCTTTGTGTGGTAACCACTGTGAAATGTATAAACAGCAAATGTGAGAAGGGCGAAACTAGTATAAATATGTTTATAACAATTTATTACCCGCCGATTTTCAATATGTGATCCATACGTGGGCAACTCAATTTAATTAGCAAAATATTTGCGCCTCTATGAAGTGTCTCCAAATTCAAACGGTGGCAGATCCTTTTTGTTAATAAAAACCCAGGTAGTGCTACAAAAATTGCAGTAAGAAGTTAAGTAGTAGGCAAGCCAAATTCTTTACTGAAACCTTACGCTACATACGAGAAATTTACCTTTTCGGCTGGTGCTGCCAACGGGGATTTTTTATCTTCCGGCAGATAGTACGTATGGTATTGAAGTTTTAGTTCGGTCAATAGTTTCGTCATCTGTCGGTGGTCAGTTGTAGTCTGTGGTATTATCTGTATACCGAGGTATACACGTTTCGCTGAAACAAACTTTATGTTTTTGTCACGTAGCATCTTTGAAAAGTTCGTCCATTTTTCAGATTCACGTAGTATAATCGGTACAGTTCGTTTCTGTTCGTTGTCCCGTTCTGGTTTTGTGGGAGAGGAATTGGTGGGAACTGAAGATGTCGGAGGTTTTGCTTTAGGGATTATCCTCATTTCTGGGAAACTGACAGCGGGTTTTGCGGGAGGAAGGGTTGGAAATATCCCTTCTTCCGGTTCCTCCTCTTCCTCCTCTTTACAGATTTCTTCCTCCATTTCTTCATCGGAAACCGATTCCACCGATTCTTGTTTTTCCTCTTCTGAAGAGGAGGCCGATTTGGTCAAGGGAGTTGGAAAGTTCAACAACCTTCGTTTGTTCGTACCCTTTTTGGGCGAGGTTTTCTCCACGAGCTTCAGTAAGAGCTCGTCATTTTTGGTGCGTTGTTTCGCAAGTTCGGCCTGAGCGTTCAGCAGTTGTTGTTGAGAGGTCTGAAGCTGCTCTCTCGTGAACTGAAGCTCCTTGAGAACCTGATCTAGTTGGTTCTGCAATTTTGTAAATTGCTCGAGAAATAATACATTTTGCTGGTCCGTTGGGTCATTTCCAGGTCCCATCATCCCCTCCATTCTGCTTAACACTGTCTAAAAATGTTCTGCACCGAGCAGTGTTGATTACCCGAGTCCGATAATCAAGTATTTGTCCGTTCGTCAAACTATGTATGTATGGTGCAATGAACACTCACACATACACACACACTTATTCACTGTATCACTACATTATACGTTTTCTATTCGCACTGAACAACCGTCCAAGATGAAGGTCTAAATCAGACTATGTATAATAACTACGTAGAGCCTTGCTTACATTAGATATTGATTATTCAACAGGCAAAGGAATACAGACAGAGATGAACACAACAATTTGAACACAACAATTTTTATTGGCAATATTTCATGAAGTACATTAAATTCTTTAAGATAACACTTAGCAGAAACACTATATCTAAGTTCTTCATTCATAAGTAACTACAGAGTACATAAAATTGATGTTGAACCGGAAAGTAAATTAAGAGGAAAGCCAAGAAAACCCCTCGATCGTTGAAAAAGTTTTCGAGAAAGCAGTACTATTTACAAATCGAAATATAACAAAAATTTATATAACACGTGGAGGTAGGAGTGGCGCATTAGGTTTTATATATTGCGCGTCAGAGTATAACCGACGGGAGTTCCTGACAGAGTTGTTGTAGATTATATTTTGTTCGGCGTCAAAAAATTTGTTTTGCTCATATAGGATGGGGAAAAGTTAAGGGAGCTGATGTTTGTTAGTGGGGTTAGTGATAGCCAGTGGGTTGATTGAGGTAAGGTCGCTTACTAGCGGGTTGGGGTGGTGGTTACATTATTAGAGGATTTTCAGGAGGTGAGTAACTAGAAAGTGGTCAATTCTCAGGATTTTCGCATTGTCGTAGAGAGCATCATTGAGTATATATTTGTCTGAATCTTCCTGTCGGAAAGTATTGACACAGTGTCTAAGGAAAGAGCACTCTTTTTGACGAATTTTTTTTTACATTTGGTATGCAGACAAGTCACACCACTGGATGAAACCACATGCGATGATGGGACGGATCAGTGTTAAATAGCAGACTACTTTGACTCTGTCTGGCAGTGCCAAGTTTCGATTCTAAAGTGGGTACAAGGATCTGAAAGCATTGTTCACTTTTATCAAAGATTTTTGAATATGAGGAATTGGGGAGAGGTTATACTTTAAGCAGACTTTTAAATATGTCGTCTGGGTTTTCGTGGGAATAAGGAAATTTCTAATCTTTAGACGTAGCCCTGGGATATGTTGGCGGAAATTCTTAGTGTGGCGAGTGCGGCCTTTGATGAGAATCGTTTCGGACTTGTTAGTACCTGTATTAAGTACTAACTGCCACTTTTTGAAGTCATCTACAATCGGATTGAGATGAGCATTAATTCTTTTAATGTTTTTAATTTTGCGAGGCAACATAAAGAATGATGTCGTCGCCATATTGTAGGGTTTGGATTTTTTTTTTGTGGTAGGGAGGTGAAGGCATTTACGCCCGCCGAGTCTGGCAGTGTGGGACTCCCATGGAGGATACCCTTGGACTACCCACTAAACACCTCCCCTGTCAATCTGAGAACCTAGCCTGGAACCGTTTGACGCATTACTTCGGGCCAGGTCTCGTTTTGTTACGCCGTGGGGCGCCTTCAAGCTGGGGCGTCCCTTTCCTAGCGGGAGGGGAGAGGGGAAGAGGAAATGCCAGAAGAGCGATCCCTCAGCGCCAGCGCCCCCCATTGCTGTGAGTCCCTTTTATATTTTAGGATTGCCCGAGCATAATGTGCCACCTGGTTCCATTTGTCAACCGATTCGAGCATCACGGCAACTTTATTCTCCGGGGTGAGCTCTCCCGTCTCCCTGTAGAGTTCCCTTTGCAGCCTGATCCATTTTGTACACGCAAAAAATGTGTGACAGGCATTGTCCTCCTCTCCAGGGCAAAACCGACAATCGGGAGACCGTGACTTACCGATCTTGTGCAGGTAAGACTGAAAATACCCGTGCCCGCTCAAAAGCTGGATCAGATAAAAGTCAGTCTCACCATGCCTTCGATTTAGCCACGGTCTCACATCCGGGATAAGGCGCGCAGTCCACCTTCCCTTCGTGCAATTCCCCCAAGACTGCTGCCAATCGTTGAGCGAGCGTTGTCTCTCCTCGCGGACAACCATCTCCCTCGCATTCTCGTTTTGGCGCAGGTAAATAGCGCGGCGCTCTCTAGCCAGGAGGGCGACAGGTATCACGCCTGCAATCACTCTCACCGCCAAGTCGGAGACTGTTGGATACGAAGATGCAATTCTCAGTGCTCCTCTTCTCTGTACCTGTGCCAATCGTTTTCGGTATACTTCCTTGCTGAGAGCATCGCCCCATACCTCTGCTCCGTACATTAGCACTGACCCTACAGCACTCATCAAGAGGCGTCTTCTTGATGGGCTGGGTCCCCCTACGTTGGCCATAAGTCGACTCAGGGCCGATATTCCCGAAGCAGCCTTCTCAGCCGTTGCCCTGATTTGCTCAGATAAACTCATCTTCGAGTCGGTCAGTAGCCCCAGGTACTTCACCGCTGGCTTCGATTCGATTTGTATATCTCCAATACTGATCATCCTTACTCTAGAGATTCTCTTTTTTGTCAAGATGACCACTTCGGTTTTCTCCAGTGCTAAACTGAGCCCGTGAGCAGTCATCCAGTCCCTCACTCGGCGCATTAGCATACCTAGCCTAAGTTGCGCTTGTTCAACGGTGCGTCCGGCGACCAGAGCCGCAACATCATCCGCATAGTCGACCAAGCGCGACTCATCTGGCATCTCAAGTCTCAGTAGCCCGTCGTAAGACACGTTCCACAGGTCCGGACCAAGGATAGATCCCTGGGCAGCACCCGGTGTAATTTCCATCCTTCGTTGGCCCTTTGTCATGTTGTAGAGCAGGCTTCGGTCCTTTAGGTAGTTCCTCAAAAGCCGCATTAGATATTCTGGAACTTGAAAAGAGTTTTCCAGCGTGTCCAGAATATCCACCCATCTAGCGGATTTGAAGGCATTCCTGACGTCGAGTGTCACCAACAGGACGGTCCGTCGCTTGGTGCGACTATATGCCTCTGCCTTTTGGACCGCGTTCACCACCTCTGCGATCGCATCAATGGTAGAACGTCCTGCTCTAAAGCCGTACTGCCGAGGAGATAGGTCCCCAGCAGCACGAATCGCGTCAGTGAGTCTTCCCTTGATGAGTTTCTCTACCACTTTCCCAGCCGTGTCTAGCATGCATAACGGGCGGTATGCAGACGGCGATTCGGGATTTCCCTTCCCCTTGCTGATCAGCACGAGCCTCGCCACCTTCCATCGTACCGGGAAATCCCCGTCCCGTAGGCAAGCGTTGAATGTGCTGAGCAGCAAGTCAGGACAATGGTGATAGACGAGCCGCAACACCTCAGCTGGATTGGATTTCTATGTTGTGGGGGCTTAGGAAGGTTAGCTGTGAAAATTGAGAAAAGTGTGGTTGAGAGAACTGAGCCCTGTTGGATTCTGGGAGTGTTTTCATATATTTGGGAGTAGGTATTTTTGACTTTAACTAGTGAAATACAGTTGGACAGGAAACTGCAGAGAAGTTTGCAAATATGCGGATGGAAGTGGAGGTTGATCATTTTGAAGATGAGACCGTTTTGCCAGGCAGAGTCAAAGGCTTTACGGATATCGAGAAGGCAGGCTAGTGTTGGGACATTTTTATTTGCATTCATGCAAATGTATGATCGTACACACAGCAGCGCATGGTTGATTGAGTGAAAGGGACGGCAAGCAAATTGAAAATTAGGTATGACATGGTGAGAATCAATATGCGAGTCTAAGTAATCTTTTATTGTCATTACAAAGATTTTTGAGATGCTTGAGATAAGTGAAATTGGCCTGTAGCTAGATCCTAGAAGAGGATTCTCATTTTTTTTTTTGGGGTGGGAACAATGACGGCTACTCTCCAGTGTTGCGAAAAATAAGCATTGTAAAGGCAGTGGTTAAAGAGTTTTGATAGAAATGGTGCTAGCGCTTTGGAGCATTTTTTTAAAATGATGCTGGGGATATTAGCATTGCCACATGATTTTTTGTTTGGTCGTGAAAGGAGAATTTTTTCGATATAATTGGCGGACGTAAAAGAGATAGGTGCTTGATCATATAAGTTTGTGGGGGGAGAAGTGGTGGTGTGAGCTGATTATTGGGCTGATCTGTTTGAAGGAAAGATGGTATCTGAAGTAAGGTGCGTAGTTTATTGTTTATAAGGGTTTCGGTATTTGGATCGGACAGAAGGGTAGAAGTGCTATGGGCCTCTACAAAATGCGATGCTAAGGTATTTACTTTGACTTGGGGGGATGGGATATGATCGAGTATGCTACGTGGTGAGGAGAGGTTTTTGCCAAGACTGGGGCAAGTGCACCTGAGTTCTTTGTATGCGTAGAGACCAAGTGATATACACGAAAGCTGGTTCTGTAGATGGTTGAAGTAGAGCTCATTGATACGAATGTAAATTTCGGAGGAGAGTGTAGCAATTTCTTGCCGTATGGTGTATTGTATCGAGTTGAATTGGTCTACGAAGGCTGCGTTATTTTTAATAAGATTCAAGGTTTCTGGTGTTAGCGAAATCAGGGATTGATAGTTGAGATTCTTTTTTGGAATAATTGTGTTACAACAAAGTTGAATAGAGGATGTAAGGCGTTCAGCCGATTGATATATTTGTAAATCAGTAAGACTACTATTGTCCGGGAGATGAACTTCATCAAGCTGTTGCCTAAGTGTCGCGCAAAAAAGTTTCCAGTCGGTCTTTGTATAGTCAGGAATGGTAGTAGGTGGAGGTTTGGTGGGTTTTTCAGTGAGGAGAATATTCATGGTGACTCCATCGTCGTCACTGATACCTGGGATGGTTTGTACATTGGGAATATGCGTACAGATTGGTAGATCATCACTATGGATAAAAAGGTCAAGGGAAGAGGAGTAATTGTTTCGGTGGTAAGTAGGGAGTGAAGGGCTACTCATAGTAAATTGGAATGGGTTGAGACACTTGAAAGCCAATTTCAAAGGACTATACCATTCTGATTGGACGATGAGTTGAGCAAGTTAGAGTGTCTTGCATTGAAGTCATCTCCAACCAAACAATAAAGTTTTTTGTTGCTCGGATTAGGATAGCTTCGGAGATACTCAAAAATGTACTCCAGATGGTTGTTTTGGAGTGTTTGTGCGGCACAGTATGCTGACACCAAAATAAGAATAGTTGAGGGTGTTTCGATGACTGCCGCAGTTATTTCAAGGGGTGAATTGTTGAGTCGCAGTGTGAATAATTGGGTAGCTTTTAGTTTTGTGGAAATTACTATGGCTGTTCCTCCACCAGTGGTGTTTGCAATTCTATCACTACGAAAAATTGAGAAGTTACGAAAGGAAGGCTTATGCCTATGCGAAAGCTGAGTTTCGCATAAGAGAAGTATATCGGGTTTATGTTTAGATAGGAAGATCTCAAGTTCATGCCGGCGTGCTCAGCCAATAACTGAGTTGACGTTAAGTTCAATTATTTTGAGTTCCGTTATAGGAGGACAAAAATGAAAGCATTAAAATCTGTTTTTCGATGGTACTGGTTGTGCTGTTGAATTTGGGGAGGAACTCACTGAGTTGGCTAGAGAGTTGTTTGGGGTTCGTGTTGAATAGAGTTTGCACTACATTTTCTAGGGAGTAGTTAGGTGGCGTAGGCTTCGTAGCAGAAGCGAAGGAGGTACCGGGCAAAACCCTTGATTTTGATGGAATGTGTTGGGATATAGTTTGAACTGAAGGTTTAATTGCGGTCGTGATACGTTTTTCACGATATGATCGGAAAGTGTCACAGTTCCTGTAGTTAGCGGGATGGTTATTAGAACCAAAGTTAGGCCATTTGGGAGCCTCATTTTCGGTTTTTTTGCAGTTGCCTGGACCGTGTGGTAGGCTGCATTTAACGTACCTAAATTGCAGGTTACAATTAGTGGCGGTATGGCCAATTCTTTGGCAGTTTTTGCATTGTACCTCAGTATGGTTTTTGATGCTTTCAAAAGAAACAATATTTTGCAGAATGACTTTTATATTTTTGAGGGCTGCAAACTGGAAGCTTGGCTCGAAAGTTATTAAGAACAGCTTGAGTTTTTGTAGGTTTTTTTTTGAATGAGGGGTGTCGTATAGACGGACAGATTTTATTTCACCAATTCCTTGGTTATTCAAATCTGAAATTATTTCAGCTGGAGGGTATGTGTGGTGTAGTCCACGAATTATTAAAGAACGAAATTTATCCTCAGGAAGCGTGTATGTGAAGAAATTTGTATTTTTTGCTGTAGATGCTGATTGAAGCCTCGCTAAATTTTCTCCCTGGTGAGCTAGGAGAAATTGCACCTGTTTTTGTAGCTTTGCGTTTTAAGCTTTCAACTTTTTGATAAGCGCGCTGAGCTCCTTGACGTCAGTTGTATCATATGCTGTCTTGCTTGTTTCCCTGATGGTGCTGGCCATTGATTCACAGTCAGATGCCGTCGTACTTTTGTCCGATGTTTCGCTCATCATTGCATCGTCTCTTGCTGCTGCACTTGTTGTTGCTTCGTCATTCGTTGCCACGCTTTGCTCTTATTTTTGCCTTTGCCTAGGTTTATCTCCCCCCTCTAGATCACTAGAGTCAGGAGATTTCGTTTTACGTTTCGTTTTCGGCATTGCCGTTCACTAGACCTTAAAATTACTTCCTCGATTTATTTTTCCTCTACACGATTTATTTTAGTTCCGCACTTGATGAATATCAAACGAAGACTCCACACAGAGATTATTGTGAGCACTGCTCTTATATACGGTATCCAGCAAACTTTGTTTGTATGTAAATTCTGTCATACAACTATTATGCGCTAAACTTATGTATGGGGCAAATGCAAAGAGTCAATATATGACGTTCAAATTCAAATTCTTTCTCATTCACGTTACGCTATGATTTCATTTCTTCAAATAGTTCTAATCTATTTCCAAAATCTCTACTGAACAAACTATTTTTTCGTATTCTTGTTCAATAAGGTCATGAAGGGCGGAGGGGTCTCTTTTCTAGAAATCCCTCTCTCTTCCCCTCCTTCCGTTGGAAAAGGGATCCCTGTAGCCCGGTGGCGCCTAAACGCGTAGAGAAATGAAGCTTAGCCCAAAGTAATGTGTCAAACGGTTCCAGGCTAGGTTCTCAGATTGACCGGGGAGGTGTTTAGTGGGTAGTCCAAGGGTATCCTCCATGGGAGTCCCACACTGCCAGACTCGGTGGGCGTAAATGCCTTCACCTCCCTACCACAAAAAAAAGGTCATGAAATAAATTACACTAAATTTAATCCTTTGCATCCTGCTGTTTGAAAAGATGTGTTGATCGATTTTGTAAGGTAATCGGCCAACATTGCTGAAGTCAGAACTAGTTCGAAGTTAATTGTGTGTTTGATCACGCAAAAAATGATGACGAATGTCGATGTGTTTGGTTCTGATATGATGGGCAGTGGTATTGGAAAGATGGATAGCACCCACAGTACAGACTTCACAACCATAATGCTTCTTGGGTTGGAGCGGACATGGCCATATATTCAGCTTAACCATGCCACCGTTTATTGCTTCTTAAAATTCCACAAAACCGTGCTATTCTGCATAGTGAACAGGTATTACCAAACGCCAGTCGATTTGCTCGTTGCCAAAGTTGGCGTCATGGTAGCCTAGTAAAAACAGTTTATTTCCACACATCGATCGATTATATGTGAGTTTGAGGTCGATGGTTCCTTTGAAATAGCGGGAAATGCATTTCATCATCATTCAATGAGCCTTCCTTGGGTTGTTGTTGAAACGGCTCACGCTACTCATGGCATTTTGAATCTCCGGCTTGGATACTTGAGCGAGGAAAAGTAATGACCCAACTACTTGCTGATACGGCACCTTGGTCAGATCATCACGTTCAATTTTCGATGTCGATCGCATATCGTTGGTCAGTCGCTGATTGATAGCGCCTGGCGTCGACATTGGGTTGGATTTGCCTATGCCAAAACGTTTCAGAGTGTTGCTGATATATCGACTCTGGCCAACGTATATGGACTTGTCGTTCGTCGTAATCTAGATGCCAAGGATGAATTTCGCTGGACCATCATATGCTTCTTCAGTTGCATTTAGCAGGTGGAATCGTTGGAGACAAAGATGAGATTATTGATATAAATTGTCATGATGAGAATTCGTCAATCCTCGATGAGATGATAAGTGCAGGCGTCTGAACTGGCATGTTTTAAGACAAAATTCTTTAGCGTCTTGTCCAACTTCCCCAGGCTTGGTTCAGGCCCCACAGAGATTTTCGCAAACGACAAATTCGTCCGCTTCCATCGTCGTACATGTCCGGTTGGCAATTGTAAATTTCGTCTTTCAAATCTCTGCGGAAAAAAGCTGTGACGCCGTCCATTTAATGGATGGGTAGATTTAGCTTCACCACCAATGGAATCAAGAAACGAACTCTGCTGCATTGAACTGCGGGCGTAACCGTTTTCTCATTATCAATGCGTTGATTGCAACGTCTGATAATTAACTTGGCTTTGCAGTGACCAACGCTACCATTTCCGTTGCATTTAGTGCTGTTAACCCAACGGCAACTGATCGCTTTTTTGCTTGGTGGCGGATCCATGAGAGTCCAAGTTTTGTTTCCTTCGCATAGCTAATTTCCATTCGCTGGCCTTATCTCTACCAATTGCATCTCTAATAGTGACTTGACCATTGATGCCACACATTGCCATCAATCCACTGGGATGCTAGAGAAACATTACGTTCTGGCTGGCACATTTCATCGTTCACGTCATCGATGGTGGTATCTTCGTCACAATCTGTGAATGCGTCGCCATCAAACGATAAAGTGCTCTCTTCGATCGTGATGACTTCATCACCTTCGTCACTCGTTGGCACAACATCGGCATCCATACTTGCGTTCACTGCCAATGATTTGTTGACCACTAGCTCACCATCACCATTGCCATCCGCATCATCATTTCCCTATTATTCCTCCAGTTCAATTGTATCTTCGAATAGATGAAATTGACAGAATCATTTACCTTGATTTTGTTCTCTACAAAAATAACATCGCGACTGATGATGACGTTGCGTTTCTCCAGATCGAAAACTCGATATGCCTTTCAATCCATCTCATAGCCAACCAAAATGCATTTGGTTGACTTGGCGTCGAACTTGTGCCAGCACTTTGCATCCAAACACTCGTAAATGTGACACGTTCACTGTTTTATCCGTCCGGATTTCTTCGGGCACTTGATTCTAATCACCACTGGAAATACGATTGATCAGATACGTAGCAGTACTAACCGCTTCAGCCTAAAATTTCGCAAGCAGCTGCACGCCGAAAAGCATACATCCTGCTTTTTCGACGATCAGTTGATTTTTGCGCTCGGACTTGCCATTCTGCTGCGGTGTATATAGAACAAAAATTTGATGAGAAATACCTAACTCCTTCAGAGACTTTAGCGTATTCGCCACCGTCATTGCTGAGGAATTTCTTCAATTTTTTTCTAGTTGTGCACTCAGCCATCGCCTCAAATATTTTGAATTTTTCGATGACCGGCTTTGCATTTCTGCATGCACGTAATTTTTTTGTTGCTATAATTGTCTGTGAATGTGACAAAATATAGTGAACCACTGAATGACGTCTCATGCATCTGCTGACTCCTTTTGCTGTCACTGCTGTCAAACGGCCATAGTGCGTGCTTGCTTTGCACACTTAGATCACAATACGAACGCAGAATTTTCGATAGCGTGATGCCGTTGACGATTGATCTACCAATGAGAATTTGCATTTTTTCATGCCCAGTATATCCGAATCTTCGCTGACACAATGATTGTTTTTTGCTGCATGATGCTATAAATCCATGTTCATTTCCTGTTTGCACCAATTTATACATATTGTCCGTGAGCATCGCATGCCCGACGATCTCATCTCTATGATGAATCACGCAATCTTTCTTATCGAAAAATAACGAACAGCCTTTGATGCCTAGCTGCGAAACCGATAACAAATTCGTACAAAGTCCTAAAATATACAATGTATCTCGAACAATCACTGGATTCATCGATAGTTTCTTGTCGCATTCCAAACACCATTTCATGTCGCCTTCACACTGCGCCGTCAATTTTTCTGCATCCGCGACCGTTGCACTCGGCACTATTGATGCGCGATTGTTCATGAGGTATTCGTTTGTGTTTGTCATGTGACGACTCGCACCGGAATCGATGAACCAGTTTCGATTATTCTTGTTCGTCACAAGTCCCACAAAACAGAAAAGTGATGTATCAGTATTTTCTGTTTATTTGGGCATTATTGTGACAGATGCCCTATATTCCCACAAGAAAAACATTTTGCCTTTTGTTCTTTGTGTTTGTTGCTGTTTCCGCTACTATTCCAATTGCCTCTACTTGAACCAAACTATCCATACTTCTTTATAAACAACACATTTGAATGATTTGTTGTGGCTTCGGCCAATACATTCCGTAACAGTTTCAATTTCACAAAGTCTGAACTGATTGTTTTGCCACTCAATTTGATCGCCATAGCCATGGATTTGAACTCTTCACCTAGATTGGCTGGAAGAGTTGTCCCAATCCATTCATTGTTGACTTTGAGATCTGCTGCATACAACCGGAGCGCTATTGAAATTATTGTATTTACACACACTTCCATCGACAAACGATTGTCGAGTTTCGCATTTATGATTGTTCACAGTACACCAACACGCCGAAACGATCCGCCATTTTCGAACGCCTTGGACAGTTTTTCCCACATTTCTTTTGCTCTTTTAGCGCCCTGAATGTAGCTATAATTCGTTACATCAACCATCAGCGCCAGTTTGACCTTCACCCGCCGCCCGCCAACATATTGCCAAAGATCCGACAATTCCAATGCAGCTTGTGCCGAAATCTTCCAGCAATCATAGTACTTGATTTTTCAATCGACTCAACAGGCTGATTTGCGAAAACAAACTACCCTTTGCTATTGTTAAACGATAATTACGTGGAACACATTTGCTTCACTTTTCGATTGAATTTTTCTTTCACGATTTTATTAGAAATACCAACGGGATAAAGAGGCCCATAACCTGATATGCTCCGATGGTCATTCCAAATAAAACAACTACGAAGAGTCTTACTTACATTGGATGTTTATTGTTCAACGGTCAGAGCACCACAAACAGCGATTAATGTGAACACTGCTCTTATATACGATATCCAGCCACCAAATCTGGATGAATTATGCTCTACCATCAAAGGCCAAAAAAATAATAAAGCGCCGGGCATTGATGAGATTCCAGTGAGGCTCATCAAATGTGGTGGTGCTCATAAGGCTATCACAAAGTCATCCAGCACATTTGACAACAAGAACATATGCTGAAAGAGTGGAGCCAATTATATTCCCTAGCTACAAAAAAATGTGACAAGCTACAGTGCGAAAATTATAGAGCCATATGACTATTTTATACGGCGTACTAAATATTTTCAAAGATCTTAGAAAATGAAATCAGATCATACTCCAAATGTATTGTTGGGGAGTATCAAGATAAGTTCCAGTCTGTACACAACGTGCCATCTGGGGTGCAACATTCCTGCACACTTCACCGTCCTTAACGTGCTGTCGGCAATGTGAATTGTGTGCAATGGTCATCATTGTCTGCGCAAATCGCTATCAAATACGTCGATGTGCCACCATCGTTTCTACCAGTGTTCTTTTCAATTAGCGCACTCTCCTATTGTCATTGTGTTGCTGTTGGCAATTTGGATTGTGTGCAGTCGTCGTTGCTGTTTGCACACGCCACCATCCATTACGTTTGTGGGCCGACATCAATCCGCTCAACAAGCTCCAACATACAGGTATTTGTTGCAAAACTCCACCGCTGTCTTTTTGTGTGTAGCTTCTTTTACTGTATGCACATCATCCTATGCAGCAATCGTTTCAAGCTTCGCACGCTTTTATTTCATCGTAGTGCTCTTGACATCAGCTACACCTACATGTCACCGAAAGCAATCATTGTTTTGCGCAGTCATCGTTTCAAGCTACACACGTTGCTGTTTTCATCGAGTTAATGTCGTTATTGATATTGGTGTGCAACCATCGTATCGTGTCACCGTGTGAAACGTCAAGTGTGTAACACCAACACCACACCACCGCTGATGGTCATGTGAATCATCACCGCTGTGCTTCGCTTCTTGTTGCTCCGTTTGTCTGTGTTCAGTTGTTGCTTATACTCACCGTCACCCCTTGCGTATTCGTTTGCTGTCTGCAAATGCCGCCACATCAACTTTTGGGATTTTGTCGATACACTCTAAACATCGACCTTTGATGACTTTGTATTTTGACGTAACATTTTCCGCCAATCATGACTCTGGTGAAAATCGCTCTCAGTGTCATCGAAAAGGGATCAACTAACGTCACGTGGACTCAAGGCGTCCGGCAACAAGACTGCACTTGTAAGAACTTGTATTGTGGCTTACTAAGGTCGTGGAAGGTGCTGAAATCGAAGTTAATCAGGTGGATAACCCCAAAAGGTCAGAAGTGCAGCAGTAAATCGCGAATCTGACAGCGATTATTGAACAACTTAGTGCCGACGTCCGTATTTTGAGTGGGAATCAACGACCCGCTCAAACGTCAACTCCGCTCCCCGAAAGTGTAGGGGCCGCATCAAATTTGTCTGTTGGCGAGCAAACCGAGTATCAAGCAGTGTTTCAAAATGCAAGGGACGTAATTAACATACTTCCGGACTTCGATCCGCAAAAAACCAACGCCTTATCCACAAGTGCTTTCGTACATCGGGTTCGAAAATTAATGTGCGCGTACGGATGGGACAGGACCTTTGTGATGTTTGCAATTTAGGCCGAGTCGAAGGGCTCCCGCAAAACTCTAGCTGGACTTGAACAGTGACGTGTTTGTAAACTCAAAACAGTTCTCAATTGAACTCTTGCGAACATTCCCTTATAATGACAACGCGTCAGACGTTCATTTACGTATGGCCGCTGATGTGAGAAAAATCAGTGAACCCATATTGGACTTTCACTTCCAAAGGCGTGCCAAGGGTAAAAGAGTCTGGGTTGTTCAAACTAAGTTATCCGACACTACAAGACTCGAAAGCCTCCTTGAACTCCCAGGACACAAACGAACTATATATGTCAATTTCACGACTTCTTGTGAACTTTAATCAATTGCCCGAAGTTAAATTAGTGAAACCTGTGCCAATGGTTCCGGCTGCGCCCTAACCAAAGCGGGAAGGACGAAAACGTAGAAGCCTGACAAAGGTATTCTGCTATAATCAAACCTTTGTTCGAATTTTCAGGAAGTTGGATATTCCGTGGATAATTGTCCTACGCACCATGATGGACAAATCAACAAAGCAAGCGCTGTGCCGAGTTCGAATCGTCAGCTATATGGACGAAGTGATTATTGCGAGCTGTACTATTCCTGATGGAACCGTGCTGTAAATGGAGTTCCTCATGGTACTTGATGAGAAAGCGTTGACTTGGTGAACATCAAAGTGCATTTTTCGCAACTGAAGTGTTGTTCTTGGGACACTCCAGCTCGTATTCCTGGATTAAACCAGAAAATGTCAAAGTCAACGCTATCATCAATTTCCCGGCCCCGACGAATGCGAGATAAGTCAAAGGATTCTTGGGGTTATCTGGCTTCTTTCGGAAGTTCATCTGGGAGTACGCCATCATTATTTGGCCTTTAACTGCATTGTAAAAATAAAAAATCAACCAAAATTTGACTGGATACCGGATTGCGACAGAGCCTTTGAAAAATTGGAGACTCTACTTAGTGCTGATCCATCGAAATTGCAGCAAGTCTACACTGACTCCAGCACTGTTGGACTTGCCGCCGTCTTGTTTCAATGAACACACCAGGTGATGTGAAAACCTGTCTTTTGCTACGGCCGCGAATGTAACGAAGCAGAACAACGATACTGTAGTCATGAATTGGAAGTGTTTGCGATTGTCGAGGCACTTGAATGGTTTAAGTTTTACTTGCTGGGTAAACATTTTCAAGTAGTGACAGATTGCCAAGCCGTATCGATAACCATACCGTTGACTCCGTTGAACAACCGTTTTACATGCTGGTGGCTTAAACTTCAGAAGTTTCGCTTTTACACATCTATTTATTTATTTATTTCGACCAACTTATAGACTAAAGTCCAATTACAAGATTGGTTCAAACAATATAAATGAAAAGTACAACATAATACATATACTAAGCTAGGTATTTAAAATTAAATTCTTAAGTCTATGCTTATAAATAACGAAAGATGGAGGATACGGACCAAACCCTATAGCGTTGTGATTTCTTTGCAGACGCACCAGTGGTGAATTGTAAAATGTTTCCGTTCTTGCTAATGGAATTTGGTAGGATCTTTCATTTCTAGACGGGTAATTTGATGTCCGCATTGTCAGTAACCCTCTTACATTTGTATGCAACTGATGATGTTGAAGCTTACATAGGAGACATTCATCAAGAAAGTGTCTACGCAAAGTAAGTCTTTCTTAATGAGATTGGTACGGGACTTTAAATTTAAAGAATAATATTCGGGTGAACTTCCGTTGTACAGATTCCAGTAGTGAGTCGAAGTACTTATAATGCGTTGTCCAAATTTGGGAACAATACTCGAGGATAGGCCGAACAGTTCTTATATAAAAATGCACTGGAGACAGGATATTTCTAAAGATGCAAGAGTGACGAAGAACAAGTCCAGAAACCCGAGAAGCATGGGACTTGAACTTAAGTCGCGCGTTTGAGATCACCCCTTAGTCTTTGAACTTGGTCACTACAGATAGCGGGGCATTGTTATATGGAAATGAGATTGGGTTCGGTTTTGAAGAGGAAGCTATTTTATGACATTTTTGCACATTAAAAGAAAGAAAATTTGATTAGCGCCAATTGCATAGCACGCTCAGGTCATTTTGTAGGGAAATGCAATCATCATACATCTAATCACTTTAAAAACTTGAAGATCATCAGCATAGAGAAGATATGGAGCATCTATTAAAGAGGGCAAGTCGTTAATGTGTATTAGGAATAAAAGTGGCACCAGGATGAATCCTTGAGGGACTCCAGTCTGTGGATAGAAGGAGTGAGATAACACTCCACAGAGACTTACTCTACATGAACGATTGTTTAAGTATGAGATAAGCCAAGAGAGCAATCAACCAGAAATACTATGTTGTGTTAGCTTTTTATACAGTATGTTTTAGTAATAGAGCAGTTTTTTTTAAATTTATTATTTTATATTTTAATTACTTAATAATTTTATATAAAATTTATATTTTATTTTTATGTCAAATTTATATATTTAATATTTTATATAATCAATATAAATAAAAATGATCGATTCGAATTCGGCGCAGGCAAAGGGTTAAAGAAAGTTCATGCATAATATAGACCAGATCTACTAAATCACTACAAAACCAGCAAACCATTTCCATATAGAAAATCCTACTATGACTTGAGAGAATGTAAAATACACATTCTCGCACCCCGCTCATCGTAGTCCTAGACATACAAAATATACATTTACACTCATAGAATTGTTAGTAACAACTCTTATCAGTGAACAATCTACTCAACGCAACTTGCTATTCCATACATCCCATCCGCGGATGCACATTTACATTCAGGCGTGTCGCACAAATCATTTAAGCTCCACAACCTGCCTCTATACATTTGCGTGCAGTTTGTATCGATCACATAACAAAAAATCCCCGTTGGCAGCACTAGCCGGAAAGGTAAATTTCTCGTATGTAGCGTAAGGTTTCGAAAAAGAAATTGGCTTATCTACTACTGGACTTTTTATTGCAACTTTTTTAGCACTATATGGGTATTCATTAACAGAAAGGATCTGCTGCCGTTTGTATTTGGAGACCCTTCATAGAGGCGCAAATATTTTGCTAATTAAATTGAGTTGCACACGTATGGATCACATATTGAAAATCGGCGGGTAATAAATTGTTATAAACATATTAATACTCGTTCCGCCCTTCTCACATTTGCTGTTTATACATTTGACAGTGGTTATCAAACAAAGGTGATAACTTTTTTGGCTTAAATAGCTCAAATAGTTAATTTCAAAAGATTTCCATAAAAGTTTAATCAGCACTTGCATTGCCATTAATACATACATTTTCGATTCTTTTCTGAACCATCAGGGGGCGTTATTTTGTATTTTTATTGAAAACGGCTGCTAAAACTATTAAGCTGTAAATTTTTGAATTCTTTATTTGTCATCCGATTTGCATAATTAAATTAAATTAACTTGCCTTAATAACTTATAATTTCAAGTTTTATCGGAATCTGTTGAGAAACTTGGCTGCTAGAGGGCTACAGAAATAAAAAAAATGTTTATGTCACCCCCCTGTATGGGGAGATCCTCTTAAACACTTGAAAATATGTTCTTACACTACAAATTTCAAGAGGCACCACTTTTGACCTACGTAGAAAATTTCCACATTCTAGCTCATGTGGTTTGCGAGGAAACTTGTGACACACGAACAAACGGACGGACGGACAGACAGACAAGTCACGATTTTATAACTTTTTAGGGTATTGTTAAAAATATTTTACAATATTTAAAAATATTCTGATTTATAAATACGTTCAAGATAAGTCATTTAAAACGTTTCCATGAAAAAAATTCATTATTTCAGTTGCTACTAAAATAGCGAATTGTGCTTGTTCTTGACCTTTGGGGGCCGCCATTTTGAATGCATGCATCTGATTTTTGACAATTCCAAACCTCTGTGGGCTAGGACCTCATCAATCAACGTGCCAAATCTCGTTCAAATCGGAGATTCACTCTAGACAGGGCAAAATAATTCAATTTTTAGTGAAAATGGCAGCTTAAAAATATTGGGTTTTAAATTTTCGACTTTTTTTATTTTTCATTCAATTTTAATAATTTTCCGCATAATACAAGAACATAGTACAGAGATCCATAATTTCAAGTTTCATCAAAATCGGCTGGAAAATGTGACCGCTAGAGCGCCACAAAAACCTGAAAAAAATGGATATTTAACACGCCGCCATTTTGAAATTTGCGCATGCATGATCATCAAAATATTAAAAATTGTAGACCTTAGTAATGCCTATCTTCGAACTAAGTTTCATATATATCAGATTAAAATTACGACTTTTAGAAGCCTTTGAAGTTTTGAATTTCAACTGGCCGCCATTTTGTTTTTTGTGACCTGACCTCCAAATTTTTCACACAATACTTTAGGTACTTATAATTTCTATTTAAATGCCGAATTTCATGAAAATCTGTTGAAAGCTTTGACCACTATTACAACAACAAAATTTTGCACGTTTTTCGACTTTTGAGCGGCCGCCATTTTGTTTCTGCCATACCGACTTTGGACTTTTTATTGTGAGATTCATCACATACATCAGTGAATCTTTGTACCAAATTTCATCCAAATCGGAGCTATACGATTTTTCGTCTGAAATGGCCGCCATTTCGTTTTTGCCCGGCCGATATAGCTGGTTCACGAACTTAACCGAGATAATTATCCAATACACCTTTCCTGACAATTTGGTGAAAATCAAAGCAAAATTTGCAACCTCTAGCGTGGTCACAAATTTCGTTATATCCCATATATATGTATATATATATATATATATATATATATATATATATATATATATATATATATATATATACGAGTATATATATATATATATATATATATATATATATATATATATATATATATATATATATATATATATATGATGCTCTCCGTAATAGGTAAATTTCTCTCGAGAAATTTACCTAAAATGTTCGATCCAATTCAACATCAACAACAGCTACAACAACAGCTACAACAACATCAACAGCATCCAGATCTACAGAGTCATGGTATGCTATTGCATCCTACACAGCAATCATGCTCGTCGTTATCGTCATCGTCAGCTCAACAACCTGCCTCGATACATTTGGGGGGAGTTTTGTATCGATCACGGAATGGAGAGGTTGATCTCGGGAACTTGTCACGTCTGGACGTGAAATGGAAGTTGGCAGTAAATTTGAATAGGAATCACAAGTATAGTTCCGATGGACTGGAAATATGATTAAGTGAACTAAGCCGAGTATAAGTGTATAGATAATAATTCAGATCTTAGTAAACGCGAATTAATGTGGAATAATTAAGTAAATTCCGTCGATGAATTAGCGCTTAGTGGCCACGATGCGTGTCGCCATTAACGGTAAAATACAGATCGAGCAAAGCGATTAAAAATAGTTTGGCTCGATAGCCAAACAAGTAGAAAAATTTAAGTGACCACCAAAGAGAGGTTGATATACAGTTACAGAAGTTTCTCATTTTGAAATATATTATCCAACGATTAAGTTGATAGTGTTTATGGTGATAAAGAATTTTGTTTAACTTACTATCAAGTGTATGAATCATTATTAAATACTAAGAGTTGCAGTTTTGCTCCCGTAAATTGGATTTTATACACGAATGTGATGTTTTAAAATTCTGTGAATTGCAATATCCGTTATGATCCAACCGCGTCTGTCTGCGCGTGACAATAACAGTTAAAATATTTAATTAAACAAAATAATAGAACATTGAAACAAATTTTTGAAGTTCGGTTAAATGTGAATGTCAATTTTTACACAAAAAGCTTAACCCTATACGGTCAACATTGGTTTATTTCGATTTTAAGGGCACTGTGTGAGACTAGCGCAAGTGCGGTGTTGTTAATAATTCCCAAACTTGGATTAATATAGCCGTACTGGATTATTTTGAAATATTTTGGATATCCGAAACATAAGATTCTGCTACTACAACAGCTTACGTCATGCGATTGGTTTACCATGAATTTACAAAATAACGCTGCAATCAATATCCGCAATTAGGATAAGCTAATTTTTATGAAGCTTTACTTAGTAGAAAACCTGCATCGTCATCGAGCGCTCGATGGCCAATGTAGGTAAGTACCCGTTTGTTTTGTTATATTTAAATATATTTATATTTAATAATATATTGCATAATTTACTAGCTACTATATTCTCTAAAGATAATCATCAGTGTTTGAAATAAAGAAGAAAACCAAATCACACGAACAGTTTAACATGCTGCTATATTTAAATTTTTTTTTTTTTTGATATTTATTGCATTGTGACAAAAATAAAGAAGATTAAAGATGATGTGAAGAAAGGAGAAAAAAAAGAAGATTATTATAGGCATGCACGTGAAAAAAAAGTAAAATCATATGGCTGCGAACTTCCTCTTCAAGTCTATTGTGATAACATTTTTATTTCGTTCGAACATGCTTTATTTGTATGCCTTACGGAATTATAGTTACTCGACTTGCACATATACTTAATACAGCTAAAATTATGAACAATTCGTTTGCTTGTTCACAGTAATTGATAACATATGTTAGAAAAGAAAATCATTTACACGGGAGAGTAATATATATAATTTTGTTTACACATTTAGTTTACGACCGGGTATAGGACCTAGTACGATGGTAGGCTCTTTTTGTTTCAGGTGATGTCGCGGGTTGAGTGGCCCGAGCAAGGTACCTCTTTTTGGCATAGGGTAATGTAAACGCATTGCATAGCTCTACGACATAAATTGGTCACCGGAAGGCTCATGCAAGTTATGTTGTATGAGTTTTCCACTCGAAATACCTGGCCACTACAACATATGCGGATTTTGATCCGGTTGGGCGGGTGCGAGGGGGCTCCATCACCACCCGGTTGCCCCTCTCTTATTTGTGGGCCATGAGCCTCTTCGGGTAAAGACAAAGTTACCCTGATTCCACCCATTTTTACTTGTTTCACTTATTCTCTGAACAAGTCATTTTCATTGGTTGCATACAATTTTTGCGACTTTGGTCGCCTTTCTTTTTAACCCCAGAAATTCGTGAATGCGAAATTCTTTTGTAGTGGATCTTTGTGCTAGGGCAATGAACCCGCCCCACGACACCGCAATGCTGGGCTGCCAGTGCATTCACGCGTCCCCAGACAAGGGCATTCTCGGCGGATATCTCCACCTTCCTCTGCCGAGGCAGCAGACCATCGCTGCAGTCCTCTACGGACTTTTGAATTTACCTATTCACTACAACGTTATGATTTACTTTATCAAACGCCTTGGCAAAATCAGTATAAACGACGTCAACCTGAAAGTGCCTATTAAGGGCTTCACCAACAATGTGAGTATAGTCAAGTAGATTCGTAGTCGTTGACCGACCTGGAAGAAAGCCATGTTGGACAGGAGATATCGAGGAATATATAAGCTCATAAATGTGATTATGAACGAAACGTTTTACGATCTTCGGGAAACAAGACAAAAGTGAGATTGGACGGTAGTTGGAGACACACGAAAGAGGACCAGATTTATGAATTGGGAAGATGTTGGCTGTCTTCCAGAAGCAAGGGAAAACACCAGAGGATAAGCTGGCTTTCAAAATAAAACTCAAAGGAGCACTTAATGAAGAGGACAGAGATTTGACGAATTCCGTCTGGTCCAGAACCAATGCTTGTATCAAGAGTATCAATTATCGACTGGATATCTGCAGCACTAACTACAGGAGTACTATCAGCCAGAGAAAAATGAAGAGAAAAAGCATAAGAAGAATCAGATGCTGAAGAGGAAGTTATAGTGGAAAAAAGTCCGCGAGCAAGTTGAAAATGGATTCCAGTGTTAAACTTTGTTTATCATTCCAATACATGGTGCTAGGAAAGTGCGGGGAGGACTTTAGATGATTAATACATGACCAGAATGGTTTTGACTGGTTGGAATGCAGTGACTGCTCTATGTGCTTAAAGTAATTTTTCCTTGAGATTTTAATTGATAACTTCGCGGAGGCACGGGATCTAGAGTATTCATTATAAGAATCAGAATCACCGGTTAATCTAAACTTTTGGTGAAGTTAGTTCTTAATCTTCAGAGCTTTGAAGATGTCACGGTTGAGCCAAGGTGGCTCAGAGCTATTTTTGGACCTTAATAGTGGTGTAAATTGATGGATAAGCGAGTCTAGGTGGGAATAAAATTTAGTAAGAGCTTCTTCGCAATCAAGGAAGTCAAAAAACGAGAACCAATCAAGTGAATTCAAAGATTCCGACAATGCGCTGTAATTGGCTTTCTAGAAGTTGAACTTGAGCGGCTGATAGCATTTAACAAACGCTCATGCTGATGTCCAACAACAGAAGGGGATGATAGGGGTCAGAAGATACATAGGAGTGAGATGCAGCAGCTACGTGAATATGCCCACTATCAATGTTCGACATTAAAAGATCTAGCATCCGATTATTTATATTTAGAATGAAATTTAATTGGTTAAGGGAGGATTGGAAAAAAAAATACGATAGTAATACAGACTGTCGATTAGAAGACAAGATATCAATAGATGATGTTAAGTCCCATTCTAGAGAAGGAAGATATATAATAATACGTTAAGTGGGATGAAGCGAAAGATAATACGATGATAGTGAGTCAAAAAGTGAATCATAAAAGTCAAAAGAAGAGTTACAAGGAAGATAGATGCAGAGTGTGTACAAAGGGGCAGAAAGAGTATTAATTTTGACAAGTACGTGCTCGGTTAAGTCTGGGGGATGAAAATCGTCGCGAAGCTCACTGGAAAGATCTTTAACTACAGCAATCAGTACTCCACCACCATCGAATTTCTTTGTCAGATTAAAATCACGGTCCCTTCGACAATGTGATTTGGGAAACATTCCGAGCTTTGTATACCACTTCTCAACCAAGTCTCAGTTAAGCAAATTGATTTTTCGATGTGAAGTTCTCAGAAAATTTCGCCTTCTGTGGGGATTGTGACGCCTGACTAAAGTTCCATCCAGCCATAAATTTTGATGCAACAAAGCGCTGACTTTGAAGCCGCACACGGAGCAGACAATCGTATGTCTTACGTAGGTGCTTCAAGCCGAAGCCCAATCGACGAACCTGTAGCGCTAAAATCCTTTGCCGAGAATATGTTAGTGACTGGTACGAATGAAGACGATTAGTTGCTTTCAATGCAAAAATGTGGCAACCATTCAAACGATATTATCAATATTTTACGTGACCAGAAAACTAGTCTGCAAGCGAAATAAATAAAAAAGGACTTTATAATAAAGAACAACGACTCATGCGAAATAGTGAGGACGGTCCAATGTTCGTTGTACCTGCTGCTATACGACGGAGGTTGTCACGATGAATCGGGACATCCAAGTTGCGAGGGTACAATCCAATGGACCTAGAAATTTTTCTGGTTTCACTGAATACGTCACTACACTAAGTCTTACATGAGCACTTGCATCAACGGTTGTCTCAACAAAATACCAGCCAGTAATCAAAGTTGTCCCTATACTTTTTTTGTATAACACGTGGATCATTTGGGTCCATATCCGAGAAGCGAACGTAGAAATGTTCATATATTAGCACTTGGTGATCCATTTACCAAATACACGATACTCGCAGCTGTTCGAGATACGAGCGCCAAACACGTAATTGCAATGCTACGAGGCGCAACAACTTTCTTTAGGTTTCCGACGCGCATTATATCCGATAGAGGATCCGCTTACACATCGAAAAAATTTTCCGAACTCTGCAGTCTTCATGAAATTCAGCATGTCCAAGTATCCGTACGCACTCTACGTGCTAATGACCACGTGGTGCGTATTAGCTGCACTGTTCTCACAAAATTATGCTGCTCGATGATCAACCATAAAGATTGGGATCAATATCTACTACTGATGATTCAGTGGACTCTGATATCCCAACCGCACTCCACTACGGAATTTACGCCGAACCAGTTGTTGTTCGACTTTCAACTACGTGATGTAATAACTAATCGAGTGGGGTTAGCTTTGAATGTCGACGATGAGACTACGTCAACATTCGAAACTCGACATATCGCAGCCAACTGTATCTTTCACGTGAAACAGCGTTGGAAAC